>OX463782.1:37953347-38553347 GCA_949825025.1 Siphlonurus alternatus
AAATGACGTAAGTAGGTCAGGTTAAAACAAAATATAAAGTTTTGTACGAGAAAATTCATTTCTTATGATAATAAATTTTCATAATTTTACTCTCGAAACAAACAAGTGCCCTTTAAAAAATCATACTCAATGTCTGGTCATTGCGAGACTAAGATCCCCCCCCCCCCTCTTTCCCGAGTAAATCCTGGATAAGTAATAAAAATGGGGTACTGACCGGTATTTGAGTTAGCAATACTAATAAAAAGTACTCTGAATTCTATGAAGAACGAGCCCTATCACAGCATTCTACGACAATTTGCAGATTTTATATGAATTTTTAAAACTTTTTTTGATGACGTCATACCATTGAATCTCAAATGGGAAAATGCATAAGTTAACATTGCTAAAATGAAAAGTTATTGAGGTAGGAATTTGAAACCTTCATTATCGTGATTCTAGCACCTAAAAAACCTTGCAAATGAAGTTTTGGTTACATTTCAATATTAAGTATGGGATTTGGTAATGTTAACTGATATATTTTCCCATTTAAGATTCAATGCTATGACGTCATTTTTGAGAGGTTTTAAAAATTCATATAAAATCAGGAAATTGTCGTAGAATGCTGTAATAGGGATTGTTCTTCATGAAATTCTCGTGCCTTCTGAAATATTGACAAAAACTTGCAACTTTTTTTTGGGTCAGTACCCCATTTAATTTAATGATGTCCTAAATCCTTGTCCGTGGACCAAGCAGTCTGATCAAACTCTGGCCACTGAGCTACGTCAACTGAGCCACGTCAACGCACTTCCATGGTCTTCATGTCAACGAGTGAGTTGCCGCGCACGGAGGCGTGCTGCACCTTCACCGCGACGGTGCGCCCGTCGTGCAGCGTCGCGCGGTGCACCTGCGCGAGGCTGGCCGTGCCCAGTGGCTCTGCCTCAATGCTGGCGAACACCTCCTGCGGCTGAGAAAGAGCTTTACCACAGAGATCAATTTTCACCACTTTGAGAAAAAAAGTGGTTTCTTGAAAAAGCCCTGAAAAATTAAAAAAAAAAACTTAAGGGTAAGATAACGCCCCCAATGTTTAAAAAAATCCCTCACACGAAAATTATGAAAAAAATTTAAAATGTTCTCCTCTACACCCCCTATTGGTAGCTAAAATATCAGGTATACAAATATGAGCTAGTTTTTGAGTTATGCATTTTTAACGTTGACTACTTTAACATGGAGAAATGGAACTTACATGTTAAATTAGTCAACTTTAAAAATTCATAACTCAAAATTTAGATCGTATTTGTATACCTGATATTTTACCTAATGATAGGGGATGTAGAGGAAAATATTCTATTTTTTTTTTCATAATTTTTGTGTGAGGGACATTTTTAACATTGGTGGTGTTATCTTACCCTTAAAGAACATTGGAAAAGTGAAAAGTTTATAAACTATACATTTCTAAATTTTACTATCACAATGTCCTTTTTAAATTCACAAAAAAAAAATTGTTTTTAATTCAATTTGTATCCCTCGTGATGGTAGAATATTTAGAAATACAGTACTGTATATTTTATAAAATTTCCCAGTGTTCTTCATGTGCTTTTTTCAGGGTTTAATCAAAAAGGCTGTTTGAAAAAACCGACTGCTTTTTTTCTTTTTCTTTTTTCAAAGTTGGTAAATTAATCTATCTACTGTACCACTTTAAAGCTTTTATTTTACATGGGACTTATTCAAAAATTATTTTTGCTTTTCCTTCTGCATGTATTTTAAAATTATTAAATATATGATATTTTTCTTGGTAGCTGTGAGAGGTGAGAGGGGCCATTTGAATACTGTAGCATCGATTACTTTTCGATAATTTATGTTTTCATGGGTCTTGTCTGTCCTTTTCTTTCAGTGTAAATATCGCAAAGATAATTTTTCAATAAAAGAAAATTATATTGAATGAAACATTGGCTGCATGTAATAATTTGTCTGAATGCCAAATTATAAAAAAATTTTAGATACGAGACCTCGAGTTATGTGTTATCAATATTTTTTTATGTATTTTTTTTTAACCTTCTAACACACTTAAAATCATGCTGCAAAACGCTGTGACGTCATAATCATGCAAATATTTAACATGCAAGCATAGGAAAATGTGTTGAATGACTATAACGTTACAGCGTCTTTCTTCTCGATTTTGAGGGTGTTAGAGGGTTCAAAAGAATCTGAAAAAATTGACAATACATCCCTCAAGTTCTTCTATCCAAATATGCAGTAAAAATTTTCATGAAGTAACTCACCTCTCTCCCGAGGTCCTGTCGAAGCACCTGGTAGACCTCCTTGAGGGTGGACGCCGGTGCTCGACTGTGCAGGACCCTCATGGTGCTCACGTACTCCGAGGGCAGCAGGTAGTCGAGAGCTCCGATGTGTTGTCCCACCTTGATAAACACTCCGCGGTTCAGACAACAGAGCTGCAGAAGACGGTCTGCCCCCTTCTGGTGAACCTGCGAGACAGTCACTTAGTCAGGGAGGTGCTTACAGTAAGGAATTTCACAAAACAGACAAATGTTCAACTTAAAAGGAAAATTAACCAATATTGTTTAAGGAAGGGGAAAATTATCGGAAGGAAATTATAAATTTTACACTGCATCAATGTAAATAATAAATTATTAATGTGACCACAAGTTTTTCACTTGTTGCAACTTTTTTGATTGATAAGGCCTTGCTGGTTGTTTAAAATGTTCTTTTCTTTAAATAATAATAAAAAAAAAAAAAAAAAGCAGTGAAAAATAAAATGTTTGAATTTTATAAAAGCTAATACAAGTAGCACTGATTTTCGTTGTGGTGGCATCTAATATTGCCGATCTCAACTTGGTAAGAGTTACGTAGATTATCGATCTCAATTTTATACATGTTTATCAGAAAATTTTATACATGTTTACCAGAAAATGGATTGAGATCGTCAATCTATGTAAATCCTACCAATTTTAGATCACAGAACATCACGCTAGTCGAATCAGCTTGCAGGACTCAAATTCAAATTATTATTTGTTCAGTAACAGATAGAGAACCAATGTACCAAATATAATAAATTCAAGACCGTTAAGAGAAAAAAAAAAGTACGTAGTAAACACAATTATATCATCTTAAAAAAAAAAATTATATAAAACACACTCACAGCGGACTTAAGTTTCAAGTAGTCCTCGGACTCGTGGTCCATGCTCTGCACGGACTTGTTGTAGAGTTGAGTCTTGTAGTAGAGGGCCACCTCAAACACCTGCAAAGCAACATAACATGAGGCCTCCAAAACCAAGGATAAATATATTTTTTATTTTATTATCTCTTTAATGGGCACTATACAATAATAAAACATAATATATATTATAGTCAAAATTCAAATCACAAATAAAAGCCCATGGGGCAAATGAAAAAGATTGCTGAGCAGTCCATTCACTAAGAAGTGTCCATTCACCCATATGAATTAAATTAAAAGTATCACAAATTATTAAACGTAACATATCACAAATACAAACACAGCAATTGTACATTAATAAAACAAAACAAAAATATGGTACGTAAACCGCCGGATAGTACACAACTTTAGCCCTGCCTAATTTACTGCACCTGCAAAGAACTAACACATACTGTATGATATTTGTTAAAAAGTTATAATCTACATATGATTTTTGTAAATTATGTAAAAATGAACCTCAAGACAGAGGGCATCTGTTTAGATGCTCTGCAATAACTACAGAACTTGACTTGTTGCCTGGCAACATGAAGAGAGAAGAGAAAGAGTCCTTTCTCTATTGGCTTACTAGAAGTAAAATGGCTTAAACACCGACATGTAGGCATAAGAAAAGAAGAAGACATATAACAATCCTGTAATAATGGTTGTTTGGTTACCAATGACGGAACTTGTTTTTCAACATTGTTCACAGTGCTCTCTGGTGCTTCTAATACCCAGTCTGCACGCCAGACAGTTAAGTACCGTTTCTAAGTGGGGCACGTACAGTATGTTGTGTTTGCACAACACTTTGCGGTCTTAATCACCCCTGTAATAATGAGACAAATCTCACACGGTAGTTTTAAAAAAAAAAATCAGGTAGGAGGCGCTCTCTAGCCATCCCCCATCACATCTTGTTCCTGCTAACCAGTCTAGTGGTTAAAGCGCCTGACTCTTGTCCGAGAGGTCCCCAGTTCAAATCTCGAACACGGCAGACTTTTCGCGACTTGTGATGGGTTCTTACTACTAGATGAAAGAGTTTGTAGGAGGAAGGAAGCTTACGGCTTACTCTGCTGGGGTGATTAAGACCACGGAATGTTGTGCAAACAACATACGTGCCCCACTTAGAAATGGTACTTAATTGTCTGGTGTGCAGACTGGGTATTAGGAGCCCCAGAGAGTACTGTGAACAATGTTGAAAAACAAGTTCCGTCGTTGGTAACCAACCATGTTAGTTCTGTTTACAGTACAGATCTTAGTTTCGACTGCGTGCGGCGATCGTCTTTTGCTTTATCCCGCTCAGACAGACATGTCTCAAATCTAAGCACCTTAGAGTCTACAGGCAATCTAACATCTGTTAGACTGTATGTACACTGGAGGCCAAGCTAAACATCCCATCAAACACGACTGCCGCCAGCCAATGAAAATCAAGCAATGTTGCCAAATAGTGCAGCACTGTTATTGTTCATCTCCAGCTATGCCAACAAAATGGCAACGTTGCACCCTCTTCATTGACTCCTGGCATCCGTTAGATGTGACCTTTAGCTTTTATAGCCCCCAGTGTATGTACCGGTATGCAGTTTAGAAGTTACCCTACTGTAGTGCATGATATATCTCTACTAGAGGTCTGTACGGGCCCGGCCCTGGCCCGTGGGCCGGGCTCGGGCATCGGCAGTCTGTAAACGGGCCGGGCCGGGCTATTTCTTGAATTTTCAATAGTGATTTTTTTTTTAATTTTTGCTAAAGCTAGAAAAGGGAAAAAAGTAAGCGAAAAAAACTTCTAAAATGGGTTGTAAAGAATGACGCATACAGTACTAAAATAAAAAATGCGAGCCGAGGTTGAACTATACGGACGGGCCACGAGGTGAGCCGGGTCCAAGTGTACAACATCCTTGGCTGGGCCGCACTGTGAGGCAGTTTTCACGGGCTTGGGCCAGACCTAGCAGCCATCCGAACGGGCCGGGCCTTGAAAATCCGACCCGTGCAGACCTCCAATTCTCTACGACTACAAGCTAGGACGCTGACAAATCTCACCGCTGCCGCAGCGTTGGCGAAGCGCACGATCCCGATGGAAGTGACATCGTAGTTGTTGGCGTGCAGAGAGCTGACCACACCGACCCCCACCCCCGTGAAGGCAGAGTACTTAAGGACACGCCGCAGCATCGCAAAGAAGTCCCTGGACTCTCTAGCAATTCATATTCTCGTACAAACTAGTAGATGGGATGAAGTAAGGTTATATATATCACAGTATATTCTTGAATGTTTTATTAAACATTATTTTAATACAGAATTAGGGTACCATAATTTTATAAAGGCAAAAACATAACAAGAAATGTATAAACTTTAAATGTAGGACAAGTTTATAAAATATATAATGTTCACTGAATAATTACATAACAATTTTATTAATATAACAAGCATAAAAGACTATAAAAAGTATAAAGAATTCGTCACCAAATACGAACCCACGACACAATTAAAATTCCAATACAAATGACGTCATCAAAACATCTGTTTGGAACTTCCGGTTTCCATTTTTTTTTTTGGCGCCAACATATTTAAAATATAAAACTTTTCAAATTTCAGAGACCTGGCCTCTCTGCAGCGTTTCGATCCACACGTGTACTCTTTAATTTCCACAGAATATTTGTTACAAATATTATATAGAACAATGTTGTATAAATGCATGGCCATATATGCTTCTTCTATATATTAATTACATATATATCATGCTATCGTCAGAATAGAAGTGAAAGAACTATAAATATATAGCTGTTTCGATCAGCAGATAAAACGAGAACAGAGTATACTTGTATAGAGCTCAATGAACGAGAATAATATGGACCCAAGAAAAGCCACAAAAATATAAAAAGAGTACGGCAGTAAATACTGAGTAAAATATATGGACAGAGGATTCAAATACATGTCATGTATGATACATTTTTTTTTTTTTTTTTTTTTTTTCTTTGGAAAAAAATTGTGTTGCTCATCATGGTCATGCATGCATTATAATAGGCCTGTTCGTAAACCCTGCTCAGTGTACTCTGAGCAAGTTTACGAACAAAAATCGTGACGTCATTTGCACTGCACTCCCTACACCACCCTCTAGCTGCACTGGTGTAAGAAAACGGTGTAAAAGTGTACACCGAGCAGGGTTTACGAACAGGCCTAATATGTCTATGATCGTGAATAGAGTTTTACAAATAATTAAATCCTTGATTTCTGGTCCCATATAGTATACATTTACTATATACAGTACATAGTTTGGATTTTCAGCTACATATTATATTTTATACAATATTAATTACATCAGTATAATATATAATTTCCCCACATATAATATGTAATCATCCTATATATTGCAGCATTCAGCCCATTTAAAGAACATGCAGGTAAGAGCACCAAAATTGATATTTAATAGATAATTCTTAACAAATAGCTGCATATTATATACAACGCGGTCTCTATTATAACTATATATATAGAATCTAAACCACAAGGCACGTGTTATATTTGATATAAAAAATGATCTTAAAATTATGAAAGGCGCCTCTGCTATACCAAAACGTTGAAAGTAAAATATGACAAGAAGTATGATAAAATAAGCAGCGTAAAAAGTGTTGTTGTAAAAAATGAAGGAGGCACTGCAGAGACATCATGGAGCTGAAAGAAGACAGAGCAGTTTGTTATATCCAAATTGTCATAAATTTGATTGGAAAAATATTAGAATTTCAATTCATGTGAAATATTATATGACCTGTACAAAAAAAAAAATTATTGCAGGAATGAATCCTATAAATTGTTTCCTATATCCTTTTATTAAGAGGTTTGACGCCTTTCTCTGTACTATATAATTAAAAAATGAATAGTTCCTGTGCTCTAAAAAAAAACTAAAAAAATTACCCGCTATTCATTTCTGCAATAAAAGAATTTCGTGCATGCCCGGTTTTCTATTGAAGTTACTTTTGTTTTTAAAATTTTAAGTAATTCCATCTAGTTCACAACAGCGACATTTATGACCATCACTCTATTGGCTTTCCTTACCCCAACTGATTTAGGGAGAGGTAGGGTTGAAAGAAGCAATTAATTGTTAAATCCAAAAGAGTTATAATCCTCAGGTGGTAAAATGACAAAAGTTAACATTTGACTCTGCCATGGGATTCCAAACAGGCTGATGTCCTGTTTGGTAGCATTTACTTGTTGGGTGTTTCAAAATGAGAATACTGGAATCTCTCTTTTTAAAATCTCTAAAAATAAGATAAATGCTTTTGGTGAGATTTCAAGGGGTCGAATGTTGATTTTTTACATCAGCTTTCGTGTTCCACCTTTTGGCGCCACAGTATAAAATACTAAAAATAGCGATATTCAGTTCCATAGCAGCATTCACTCTTATATCCATAGACCCGAGTTTCGCATTTTCCAATGCTCATCAGTAGGGACCGGATTTTTAAGCTGGAACGATTTTTAGAAATTAATAGCACATCAAAACTAATGAAAGATGTTCTTGAATCATACATTTTTAGGGCCAAAAATACCATCTTTTTTACAGCTTAAAAAAGCTTAATTTAGGGGTTACGGCTTTAACTAACAAAATGTGGTTTTTAAGGCTTAAAATGCATTTTTTTCACAAAATGCAGGAAAATATGATAAATTTTAATTCAGTGAGGACGTAATGTACTTGGTAAAAAAAAAAAAATGTTGTAAAATATAATGCCGCGACTTTCCTCTTCATGGTGGCTCTAGTTACTATGGTCCAGTCAGCACAATCGCCAATTTTCACCTTTCGTGCGTAAAATTTGTCCAATTTTTATCCAATCACCGTGCATAATTGCATGCTGTCAAGTGACAATAATTTAGGTATTTACAAATGTAAATTTTATCGTAAATAAATATTTTAAACATATTTTATGGTAGTATCTTTGCAAATATGCAATAAAAACCAAAAAGCCGTATCAGGCTTAATTAACTTTTAACAGCTTAATTTGCATAATTATTCGAGCTTAATTAAGCGCTTAAAATAAGATTTTTACAGCTTAAAAATTCGGTCTCTACTCATCAGTATGGCTCGTAAGAGGCTGCTACTGACTGCCGTTGCAGTCAGTTTGCAACTGATGAGAGACGGGAGAGAGCACCGGCTTTTATTGCCAGCTTGCTTCCCACACCTCTCACCATGAACATCACTCTGCTTCCCCATCGGTCGTGTTTCCAACGGCTTCTAGAACTTTCAAAAAGTTACTAGAGAGGTCGTGGTGCGGACCAACAGGGGCGCTTACCGGAGGACCTTTATCGTGGTGCTAACGTGGGCACACAACCCCCAAAAAACTGACAACATCGTCAGTAAACACAGTATAAATCAATGAGTGAATACAAAAACGTTCACTCATTATTACTGCACATTATACCAATACAGAAGAGCAGTGACCAGGACTTGAACATGTTCCCTCACCGATGGTTTGTCCGATGACCGCTGGGTTGGTGGTCCAGTCCCTCTCGAACGCTGCAATGATTCTCTTGAGTCGGTTTGCGGTGTTCTCTCTCTCCTGCCGGCCCATGTTCTGCAGCAGGCTGTAGCGAGGGTCCCAGAATGAGGTGAGATCGTCCTCCTGCAGACGAGACTGCAGCCGTCGCAGCAGCTGCAACAGGAGCTGGAGACTCTCACAACCAAACTCTTCTGCTCGTTGTTAGTAAACAAAGTATTGTTGTGCAATGTCTGTCGCATGAAAGGAAAAACATGGGACAGTATTTGATTTACATGTTAACTTATGGAAAATGACCGTTAATTACGAAGTTGAAACGGTTGTCTAGCGCCAACAATGCCATTACGTTCTCTGTTCTGGTGGCAAAATTCGGCATTATGTCGTCCCATGTTTAACAATGAAAAAGGCTTCATGTGACAGACATTATAAACAATGGTTTGTTACAACCATTGCGAGTAGAAGACTTTGCTCACAACGAAAATTTTTCAATGACATATGTACAGATTGTACTAGGAAATAGAACATGAGATAAATGGTAAAATATGACGACTGTAATTTAGGGTTTAGCAACCAACGTTCACTCCACCAATCAAGGCCTGAACACTGAACAATGCACAATTGTTTTTTGAAATATTAGTCTTAGATTTCCAACATTTCATTGAGTTAAAATAATTTTGACTCCTAAATTTTTATAGAAGGAGCAATTTTAAAATGTTGAAACTTCACACACGGCAAGGGTTTTAAAAATTATGCATGGGATGTTAAAATATCAAGAAAAATCTACTTCAATTCTATTTAGGGATTAATTTTACAACGATCTGGCAATAGAATTATTTCAAATTTAGGACTGCGTGCGTGCAACTTGCAGGTGAACTAACACATAAATAAAATATAATGGAGCATAATTCCACCTGCTGTGCCTTACATGTGATTTGCCAGATATACTGTAGTTACCCAATTGCCCAATGTTTTTCTTTTTAAAATGGTAGTCACAATTTTCCACTGTGTATCATATAATATTCTACTATGCTCCCTCATACCACATTTAAGGGTAAGTTAACACGCTCAATTAAAAAAAAAAATCCTTCACATGAAAATTATGAATTAAAGTGGTCTTCTCTACATCCCTATCAGTAGCTAAAATATCAGGTATACAAATACAAGCTAGTTTTTAAATTACGAATTTTTAAAGTTGACTAATTTAACATGGAATTTCCATTTCTCCATGTTAAAGTAGTCAACTTTAAAAATTTATAACTTAAAAATTAGCTCGTATTTGTACACCTGATATTTTAGCTTATACTGATAGGGGATGTAGAGGAGACCATTTTAATTTTTTTTCATTATTTTCATGTCAGGGATTTTTTTTAAACATTGGGCATGTTACCTCACCCTTGACAAACACGGATTTTATTTCTTATCGGCAATGTATCAACTTAGCTAAGCCTCTCTATATTGTCCCTTGTCCACACTAATGACTCTATTAATGAGCTATCTTTCATTTCAGGTGAGCGCAATTATGAGCAGTCAATTGGCTAAAGTAAAGCTCATTTTTGAGCTCATCTGAAATAGCAGATAGCTCATTATTGCAACGAGATCATGGTAGGCAGACAGAGGTTTCAAGTCAGCTGATTTTTTAGTGTTCCCATCGTGTTACCCAAACCTATGTAAAAAAAAAAAAAAAAAAAAAAAAAAAAAACTGAATTATTTTTTTCACTAAGTAGATTCTTTATGAAAAATTTCTTTATGGAGCTTAAGGACAAAACGAAAAATACAGTGAATAAGCAAAATTTAGATTTTTTTTCATTATTCATAACCAAGAAAAGTAAAAAAGTAAAAAAAAAAAAACAAAAAAAAAAACACTTTGCTTCATTTGCAAGTGCAAGATGATGGACCTCAAGGCGCACTCACTTGAATCCTCTATTAAGACTAAAAACCACAGTACAGAAAAGATGGTAGCCAAACTTCTATACCTACACTACGGGGGCGCTGTAGTCAACTTTTGACCCTTTTTGAATATTGTGTTAAGAGCTTACTTTTATTTTTGTAAAAATTTCTATATTTATTTTTTTTTCTAATATTTTAGTGAAAGTTTCACTGAGCTAGTTAGAGCAGATTATAGTGGATTCTCCTATACCTACAACATTGCAGGATGCCCCATTTGGTTGTGCACCTTTTGTATGATTTTAATATTGCGGCACACAAAAGTGCAGCCGTTAAAGCGACCAGTTTTCGACTTTGATTTTAACATAGGAGTTTCATTACTATTTTTTTCTGTACTGTGCTAGAGACCATATGGTGGCTCTATTTAGTATGGTGGTGTCACGTGCGCCTGTTTTCAAATTTGGTGCATAAATGGCCCCACTTTTTATCCAATCAGAGTACTTAACTACGTACGGTCACATGACTAAAATTGTACCCTCTGATTAGCTAAGCCTTAAACAACATGGGTCTTATCTGTTACATCACCCTAGTAAATAGAGCCACCATGTGCTCGAGACGATATATCTACAAGGAACACTCACGTGCATGAAGACCTTGTCGAGGGGCATGTTCCAGCTGATGGTGCCGGCCTTCATTTCCCAGAAGGCCACCGTCTTGATGAAGTAGCTGCACAGTCCCTTCCACTGCATGGTGTCTCGCAGTTTCTGCACAACATCCAGTTTTAGTGGAGATTTGCATTTACATCTCATTAGTACACAACTTGATGTTAGGTGAAACTTGATTTTGAGTAAAGGATATCGTCCTTTAAAAATTAATTAGCATTGCGTGGTATATAGAAAAAACTCAAACTAAGTTAAACCTAGTATCCTGGGTCCCTTGAAATTATGTAATAACAAGTTTTTACTGTATATAGAATATTTAAAATTAGTTTCCAAGGCAAAGGGGGTTGGGAAAGGAGGGGGGAGGGAGGGACACATACTTTCAAATTTAATTTCTGCTATGATATGATGTATTTTGCTTGGGGGCATTCACAATGGGAAACTTCCATGAAAAATTTTCATTACATATTTCAATACAAGAGACCTCGAATTATCATGTTTTCTTTTTCTTTACTTTTTATTTTTTAAATTCCTCTAGCAATCTCAAAATGGTGCTGCAAGACTCTGTGACATCATAAATATTTAACATGTAACCAAAGAAAAAATATAAAGTATGACTATGCATGGCTTCTTCCCCTTTGATTTCAAAAGTGTTAAAGGGCTCAAAAAAATCTGAAAAAAATTTACAATACGTAACTGAATACAAATATAAAATAAAAAAATTTGCAGTCAGGTTGTCAAAATCTCCTCTGTCACCTTGATGAGTTTGACGGCTGGTTTGAGTCTCTGCTGGCCGTGGATCATTCTCTGTTCATGTCGGCAGAAAGAGAGGCGCCACACGTTGTCACGCCCTGACACCGGCTTGGGCACCGCATACCACGGCTGAAACCACACCGAGGTCACCAGAATGGAAAAGTGCACCAATTTTCAAAAATAACTTCAATTTATTAAGGGTAAGATAATGCCACCAATGTTAAAAAAAAAAAAAACTCACACAAAAATTATTAAAAAAATTGAAAATGTTCTCCTCTACACCCCCTCTATCAGTAGCTAAAATATCAGGTATACAAATACGATCTAGTTTTTGAGTAATGAATTTTTAAAGTTGACTAATTTAACACGGAAGTTCCGTTTCTCCATGTTAAAGTAGTCAACATTAAAAATTATTAACTCGAAAACTAAATCGTATTTGTAAACCTGGTAATTTAGCTACTGATAGGGGGTGTAGAGGAGAACATTTTAAAATTTTTTATAATTTTTGTGTGTTGGATTTTTTTTTTTTTTTTTTTTTTTTAACATTGGCGGCGTTATCTTACCCTTAAGTCTATTTAACTGATCACGTCATTTATTTTACGTTCATACTTAATGCGATGATTTGTTGATTTTTAGGAATTTTTTAACGATCAAAGCAAGAAATCTGGTTTTAAAACGCCCAATAAGAAAAGGCTACAAAGGCAACCTGCATTATGATGTCATTTTCCTGTATGTAATCAAGCATTTATCTTTGTTCCTCATACAGCCTCAGGCTACCCACGTGTGTTTGTTGATACAGGAAAGTGACATCTTATCACAGGCGGGTCTTATCTGGCGTTTAAAAAACAGATTTCCCGCTTCAATCTTCAATTAATTCACAAGAAACAAGAAAACGTAAAATAAACAATTTTATCATCAATTCAATGAGGTCTTTCTGCTTTATTTTATATAGATTATTTTTTTTTTATTATTATTTATATTATAATTATTTATTTATTATTTATTTTATATAATTCTTTATTTTCTAGTACACTAAACTTCTCCACTTTGTTTTTCTAGAGGTCCAAAATCTCAGCTATTTTGGAGGGCACAAGAGAAAAAAAAAAACAGTCGGTGGTCTGAAGAAAGTTAACATTGCAAGGACGTGTAGAGACAAAAACATCTGCTGGAGACAAAAGTAAATAAATTTTGTAACCTTTTCGTTTGAGGATGATGTGTAAGTCTAAAATTGAAGAACTTCACTTTTTTTAAAAAAAAAAATATAAAAGATAAAAAAATAAAAAACTCTAAACTGCAGTACTCAATAATGCTGAATGCATGGTCAAGCTGCACGTATAATTTTTTTTTTTTTTTTTTTTTTTTTTTTTTTTTGCATGAATGAAAATGAAATGGTGCAAAGTTAGTTTCAGATTTTTCAGCTACCATGAATTATTTTTAAAAAATTATTGAAATTACAGAGAGGCGACACTTCTTACTGAAAGGGGCGTTGGTTTTTTTTTTTTCTTTATTGGTCATTTAACTTGTACATCAATCAAGATTATATATCATAATCTTATCGATTGAAAATTTACATATGTAATATTGTTCAAACCTGACCTCTTTTATCTGTTTAACAATACTTCCCGGCCTCTTCAAAGTCTGAAAACATTCAAAATAATAAAATTTGATGTCCTTGTGCAATAACAAATCATGCAGCTTGTCCATTATTTTGATAAATAATTTGCGGACTTACGAGCGGAGGGCTGGTGAGGTTTCTGAATGGCGAGGGGGGCAGCAGGGGGGGCTTGAACTCGAAGGCCGGCACCAGGTCGATGCTGATCTTGTTCATCTCCAGGGTCAGCGCGGGACCAGACTTGGTGAGGCGTAGGTGGCTCTGTACACAACGTACAAATTAGAGTCAAGTCTTGAATTAATTAATTAGTACACACTTACGTTAGTGCCAGGTTTGACAGGAAATTAATTAATACTGTACTTTTATTATTTTGAACATAGTTTCCTCATACTGCATTCTGATTATTGTCATATTTGTTCATATCATGCTTGTGATTTGCCTTTTTTACACATCACTTATTGACCAACCACTTCTATTATTTTATTTACTTTGTTTATACATTTTTTTTTTTCAATACTATTTTGTAAAATAATATTAAACACTCCTTGCCTCTGAAAAGTTCCTTTTGCAGCCTTGTTAATCACCATGCATGTGTTATCCTTTTACGAGACATGGTGATTCACAAGGCTGCAGAAGGGAACTTTTCAGAGGCGAGTAGTGTATGTATTGCTATATTTGCTTACTAAAAATTTATTAATATTACCAAATAAGTGTTTCTATAGTGTACAAAACTACATGGACTTCAAGTAATGTGAATTGACTTTATTTCTTAGCTTTAGATTGACTTGTTTTATAAACCTCAACATATGTCATGTACATGAAAATATGATTGTAGGAACTAATGGAAATAAATAAAAAAAAAAGTATATTATTATTATTATTATTATTATTATTTGACTAATTAGCACACACCCTCTGGGCGTACAAGGACATGTACGTTGCAGATATTTGTAAGAAATGCAGCTCCAGAGTTGACTCACCAGGCCTAGCCTCTTCATGAGAGTGTCTCGGTTCACGTTGATGTACTTGTCCATCAGCCCCTCCAGCCACTCCCGTACTTTGTTCTGACGCAGCGAGCCCTTCGCATCACACCACTTCTCCATCTTCCTGCACAGACATCCCTTGTTATCCATGACATCACAGGAGGTTCAGTAGCCAGTCCAATGGAACCAGCTCGTCGTCAGGAGTCTATTGAACTGGCTACTGAACCTTCTATGATGACTCTTTCTTTGTTATCCATGGAAGGAATTGTCATAGAAGGTTCAGTAGCTAGTCTAATGGAACCAGCTTGTCGTCAGGAGTCTATTGAACTGGCTACTGAACCTTCTATGATGACTCTTTCTTTCTTATCCATGGAAGGAATTGTCACAGAAGGTTCAGTAGCCAGTCTAATGGAACCAGCTCGTCATCAGGAGTCTATTGAACTGGCTACTGAACCTTCTATGATGACTCTTTCTTTGTTATCCATGGAGGGAATTGTCATAGAAGGTTCAGTAGCCAGTCCAATGGAACCAGCTCGTCGTCGGGAGTCTACTGAACTGGCTACTGAACCTTCTATGATGACTCTTTCTTTGTTATCCATGGAAGGAATTGTCACAGAAGGTTCAGTAGCCAGTCCAATGGAACCAGCTCGTCGTCAGGAGTCTACTGAACTGGCTACTGAACCTTTTATGATGACTTTCTTTGTTATCCATTGAAGGAATTTCATAGAAGGTTCAGTAGCTAGTCCAATGGAACCTCAGCTCATCGTCAGGAGTCTATTGTACTAACATATATAGAAAGAGTTATCATAGAAGGGTCAGTAGCCAGTTCAGTAGACTCCTGACGACGAGCTGGTTCTATTGAACTGGCTACTGAACCTCCTATGACAATTATTTTTCCATGGATAACAAAGAAAGAGTTTTACACGTCTAAACATATTACTGTAAGAGGTCTTACTTGTAGACTGGCCAGTGTGGCTGGTTGCGAATCTCCAAGCTTTTCAGAGCAGCCGCGAAGTTGTTGATGCAAACGTAGGCCGTCGGAGCTCCTTTGGTGGTCACCTGCAAGTTCAAATTTGGAGAGTCGTCTGACAGTGTCTTTTTAATGTTGGGGTCAGCAAGTTCAAATTGGTACGGCAATCTGGGTGAGGTCCCTGCAGTGTGAGGAAGAAAATGTGTGAATTACAGAGGAGATTTTATATTTTCTGACAGTTTATAAAATACGTCTGCTGTGTTTTAGAGTTCTAAATAATTAAAATTATAAAATAAGCAACAAAGATGATTTATATATATATATATATTTTTTTTTTCACATGCTCTATATAAGGCATACACATGGGCTGTAAGAGGGATAACAGAATGTTTTATTCTTTAACAATGCCTACAATGGACAATTTGCATCAACTTTTTTTAGTAGCTCAATCGAAAGAGGAGGTCGAAAAATACACCTGTGAATTTTATGCGATTTTTATTCGTACTGCTTCATGGCTAAAAGAGAGGTCACGTGACCTGGAGCCGGCGCCCGTGTCGCCCGTGACGTCACTTAACTGTTCCGTCAAACAAACGATCGACTTTATAACGCTTGCAAACAACCACGTTGCTATGGAAACAAGCTACAATTAATTTATTGTTTACAAGCGTTATATAGACAATCGTTTGCTTGACCAGACAGTTCAATGACGTCACGGGCGACACGGGCGCCGGCTCCAGGTCACGTGACCTCTCTTTTAGCCATGATGCAGTACGAATAAAAATCGCATAAAATTCACAGGTGTATTTTTCGACCTCCTCTTTCGATTGAGCTACTAAAAAAAGTTGATGCAAATTGTCCATTTTACATTTTGATAAAAAATTATGTAATTACCATTACAAAAATAATGATAATAACAGTGATAATAGTAAAAAACATAGAGGCACTATTTAGACCGTTAGGGCTATCCTCAACCTTGTCATAATAAAGAAAATTTCTATTTTAATACTGAGAGTTCCAAACAACAGACTGCCACTCTTTCCACAAAACCAATTTGATTGCTTGACCCACCATTCCTGCACTTCTGGTCAGCTAGTCATGATCTTATCTTTGCCCTTTCCCCCCCCCCCTTCGCCTGTAGTAGTAAAAAACCAGAGAGCTTACATTAAAGAGAGGATGAACGGCCGTGCTAACCGTATTACCCCAAAATTTGAGGTGTAACTGTTGGAATGCTCAGAAAAGTACAAAAATTGTGTCACTGAGAGTTTCCTCTGAGGACAACGCGAGGGTACTTCGTCTAATCTGTCAACTAAGGGATGATCACCACGTTGTCATCAGTACAAGCAGCCCCTATGTCAACAAAAATTATCTTTTGTGGAGTAAATTTTCTACCTCGCACTCTTGAGCATTGAATCCTAAAGAGGGCAAAACTTCACCAAAAGCATTCGGCCTCTCTTTAATGTAAGCTCTCTGATAAAACTGGTGTGGAATTCACGTATAAACAACTTTAGGGTTAGCACTCTCTTAGTGCCCCAAGCAAAGAAGTTTGCTGGCACAATTTGAGATCAACTTTTGAGTATGATTGATAATTGGGGACATAACCCCTACTTTAGCCTCAATTTTTATCCCTGGAGCTAAACCAGCGGCTAACCTTGTTTAGCTCCAGGGATAAAAATTGAGGCTAAAGTGGGGGTTAAAATGCTTTGTGAACGTCCCCCATTGACCGATATGTATTTATGTTGAAAGCTAAAGATGAGATGAAATACCTCAATTTCCGAGTCTTTGACCGGCAGACGGAGGATTATGTTGAGGTCAAACTCGTCCGGAGCCGAAATCTTGAGTCCTTCGTAGTAACTACCGGTCCACAGAATGTCCTGGTACAGCTTGGCGAACAGAGCGTCCTGTTTCAGTCCCTCAATCAACGTTGCTTGAATCTGCAAGAAAAATGTCCTCGTATCAACAAAATGTCCTTGTATCTATGCAGGCACCGCCAGAATTTTGCAAGTACATAGCAGTCGATCAGCTAAAGAAAACAAACTCAAGCTCAGACGGTTGTTGATGGCAACCTCCCATCAATTACTGACTATCCAGATGGAGGTTTCCATGGTTTACTCAGTCACAATTAAGCGAATGCTGGGGACGGAGGCCTTGGTTTGGAAGGGAGCAAGCAACAAAATTCTAAGCAATGCTAAGGGTCCAGGAAAAGCCGGGAAGTTAAGGTCAGTCACGTTTTTGTGATGAATATATGCCATGCAACACGGAAAATTAATTGCTATTTTGTTACAGATATTGCTGCAACTACAAATGTAGGGAGGACAAATATACTTGCGTGCAGTGGTTCCCCAGGCTTTGGACATCAATTTGGTCCATTGATAAATACCGTAGTGGAGGTGTTCGTCCTGCATGACTGAGGTTTTCCACGGTTCCCTCAGTCACACCTCAGCAAATGATGGGACGCGTAACAGGCCGTGGCCACCATCATCCTTTCCCTACCTTATCCCTTCCCATTACCCTGCCACGAGCTGTACGCTCTTGGAGATGCATGATCCTTGTAAAACAAACAAATAAACAAACAAATAAAGTGGATAATGCTCACCATCTGTTTGACCTGCACGTTCTGCCGCTGAACATCCTCTTTCTGCAGTCTAATTTTGGTGCACACTTGCTCGAGCACCTGCAGGGTCGTGCCGTGGTACGGTACCGCCTCCTGCAAGACGCGGGGCTGTTCCTTGGTGGACAACCAGCTGAACAGCTTGCCCAGGCCCAGTGCAGTGCCGATCACGGCAGCAGTGACTGCGCCGGCCGCGGCATACCGGCCCATGTTATTGTTCTGCTGCGGTTGTTTGTTGCTCATGTCTGCAAACAGTTTTAAGTCATCACAAAATGCAGTTCTTTATGTGGGTATTGGTGGGTAAAAGAAGGCGGGGGCCATATATGTAATGCACACAGTATGCATAACAGTATATGCATATCAGTATAATATGCATATATAAAATTGGAGTGATCAACGGGAAGAAATGCCATCTTAATTGATCTGTGTGGTGTTCTAATAACTCTATAGTATATTTTATATATTATACTATATTTTTATATAATAATCATATAATAATGTATTGTACACATTAAACTATATTATATATATTAAACAGCATGCATTTATTGAATCACAAAATGCAGTAAAATGCATGCATGATTATTAAAATGAAGAGGGCTACTGTATATATAACAACAAGTTATATATTTATGCATACCAAACTTATTTCCAGCATACAGTCGATCTCTGAATCTCCAGACGTCTGACGTAACTCACGTCGTTGACTCACGTAAAGTAATTAAAGCAAACAGAACAAACTGGCAGTGATGTTAGTCCGCGCATATTCGCGGCGAATATGCGCGCATATTCGCATATTCGCACATAATCGCGGGCAATCTGCGGCCGCATATGCGCGCATATTGAAAATTGACTTTCCCGCCACAAAAATAGCAATTTTAGACTGGTTAAAACTACAGTAAATGCTACAGAGTCTTTTCTTATTTTTCTTGGTATAATCCCTTGCTTAATTAGTGTTTGGATTAAATTAGAGTTAATTAATCATGGAATTAAAGCAATCGGCCTTTCACAGGGCCGTCCCATGCGCACGGTGCATACGTTTAATTTTTTCTGCTCTATTATAGAGTTTTCCGTAAATTAATAGCCATGGCTTAGAAAAGCTGCGCAGAAACGAGTTTTAAATGTTAGTAGTCTACTGCGCAAGGCTCTGCAAAGTGTGCATGATAAAAAAGCTTGAATCCAAATGAAGCTGCGCAAACGCTAGGTGACTAATCTGCGCACAGCCAATAGCAACTTTGTATGCTTTATGAACAAAGATACGAACTTCTACCCCAGATTGCTTGCGAATTGCAGTGTTTAAAAATTCTTTTAATACGTTACTGCAACCGGTTTGGCTTGTAGTATTGCAAATAAATATCAAATTTGAGATGAGATAAAAAGCAACGTTCTCGCTAATGTTGAACAAAAACTCTGCTCCGGTAGGGGCCCCTCGTGCAGCAAAACAGCTGTTTTGAGCTCACTAAGTGACGTCACCTTGGGTGTTTTTGGCCAAAATGCGCAGATCAATCCAAATTCGTAGGGCTGATGGACCTATCTATTATAGTTGTATCATGGGCCTTTCAGGCTGCCAAGGAGAATACATAGGGAGTGGGAAGAGAGGGGGCGTGGCAGAAGCCAGCTTGTGTTCGATCAGCTGTTTTTGTACGGTGATGCAAGATGTACACGGAGAGACAGTGTTGTCGGATCGATGCCTGGTCTCGAAATTAACCCGCGTTAGGATACGGCTTTCAGACAATTTGCTATTTTATGCCTTTATTTTGATCTTTATGATCTCTAAGTTCTACAAGCCTATTACTTGATTTATTTCTGATTTTTCAGTACTATTATTCTTTCATTTGTTACTAAATAAATTATATAAATTGATAAAATAAATTCCTCCCACACAACACGTCTTTTGAAGATTGGCGCGATTGCGAAGATGACCGGAAACGGGAAACGAAACTTCCGCTTCCGCAATATTCCCGCTAATATTACGTATAGTCCAATTTACATTATATTCCATCCGGAAGTAGCTGGAAGTGTATGGTTTCTGGTCTTTCTATTCATATTTCAGAGTGTTACAATTTCACACATAGGTCGGTATTTCTACTTCAAACCACTTTGTAAAGTTTCAAAACTGAATTACAAACAGAAAAACACAAATTTGATACATCCGGCTACTTCCGGATGTAATGTCAAATTAACTGTAGTGTAATCCCGTGAATGAGAATTGATAGTTCATACGAGATGCATATTAAAGTAGAGTGAGCGAAAAATTGACCGATGGTAAATCTCATTCTCTTGCATGTAAAAAGTTACTTTGGAGCACCATAAATAAGCATCTGAAATCAGTTGAGACCGTCCTTCGTAAAAATTCTGAGCATTTGGGTCTAAAAGTCGATGACTTCGTCCATCTACTCCATGCTAACGCTCGAAAAACGTGGCTTCTTTTTTATTCGAACTTTAATTTCTTTCGCAATCTCCCGTAAAATGTGTTTAAAAAATATTCTAAGATAGAACATATTATGGTGAATCAGAAAGTGTCATAACTTTTATTAGCCCTTCATAAAAATTTTGAGAAAATTCTGATACAATACCAAAATCCGAGGAAAATTTTCATTTCAAATGTTGCGGTCTACGGGTTAACAGCTGACTGGATCAACGGGATCAACAACACTATATAACTTCAGCACTTTCAGCAGATGCTCGTATTGCGCAACTTGCATAAATTTCTACTGCGCAGCTTTTGAGGAGCCGACGTAACTTTTTCGTATGCACATATATAGTGCGTGACGTCATTCCCGTCATGCACTGCGCACTCAACTCGCTGACTCTACTTTAATGAATTATATTATTACGTAATCTAGCTACCTGGAGACCCAGGTGTGATGCCGATGTGTTGCAAGGATATTATTTTTTTAGTTATTATTTCATAAATATTTTCTATCGGTATAAAATGCTATTCAAGATTCAAGTATTCAAACGAAAATTTATAAGTGTAAAAACAATTTTTAATTTATTTTTATTATTTTTTTTATCATGCGTGGATTAGTTATTAATTAAAAATAATTTTTATAATGAAATAATGGTTCAATGATATCACCGAGTGAAACGAAGCATTAAAAAATAATTAAAAAGTTCTCTGTCCCAACTGGGATTCGAACCCACGTCGCTGAGCGATATCAGATTTGAAGTCGGGCGCTTTTCCAATTGAGCTATACTCAAGGTTAGAGAGGGGAGAAGAGATTTCAGTATATGACTTGTAAGTTTTGTTTAAATCAAAATGGCGGTCTCCATATTTCACATGTCACTGCAATATGTTTTGAATTATTATAACAACAAACACAAACTGATTACAAAATGATTATTAAAAATATGAAAAAAATTGTGCGGTAACTCATAACTTCTGAATGTTTGTATTTATTCCATAAAATAATAAAGTTCGTGTAAGACCAATCTTGATGCAAGTAAATTTCGAGACCAGGGACACCATGGTGACCACCAGATGGCAGCACTTGCAAAGAAAAGATTCGAGCTTCATAAAAATTTCTTTGGAGTGGTTGTTTCTGCAAATTGTTTGAACTTTGTTGAACACAGGTTTGAATCGCTGATTAGCATTGATGGACAGGTAAGATGGTCCTCCCTATCTACCCTCCTTGCAGGCTGCCGAGGTGCTCACGTGATTTTAATTGCGCGCGGCCGCCATCTTGAAAGTATCTTTCGCGCATATGCGCGCATTTGCGCGCATATTCGCATGCGCATATTCGCGGACCAATCTTCGCGCGAATTTCACATCACTGCAGACTTGATTAAATTGGTTCTTCACCAAATTCCAGATCGGGCACATACCCCGCTGGAGTGCATGGGCAGTGTTACGTACATGTTTCTTTTCTTTTTTTTTTTTTTTTTTTTCAGCCTGGTGTTAAGATAAAAGAAACATGTTTATTATTACACAGATAATAATCATGTTTATTATGAGGCCTGTTCGTAAACCCTGCTCGGTCATGAACACTTTTTTACACCCAATCGACCTTATATCCCATGTAAACACATGTACATAAGGTTGATAAGGTCGATTGGATGCAGAAATTAAGTGTACACCGATCGAGCCTTGTACCTTGGCCTTGTATCGCTTGTAGAATTACGCTACTAGAAGATAACGTTGAAAAAAGTCCATTTTTTGTCAGATATTCGCTTGTATCATGACACCGAGCAGGTCAGCAGGGTTTACGAACACAGGCCTATGAGGCCTATATGGTTTTGTTGACTGCAGTGCATCGCTTTTATCAATTTAATTAAATGTTCGAAGATATAGATTGAATGTTTAATGTTATTTACAAATACGTACATAATTATGATAGATTTTAATAATTATTTATTGTAAATAAATCGGGAAATAACTGTGGATCAATTCCAATAAAACAAAAATTCAAGACGGATGCGCACATCCAGCTACGCCCCCAGGGCTATTCTCCTATAATAGAGGGTATACGCGCCACTGTCTGGCTTATGGCGCTAAATACTGAATTCTGATTGGCTTAAAAGTGGTCATTTGGAATTGCTCTGATTGGCCAAAATAAAGTTGTTGATGTTTTGCTAATTGGCTGAAATTTTAATTGTTGAAAATTTTCGAGCGATTTCATTGGTTAAAGAATGTCCATTTTTCAACCAATCAGAGAGCTGCAATAAAAAAACACTTTGCTTGCCCATATTTTAATTTAAAAAAAACTTTTTACACCATAAAAATTAATTAAAAAATCATAAATGGTAGAAAATAGTATTATAAATTGTTATATTTATTTATTTCAAAATATTAATTATTTATACAGGGACCAAGCGCAAATTTTCAACAATAGGAATTTGCAACTGAAAAAATCAACAAATTCTGATCAGCCAATCAGAAGCGTCCAACTTTTAATGCTTTAAAATCAATGATTTCACTAAGTGAATGTCTCCATCGTCTCAAAAATCGTTCTTTTCACCCTTTAAAACCCCTAGGTGCATTTGGTTAAGAATGTAAATCCTATGGAATCCATAGGATTTACATTCTTAACGAGGAAATATGGAGCTCCAGAAAAAGTATCGAAAAAATCGATTTTAACATTGAGTTACGTATCCCCAACAATGAAAATGTCCACTTTTTCTGATGCGCGTATACCCGATAACAATAGGAGAATAACCCTGTACGCCCCTTTCGCCCCTTTTCTTAAGGCGGGAATTTTACAAGATTAACGCGTTATGAACCAGTTATGAACAATATGAAATGCGTCCGACGCGTCGCTGCATGGGAACAAAAATACAATGCCAGAAATTCTCAAGAATATACGAGAGCTCGCGCGTATATATTATATACTAACTAGTATAATATATTAATAAAAGTATATAATTTAATATTCAAATATTTATTTATTTATTTATTTATTTTTATTTTGGAACTTCTTTTTGGTTGTACAAGACAAACATATGTTCAAGTCAAAATTGGACAAAATACAACATAAAAACATCAAACTTAAACACATTTACATAAGTTATTTAACACTATCAAACACAATCACTGACAATAATAATAAAAACAAAATACAAGCTGAAACGGACCCTGACTACCCTCTCTCCTTTTAACAATAATATATTGGCCTCTGGTTGTCTAGGGTAGAGAGAGGGAAAATGAGGGTGAGTCCCCAACTTTAACTAGTTTCCACTTACTTAAAATAAATTAAGTCTGCCACGCTAAAATTCTATAATATATGTAATTAAGAATAAATGGAGTTTGGATAGCTAATTATCAGTCAAATAAAAATGTTAGATATATTTTTGCTCTGGTTTTATTTTATAGCAACATAAGAAGTAGTTTACAGGATTTATTTATAGAACTTCTAATAGACCAACGTTAAATGCCATATTGGACAAGTTTGAGCAGAATAGTTTTGACAGAATATGACAAATTCCTTTACTGAAAAGATGGCCGTTAAGTAACGGCTAAAGCTTGAAAAGCAAAGTTCACAATTTTTACAATAATCACAACTGCATTTAAATAAAAAAAACTCCTTGTACTTTAATAATATTGAGCGATAATATATAAAATATGTAGAATATTTTATACTATAGTTTAATTTACATAGGAACCATTTTGTTTAATTATTTAGTCGAAGATCTGTTATATAATATATATACTACCTGTAAAAAACACTCACGATAATTATAGTTGGAAGACACAGCAGACAGACAAACACTTGTACCTACCAGACATACCAAAAACAATTTAGTGGACTAATTATAATTAATATATCCGAAGCACAGACTAATGGCACAGTATATTTTGACACCAAAAGCAGGACAAGGGAGTGCTTAGTAGTAGCTGCAGCGAAGCGAATCGCAGAGCTCCCTACTCGTGACTGGCGGGCTTTTCTTTACGGCCTTTTGGTGTCGCTAGTATCACGTGATCTTTTCTTACCACTTAGTTTTGCCTGGTCAGTTTCTAGGTTATCCGATTAAACATTGATGGCCAGGATTCTTTATTGTTAGGGATAACAAGAAGAAACAGGAAGGAAAGGATACACAGAATACATACCAACTATAATTCACCATAGCAAAAATAATAAAATAAGGTTCTTATTTGAACCGAAAAATAAAACAAATTTATTATAGCCGTATGCATACATAATCATTTATGCATACATAGAGATCATTTAAAACGCTATCACTTATAATTATCATATTAAGCTCTGTTTAATATTATTTATATAACTTAAGCAGTCTTATGCTTTAAGGAACAATATAAACCATATTTAATTACACGATAAATAAATCAGCATGATTATTTACATGATCTTTTTTTTAACATAGCCACAACGCGGCCTTTGCGCCGCCAAAATAGTTTTATTTTGGCTTAAGGCTACAGCCATATTCTGGAAATAATAAAAGAAAACATCTTGTATATCAAATTAAAAATATGCATAGTACTTACATGCTAAACAAAAGGTTTTAAACTTACATTTTGCGTTAGGGACAGTAGACAACAGCGTTCTTGATCTTTTTTTACATCCCATATGTTCCACGGAACAATTTCCGTGTTTCAATTTAATTTGGGGGGTACCAACTGTTACAAATTTTAAACGCCAGATAGACTGAACAAAAAAAATAGTTCGTATCATAACCCCCCAAAATTTAAGGGAGGGTTGACTCTCATTTAAATTTTTTGAATATTTTTTTTTTTCTATTTCCAATATATAATTTTTTGAGTTATATCTATATTTTAGAAAACAGCATGAGGTAGTTTGTGAATTGAATTATTTTAATTCAACTTGAAAATGTTCGATTAAATTGGCAACATTTTTGCCACATTAAAACAATATCAAATTCGTTTCAAATTAACATTAATAAGGCCTTTGATTTTAAATTTAAATTTTAAATTTGTAAAAAAAAAACTTTGAACCTTTATCAAAAACAAAAACAAATTATGGAATGATTAACTGTAGAAATCATATTACTGTACGGATGGTTGCTGTGCTCCTAGATCTTCGTTTTTCCTTGCTGGTGCTCGTTGCTCCTAGACCGGTGCAGCCATCCTGGCGTGTGACGCTTAGGCTGGGTTGAAGATTCAGGAGCGGATGGGAGCCATCGTGGCATCTTATGCTTAGGCTTTTTTGTGACATGAAAAAGGGACAAAAGGTTATATATATTTTTTTTTTTTATTTTTTATGCTTCATCAAGCACAAGATATGCCTCTGTTGTATTGTCATCCTCCGGGCATGGTAAATGCAGGATGAGGGGTTTCGGTGGCGAAGCAGCCATAATGCCCTCCTCATCTGATGAGATCTCCTCCAATCCCAGCTGCGATCCCTGAGGGGGACTTGGCTCGCAGGGGAAACGAGGGAAACGTAGAGGACCCTGAGTCTCCAGTTGGGGGGGTTTGAACAAGGCAACTGGGAGAGGGTTCCCGATGAGTTCTACCTTCCTGCGAGAAGAGAGGGAGGAGAAATTTGGAACCTCTGGAGTCAGAGCCATGGTATGCTCTTGAGCAATGCGCTCCATATTCTGTAAACAGTCAAAGAATCACAAACATTTACGTCTCACTCATATTTTCTTTTTGTGGGTTAACCAACACACACACATACTTTCCTGCGTAGAAAAAAAAATAACAAATTTTGTTGTTGGTTTGCATTTGGTTGGTTTAAGAAAAAAAAAGAAGAGGAAATAAACAGATAGGAAAAAGTTTGAAAACACTGATGTCATATTATTGGGTAATACAAAGCTAGGGCATGTTATAAGAAGCGTCGAGGGCGCACCAGAGACCTACGATCTCTCAACGCCCTCCTGACAGTAGGAAAACTAACATCTTCATCAGAACTAGACAGCTCGTCAATGTAAGGCGGGGTTGCAGGGATACGAGCTACTTCTTGTTCGGGGGGAAACTCCACATTATAAGGGACGTCATCATTCTCCGTAGAATAGTCTACACTAACTGCGCCCTCGTCGTCGGTGTTCTCCTGGGGTGGTGGCTGAGTTGCCCAGTCTGGTGGCGCCACGAAAGGTCGTAACTGATCAATGTTACGCCTCCCAGCGTAGTTGCCTCCTTCGTCTTCCAGGGCGTAGACATTTCCTGCTATTTGACGGCTGAGCTTATACGGGCCTTCATACGGAGGTGCAAGGGAGCTAGCTATCCCCCTGTCTGCACTACTGAGTGTGTTGGTACGCCTCCACACCAAATCTCCTTCTTGAAAAGGGGAGTCCCTCCTGCTCTCATTGTAAATAGCCGCCTGCCGCTCTCTAGCAACCCTACACCTCTCACGCGCTGTAGCGATGATGTTTTGCATTCTATTTGCTAGTGTCTCCGCGAACTCGTCAGCTTCTCGATCAGCATGCTGGTCAGGATGGGGAGGGTCTATGGGCACCTCACTCTCTGGGTCAAAGGGCGCTCTAAGCTCCCTACCAAAGGTTAGCAAAGCTGGGGTCTGGTTGGTGGCCTCACAAACTGCTGTTCTAAGCGCGAAGCAAATTTCGGAGAGATGCTTGTCCCAGTCCCGGTGTGTCTCAGCATACGCCTTTATGCATGTTTTAAGGGTCCGATTTACCCTCTCCGTTGGATTTCCCTTGGGTCGGTACGCACAGGTTTTGCGTGGCAAGATCCCGAGTCTCTTGCAAACTTGATTCCAGATTCTACTAGCAAATTGAGGACCATTGTCGCTCCTTAGATTCACCATAAATCCGTACCTGCAGCAGTACTCAATTAATCTGTCAACTATGACTTTCGTGCGTGCTTTGCCGATGGGGTACACCTCCATGAACCTTGTGAAATCGTCAACAATTACGAGTGCGTGTTCGTGTTGACCTGATGACCGAGGCAAAGGACCTATTAAGTCACAGGAGACAGAGTGGCCAGGTTCTCGGGGTTCCTCACTCTGCATCATGCCATACTGCCCTGCGTTGGGGGGTTTGGTTTGCTGGCATATTTTGCATCCCCTCACATAATTTCGGATATCCTTTTTGATACCTAACCAGGTGTATTTTTTGCTAATCCTAATGAGGGTACGGCGAGTGCCAACATGTCCACTTAGGGCATGGTCGTGGTATAGAGTGAGCAGCTGTCTCCGAAGCAACTTTGGGATCACAATGAGCCTAGCACTATTACGCCCCTTTTTCCTAAGTATTCCTCGAGAATCCAAGAAATATGGAGCATTAGGAGAGGAGGGTAATGACTGAACTATGGCTCGGAGGGAGGGGTCTTCTTTTTGCTTAGCCACCCAGTCATCTGAGGTCTTGGGGAACCCTGGGGTTTCCTGGAGCACTCCTAACAGTACCTCCGCTATAACTGGGGTGGCTACAGGGGTTGCTTTTTTCCTCTTTTTTCCCTTGGGCGCAGGGGAAACTGATTTGTTCTTTTTACTGTCTTCTAGTTTGGGTGTAGGTTCAGAAATACATGCCTCCGAGTGTACGGGGAGTGGGGTAGGTTGCGGCGACGCCATTTCATGAACCATGGTTCGAGGTTTAGGTTCGTAGTCATGGGTCACTGAGGGGTCAAGCTCCAGTGTGCACTGAGCTAGGGGTGGATTTGTTGTTTTGGGCTCGTCCTCAAACCTCAACTGGGGCTCGTCCACCGGCTCGTGCAACGGTAACAGCTCGTCTACCAAGGTTTCCTGTATAGAGTCATCTGGACCACAGGGAGCGCGTGAGAGAGCGTCAGCGACTTTCTGGGAGGAACCCCGGCGGTAACGCACGGTGCAACTCAAACCCATTAATCGCATGGACCACCTTTTTACCCTCGGGGTAGGCTCCTCCATTGTCATCATAGTCTTCAGCGCGGAGTGATCTGTGTCTATGAAAAAATGGGGGGCGAACTCAATATAGGGCATGAATTTTTTCACCGAGTTCACAACAGCCATCGCTTCGAGCTCCGTTACACTGTATCTTTTTTCAGCAGGGAGCAGCGTGCGCGAGTAAAAGGACACAGGGCGAGGGCCGAACTCCCCTTCTTGGAGCAAAACCGCACCTATTCCCTCGTAACTGCCATCACATTGGATTATAAACTCCTTACCCATGTCAGGTAATGCTAGGCACGTGTCAGCTGTAAGGGCGGCTCTCAAGGTGTCGAAAGCTTGCTGCTGTTGTTCAGACCAGTTCCATCTAACTTTTTTCCTGAGCAGATTCGTCAAAGGCTTAGCTATGATGCTTAATTTTGGGATGTAATTACGATAGTAGCCAATAGCTCCCATAAACACCTGAATGTCACGGCGACAACGGGGACGTTGGTACTCCGATATCGCTCGGACCTTCTCAGGGTCAGGGCAAGCATTTCCAGGGGTCACTACATGGCCTAACACATGCAACTTTTCCACCCCTATCTGCACTTTGTCAGGATTTATGGTAAATCCTGCCTTCGACAACCTGCCACAAATGTCCGCCAGATGGCGCAGGTGGTCATTCCAATTATCACTGTAAATTATTACGTCATCAAGAAATGCACTGCAATAAGAGTAGGCCGCGCCCTCTAGTACCTTGTCCATCGCGCGCTGAAAAGTGAAGCTAGCGCCGCTCAAACCAAATGGCATTCTGATGTAACGGAAACAGCCCCTGTGAGGTGTTATAAAAGAGGTCTTGTTACGATCGGATTCCTTCACCAATATCTGGTGATATCCAGATTTCAGATCTACCAGGGTGAACACACGAGCACGGCCTAGCTGGGACAGTATATAGTCAACTCGGGGCATGAGATAAGGGATGACTTTTGAGCGGCGGTTCACTGGGCGATAATCTATGCACAAACGCCAGCTAGGGGGAAGATTAGGGGGGCCCTTCTTCTTCACCAGTACTGGACAGCACGCCCACTCGGTCTCCTCACATTGCTCCATAACCCCAGCCTCCATCTCCGCGTCTATTAGGTCATCCATCACATCGCGCTTTCCATAATTCATGGGGCGAGGACGGCACCTGTACGGGGGGTTGCCTTCGGTATTTATTTCGTGCTGCACGTGTGAGACAAGGCCAGGCTTATACGAGAACAAACCCTTCTTTTTAAAACGTTGGAGAACTACTTGTAAACGGTCACGGTCATGCTCAGTACCGTGGCAGTTCAACAATTGTCGTTCAATCCATTCGTCATTTAGCTCTGCAGTACAACATTGAGGTGTAGTGTCACCTTTTGCGAAGGGGATAATTTTGTCACCAACCAGGCACACGCCTCTCTTGACGTCTATTATAATACCTGATCGATTAACAAAATCTCGTCCAAGAATAATAATTTTTTCCATGGAACTAAGCAAGTAAAATTTGTGTCTAAAACTACCACACTCCCACGTGATATTAATCTTTGAAGTGCCCTCTGGTCTCGCGTTGCCCTCGAGGAGGCCGAGGGTGCTGCTGCACTTCCTTCTTTCCACGCCCATACTACGAGCTTGTTTGCACAGCGTAGATCCAATCACACTTACGTCTGATCCCGTATCTAACATAGCTAGGCACTCAACACCTAAAATTTTAACTCGTATTAGGGGCTTGGCGGAACCGGGGGGTGGAGATAAATCTCTATCAGTGTTTGTGGTGGTTTCAGACAGGGTATCGAAGGGAGGTGGGGGCGGGTCCTCAGCTGGTATAATGACACCTGCAGGCGACTCGGCCGCCAACCTTCTCTTCTCCTTAAATTTTATACGCCGACTTTTCCAGTACTTGATTTTCTTTCTCCGCTTTGCGCGCCTTTTGGTGGCACTGCACACCTCGCCCTCACGTCGGCGCTTTACTTTCATGAGGGGCTCTCGGGGTTTTTTGGATGAGTCCGGTTAGGGGAGGGAGAGCGACTGCGATCGTTCCCATCGCGGGACGACGGCGACCGGGATGGACACGCTCTCGCGTAATGATTACCTTTGCATATGAAGCACTCAACAGTCTCTGCTCGTGTGGTATCCTGAGTACGTCTAGTATCATCTCTCGCAAATGACACCCTCTTTTCGATGTTTGTGTTGGTTGAGGGGGGAGTTTGCGGACGCGGCAGTCGCGAAGGGTCGCGACCCCCCATCTGCCTCCTTGCTGCACGAGGGTCGAGCGCACCCAGCGTGACTGGGGGTGCAGCCCTTGACTCCTCCCTTGCAGGGGGTGGTGGAGTTGGGGAGCGCACGTCTGATCTTCCACTAAATGCTAACGACGGTTCTATGCAATCCCTAGCATCTGGCGGTAGTTGATACTTGCGTTCTCGGAGCACTGCATCTTGTATAATGTGTGCATCACGTGCAAGCTCATAGAGATTATTATATGACCTGCCAAAAGAATAACGTTGATATGTGGGATGCATCTGATCGAGCACCCGCTGCACCTTTTCAGCATCTGATACCACCACGTTCAACCGCCGGTAATATGCAGATATCACAGCTATGTATGCCGTTAGGGGCTCGTCAGGGTGCTGGGACCTCGCAGCCAACTCCTTCCACAGTAACTTTTGATAATTTCGGGGACCGAATTCTCGCATGAATTCTCCTACAAAAACATCCCAATTATTGAAACCGCCGTGAAATTCCCACCACAATATGGCTTCTCCAATTAAGGCAGAGGACATTGCATGGCTGAGCATATCTTGGGGGGTGTAGGAGAATGATCGTGCATAACGTTCGAACGCACTTATAAATTCGGATGGTGAAAGTTTGTCTCTCCGCCCACTGTATGTTGGTAAAGGTAAACGGAGGGATGGTATCTGTTGGCCTGCTTGCCATGGTCGTGGCATTAGGTTGACTTGAGGGTGGTAAATTTGACCTACGTGGGGTTGGTGAACACCCCTCATAGCTGGGTAATTTTCCCCTGCAGCCACAGATCCATATTGTCGATCCTGTAGAGGGGGTGGGTAGAGAGTCGCCGCAGACTCGTCTTGTGGACGCCCCACACCCCTTGGTCCAAATTGAGCCAACTGGGGGCGCGGTTGCTCGACTACTGGAGTTCCCTGAATTATCCCTGGTGCCTGGTACCACTCCGAGTAACTTTGGGGATGCACATACTGGTATGGAGGGGCAGAGGGGGCACACATGAAAGGGGGACGTGGTGGTTGCTGATGTTGCTCCAAGACACTTTGTTGCCACGGGTGCTCCAAGACACTTTGTTGTATGAGTGGATGAGCTAGTTGTTCTCGTACAATGCCTGGGACTGGTGGAGGGTGCAGGGGCTGTAACTGGGATGCAGCCTCTGAACTTTGAGAGTAATTATTGCTCACTCCAGGTACTGCATACATCGTGATCGAGGTAGGTTGCGGCCCCTCTACGTTTGGATACCACCCTACAAGATTTGCACCTTGAGGTGCTAAGACGGGCTGAGGCAGTCGCGCACCAACACCATCATAATGAGGTGGGGGTGGTGGGTTATACCCACCAGCCGCTGTTTGTTGTGGTTGTCTTTGAACGTGTCCGGGCTGTTCGGTTCGAGGCTGAGGGACGAGCTGTTCATATATATAATCCCTACGAACAGCCTCAGAAGGGTATGTTAACTCACTTACCCCCGGGGGTGGTACTGGGTCAAAGGCAACTTGAGATGGATTGATTACCGGTTGAATATAACTAGAATAATCTCTGCTATGGGCAGCAACTGCTGGCTGAACCAGCGGCGCCCCATAATTAGAAGATTGTATTTGAGGTTGATGCACTTCCGCTGCAGTTATAATTTGATTAGAATGCCTTCTCGTCTGTACTGCAGGCTGTCCCGTGAATTGTCCATGTGTATTTAGTGGAATAAGCTGTTCATACTGTACACTTTGTTCGTAAAAATTTTTTGGAACAGTATGTACAGCTTGTTGTTCACTAGACGGCCCTGCATACTGACTAGCACTCACAGGTAAGGTCGACCCCCCAGCGCCTAGTTGGGGTGGAATAATATTTTGGTCCCGTCTCTCTCCTGCATACCGCGTACTCGCCGTAAACTGAGCCGGCCGGTAACGCAATGGATTATTGAGAATGTTAGAACCTCGGGGAGGGCGCTGTAAAGGTGGAGGGGGTTGGACTAATGACGTAGTTGCATGTTCGGTAGAACGGGCGTTGTAAATTGGGGGTTGATGATATACTGTACTCGTTGAAGAGTTTTCTGCCTGCAATGACATTGAGATAGCATCACCTTCATTATTTTCGTTTGAGGATAACATACTGACGTTCTGCAATAGATTTAAATTATCATAATTCACAATACTCTGCGGAGGGGGTTGTATTTGTGCTTGTCTAGACTGATTATGGCGCCCTCTACCGGCATTACTGCGGGTGACAGGCTGCCGTGGGATCCTTGTACTAGCCTCTTGTCTACCAGTTTCTAGATTATAATCAGTTCCCTCGGTTCTCTGAACCTGATTTCTAATATGATACTCAAGCTGTACGTTATCACTGTTTTGACACTCTATGTCAGCAGTATACAAGCCTAAATTATTGAGCTGCTCCTGTACTCTTTCTATCGGATAAGCTGCGGCTTCATCCTGTAGTATAACGAGAGCGGAAGCGGCCTCCAACTGCGCATTGTCTCGTGTATTTAATCGATGCACTTGTTGTTGTTGATGTTGTATAATGTGTGTACCCCCCATGTGGGCGGGGTGCTCTTCTATCTCAGCTTGGAACCGCACATGTGGTGTCCCTGCTGATGGGTCACCAGAGTGCATAGGGGTTGCGTCGTGTCGGACATTGCCACCCCTATTGGCCACCTCTGCAGGCGGCCAACAGTACGCACCTTCACCCCCGTCCACATGCGGTTGTGAAGAGCGACTGTTTTCCGCGGAGACTGACTTGCCCCCATGGCGTGCGCCTCTCACGCGCCCGCCGCGATTTACAACTAAACCGCGCCGCACCTCGCAAGGTGCGAATACTTGGGGTTGCTCCGCGGGCCTACTAGCTGGGGCTCGGCGCTGCACTGGGCTTTGCCCCCTAGAGACCTCCCCCTCCTCCGACGAGGTGGAGGCCTCACTCCTTGCCGTGTTGTCTGTTGGACTTGTATGCTCCATTATGTTGATTTTTAATCAAAAGTAAACGTTAGAAAATTATTAGTTTATGATATCACCAATACTAGCTAACATTCACAGCACAACGTTGCACAACGTAGAAACAACTGTTCTTTTTATTATTATTTATCGTGAGTTTTTTTTTTTTTTTTAAATAAAAAAAATGTTGAGTAGAATTTAGCGTGGTTTCGGCTTAGCAATTCTGTACTCTGAAAGAGTAAATGACTCACTCGGGCGGACACCTGCGTGCAAATAGCACTGCCGAGGTTTCCAATATATCCCGGACACGGTCACCAAGGGTTGAAACGGACCCTGACTACCCTCTCTCCTTTTAACAATAATATATTGGCCTCTGGTTGTCTAGGGTAGAGAGAGGGAAAATGAGGGTGAGTCCCCAACTTTAACTAGTTTCCACTTACTTAAAATAAATTAAGTCTGCCACGCTAAAATTCTATAATATATGTAATTAAGAATAAATGGAGTTTGGATAGCTAATTATCAGTCAAATAAAAATGTTAGATATATTTTTGCTCTGGTTTTATTTTATAGCAACATAAGAAGTAGTTTACAGGATTTATTTATAGAACTTCTAATAGACCAACGTTAAATGCCATATTGGACAAGTTTGAGCAGAATAGTTTTGACAGAATATGACAAATTCCTTTACTGAAAAGATGGCCGTTAAGTAACGGCTAAAGCTTGAAAAGCAAAGTTCACAATTTTTACAATAATCACAACTGCATTTAAATAAAAAAAACTCCTTGTACTTTAATAATATTGAGCGATAATATATAAAATATGTAGAATATTTTATACTATAGTTTAATTTACATAGGAACCATTTTGTTTAATTATTTAGTCGAAGATCTGTTATATAATATATATACTACCTGTAAAAAACACTCACGATAATTATAGTTGGAAGACACAGCAGACAGACAAACACTTGTACCTACCAGACATACCAAAAACAATTTAGTGGACTAATTATAATTAATATATCCGAAGCACAGACTAATGGCACAGTATATTTTGACACCAAAAGCAGGACAAGGGAGTGCTTAGTAGTAGCTGCAGCGAAGCGAATCGCAGAGCTCCCTACTCGTGACTGGCGGGCTTTTCTTTACGGCCTTTTGGTGTCGCTAGTATCACGTGATCTTTTCTTACCACTTAGTTTTGCCTGGTCAGTTTCTAGGTTATCCGATTAAACATTGATGGCCAGGATTCTTTATTGTTAGGGATAACAAGAAGAAACAGGAAGGAAAGGATACACAGAATACATACCAACTATAATTCACCATAGCAAAAATAATAAAATAAGGTTCTTATTTGAACCGAAAAATAAAACAAATTTATTATAGCCGTATGCATACATAATCATTTATGCATACATAGAGATCATTTAAAACGCTATCACTTATAATTATCATATTAAGCTCTGTTTAATATTATTTATATAACTTAAGCAGTCTTATGCTTTAAGGAACAATATAAACCATATTTAATTACACGATAAATAAATCAGCATGATTATTTACATGATCTTTTTTTTAACATAGCCACAACGCGGCCTTTGCGCCGCCAAAATAGTTTTATTTTGGCTTAAGGCTACAGCCATATTCTGGAAATAATAAAAGAAAACATCTTGTATATCAAATTAAAAATATGCATAGTACTTACATGCTAAACAAAAGGTTTTAAACTTACATTTTGCGTTAGGGACAGTAGACAACAGCGTTCTTGATCTTTTTTTACATCCCATATGTTCCACGGAACAATTTCCGTGTTTCAATTTAATTTGGGGGGTACCAACTGTTACAAATTTTAAACGCCAGATAGACTGAACAAAAAAAATAGTTCGTATCAAAGCCAAAGTCACCATTAATACTGATAAATTTTAGTTTATGTGGAACATATATATATATACATATATATATATATATATACATACATATATATATATACATACATACATACACACACACACACACATATATATATATATATATATATATATACATACACATACACATATACACACACATACATATATGTATATATACATATACATACATATATATATATCAGTCAATACAATGTATATGTAAATTTATAATTTTGTTTATTTTATAATCCTGATAATACTTTTTCAGACATTTTATTACTCTCAAAAGCTTTAATAGAGTAAAACTCTTTATTGATCAATACATTCTTTAATTTTGTGCGAAAAAGTTTACTGGTTTTTATTTCTTTCAAACATGCTGGTAAAAATTCATAAAATTTTGCTGTTTGATACATTGCACAGTTTTTGAAAAATTGTGTGTTATGTCTTTCAGTAACTACATTCGATTTATTCCTAGTATTATAGTCATGATAGCCATCATTCTGAACATAAAAATTTGGATGATTTTTTTTGAATGAGGCACAATTTAAAATATAAATGCAAGGGACAGTTAACATTTTATTAGCCTTAAAATGTGAAACACACGACTGTCCTTTTGGTATTCTTAAAATCGTTCTAAGTGCTCTCTTTTGCAAAACAAAACATCGATTCAATAGTTCCGATTTACATCCCCAATTTATTATGCCATATGCCAAATGTGGATAAACATACGCATAATATATGGTTAGCAAGGTTTCATGAGATACATGATTCCTGATTGTATATAACATAAAATTGGCCGAATTTATCTTCTTACAAATCGCATTTACATGTAAAGACCAATCCAAACTTTCATTAATGTGTAGACCAAGAAACTTAACAGACTCTGCTCTTTTAATTGTTTTCCCGGCTAATTGCAACAAATAACTATTCAAAGGGATTTGTCTAGGGGAATGAAATTGGATGTATTCGGTTTTAGTTGAATTTAATATTAGCTTATTATTTGTACACCATGTATGTACCTCTTCAATAGTAAGTTTAATCTTACGAATTAATTCATCTTCGGCTTCTGCTGTGATTATAGCTGTAATATCATCAGCATACTTTACTAATACCGCATTCTTGACATGATCTGATAAGTCATTTGTTCCTGTATTAAACAATGTGGCTGACATTTTTCCTCCTTGAGGAATTCCAAGTGTAATCGGTAATTTGTCTGATTTATATGTAATATTTTGGCCGTTAGAATTTGAATTTAATTCAACATATTGTTGTCTGTTAGTTAGATATGAATCTAATAGATTACGACTCGAAACTCCTATTCCCATGTTATCAAATTTATTCAATAATACATCTTTATTTAGACTATCAAACGCTTTAGATAAATCAAAAAATATTGCAACGCAAAATAGTTTATTATCTATTGCCATATAAACGTGGCTTAAAAGATCAAATAGTGCTGTATCAGTAGAACGGTCTTTCAAGAATCCATGTTGACAGGGAGCAATTAAATGATTTTCTGTTTGATAATCCGTAATTTGATCGTCTAATGTATTCTCAAATAATTTGCCAAAAACAGATGTATTTGATATTGGTCTGTAATTATCAATAATGAAAGTTGGGCCTTTTTTATGAGTTGCATAAATCTTAGAATCCTTTAAACAATCAGGAAATATACCATCTGATATTGAATGGTTAATTAAATTAGATAAAGGGACAGACAAAACAGAAGCACAATATTTTACAACAGTATATGGTATTTCGTCTGGGCCAGCTGCATACTTATTAGGAAGGGATTTCATTCGATTTAAAATATAAATCGGGTCTATCGAACTAAAATTTAATTTCGTTTTACTTTTATCAGAATCGACAATAATTAAAGTATTAGAATAATTAAAAGGAAATTTTTCTGTTATTATATTTTCAATTGTCTTGACAAAAAAATTATTAAATAAATTGCAAATTAGTTTGGGGTCTGTAATCGTTACACTATTTATACATAATTCATAATTATTCTTATTATTAACATTTGTTTTCTTTGTTTTGCATTCTTTATTAATTATATTCCACGTAGCTTTAATTTTATTATTAGCTCCTTTTATTTCATGGTCATTCTCTTTAAATTTAGCGGTGGCCATATTTTGTTTATAAGATTTCATTTCTTTTTTATAAGTAGACTCTAAATTTGGGTCAGTAAATTTTACATCATAGTGTAAGCGTTTTAAAGAAATCCCTTGTTCGTAAAGATGGGGGTTATTGAGTATCCAGGAAGGTTTATTTTTGTTACTTGAAATTTTTCTTTTAACAACAGGAAAAGCCTCGTTGAAATGATAAATAAAAATTTCAAGAAATTTTGACCATCTCTCATTTGAATTGAGATCAGGATTTAATAAATCATTCCATTCTTCACGAATTAATAGGAGCAGAAAATTATCTAAATTGCATTTGTCAAATATTCGTTTATAATAAAATTGTTTTTCTTGTATTTTATCAATGTTCTTCGAGTTATTTAATGTTATTGTGACTATAGTATAGTTATGGTCCGACAGAGTTGTTTTTTCAGTTTTATAATTAGTATTAATAGCAGATGTACTTTTAATAATATGATCAATTAAAGTAGCCGTTTTCATTGTTTCTCTAGTAGCGGAACTATTAACAATTTCCAACTTGTATGAGTCCAGTATATCTTTATATAAAATTACATTTGCATCATCAATAAATAAATTAAGATTTACGTCACCCGCAATAATAAAAAAATCATCATTATTTTTACAGTATTTAATTAATTTTTTGCATAACATTTCAAATTCTTTTAAGAATGGTTTTATATTATTTTCTGTGTTGTCAAAATTCTGAATTTTTTTCATCACTCTAGATATATTAGGTGGGCGATATATAGAAGCAAAATAAATGTTTGTTGTATTGTTAATTACTAATTTCGCTATGCAGCATTCAAAAACTGATTCAATGGATTTTATTTTAATATCATTTATATTTGAACCTTTACGAGATAGAATTACTACTCCCCCACATTTTTGAATATCTCTACAGTAATATGAAACTATCATAAAATTTTTAAAATTTATTGTTATAATTTCAGATTCATTCAGCCCATGTTCACATAATATAATTATATCACAATCAACCATTTCAAGAAAATACTCAAATTTTGGTAATTTATTTTTTAGGCCTGGTAAGTTAAGCTGAAGAATTTTAATATTACATGGGGCTGAGTGAACCTGAACATTAAGTTTTTTTTTTGTTGGGCAATTTGGTGGAGATACTGTTTAGTGTACTGGCACGGAGCCGTGATCTCACAGGGGAAGATTGTGTATCTTCCTGAGAATTTTTAATGGGGGATTTCAATTGAGATGCCAGATTAAAATTATCAACATTTGAACTCAAAACATTATCATTAATAGTATCATTTTTACTAATAATGGATGGTGAGACAACAGATGAAATTTCATTAATTGATTTTTCTGAATTAATTGCACTTTTCTTAGCAGCGGTTTCATCATTTTTTAATAGATCATTTGTAAATTGGAATTTATTATCTAAAATCGTTAGTAAAAAAGCTTTGAGTCTTGGATGTAATGAGTTCAGATCTATAATATCTTGATTCAATTCAAGAGAACATACAGGATCTGGTAAGGGTGGTCCTGATTCAGGCAAACTATTGTTTACCAAAACAAGACTTGACTCCTCACTCGGGGCAATACCGTCGTTCGCCGGAGCGAGGCCTGACTCCTCGCCCGGGGTGGTACCGTCGTTCACCGAAACGAGGCCTGACTCCTCGCCCGGGGTGGTACCGTCGTTCACCGAAGCGAGGCCTGACTCCTCGCCCGGGGTGGTACCGTCGTTCACCGGAGCAAGGCCTGACTCCTCGCCCGGGGTGGTACCGTCGTTCACCGAAGCGAGGCCTGACTCCTCGCCCGGGGTGGTACCGTCGTTCACCGAAACGAGGCCTGACTCCTCGCCCGGGGTGGTACCGTCGTTCACCGAAGCGAGGCCTGACTCCTCGCCCGGGGTGGTACCGTCGTTCACCGAAGCGAGGCCTGACTCCTCGCCCGGGGTGGTACCGTCGTTCACCTGAGCGAGGCCTGACTTCTCGCCCCGGGTATTAGACATCTGCTCCTTCGTGGCTGGCACTGGCAGTCCCTCCACCCTCACTATGTCAGGCGTGACAATTGAGGGGCGGGTACTCTCTCGCAAGGTAGAGGTCTGGCATTGCCCGGAACTTACAAGGACCGCCAGGTTATTAGAAGGAGGGGCCCTAGCGGTAATGACGTTTGCTAGAGTAGATTGGGCTGATTCCTCAAAGAGTTCTTTAACAGCTGTTTCATCATCATTACTTGCAACTTTCTTTGCTAATGTCTTCCATCCATAATAAGCAACAATTTCAATGTCAAGATCTTTGAACACTGAAATAATGTCTTGTTTTATAGTAGACCAGTTGAAACCGTCTCTGCCACATGCTAAACGAGGAATTGCGAGTTTTTTTATACTTAAAATCTCACAGATATTTCTTAAATTTTTTAATGCAAGTAGTATATTTGAGTGGTCAGGATAGCTGTTATGGACAGATTTAGTAACTAAGTAGAAAATAAAACTGTCATCTGAAGATAAAACAGCTACTTCACCAGTATTTTTGAGTTGACTCTTTAAAAAAGGGGTTTGTCCATGTTTTTTTTTAAATTGAGTTGCAACTCCACGTCCTTGTTTAAATGTTTTATCAACGCAGTGGGCGTAGGATGTGCCTGGTGGTGCGTCAAACAAATTTCCTTTCTTTTCAATGAAACGGAAATTTTGATGTTTTCTTTTTATATTATGGTTATTGGTATTTTTCTGATGTAAAGTCGGAAAAGACTCATTATTAATATGTTGTAGTACTGAAAATGAGTTTGATGTTGGTACTGTCGCACCCCACGGATTATAAGGAGGTCTTGGGGGGCGCAATTGGGCACCCTGGCTTTGGCGCGGCAGCTGGGTAGGGTGCGGTCGCTGAGCGCTCAGTTGGTGTTGGAGCGGGCGACGAGGTTGATACTGACTTACAACGTGCTGCCGGCGTGTCTGCTGCTGGCGTGATTGCTCAGATTGTTGCTGCTGCTGCTGGCGTGATTGCTGCTGCTGCTGTGGCACTCTAGTGAACGACGTCGGCTGAGGTGGGCGTTGTTTTGTGTAACCAGCCGTCCTCCAAGGTCGCGAGAATTGAACTGGTGACCTGTCATAATCAGCTGTTTGTATATGACATTGATGATTTGAATTTCCCTCATTATTAAAGTTATTTGCAGAAGAAATTCCATTTCTTTCATTTAACATTAATTTAATAGTGCATTTAATTTCTTCTCTAAAGTCAGTAAATAAGTCCTTAATATTATGTTGAATTAATTTGTACATTGGATGTACAGTCAGATCATTTGATAGGCTTTCATTGGACATATGTATATCAGAATTATTTTTATCATAATTAATAAATTGTGAGTTAAAAACCTCCGGTGTAGTTCTAGCAGGTGGCGGCCAGTGTGGTACGAGCGGAGAGCAGAACTGAGGTGTAGCACGCATGGAGCGTAGGTCCGTCATGATGTTGTTCTCAAGAGAATATTTATCACACCTTTATATTTAAAGTTCAATGCACAGGACACTTAGTAGTAATGTATCACTTAATAGAAAAAAACTTCAACTTTCCGATGAACAGACTTTCTTTTTAATTAAATGATAGATAAAAAGGTTAATCTTTAAAAATTACGGAGCAGTGAAAATATTGTAGTTAAGCTCTCAGGTGCTGCCACCTACCTTTATTCTTATGAAAAGAATAAAGGGTATATGTCGAATCTGCATATATGATCGATGCCGCGGTTAATTAAATCAATCAATTAGTTAAGTCACAGCTAGCTAGGGTTCACATAATATTATTTTTTTAATTGTCTATTAATTAATTTGTATAATTAAAAAGATTCGCGCAAATATAAAATATAATTTTAATAATTTTAAGTAAAATTCGTAATGATATATATATATCCCGTACATAGCTATATATAGTCCATGCAATCACGTACATGTAACAATTTTAACTTAATTACTTAAATTGATAAAATCTAACTGTGCATCGATATAATTATATATCATATACTCAACATGCAGACCTATATGTAGTAACAAAAAAATAATAATTTATTAATGAAAAATGCAGCATAATTTTTTTTTTTTTATTGGTCAATTTAATTATACATCTCAGCCAAGGTTATAACATATAACCTTATTGGCTGATACAAATTTCAAGAAAGTATAATAAATTTCTTCAAGACCTTGCTGATAATAATTTTTAACTTAATTAACAAAAAATTTAAGACAAACTTCTTATTTTTAACAAATAAAAGCAGATAAAAAATTTACGGTTGAAATTAGAAACATAATTATACTTGTTTTCAAATTTTTACATATTATATTAGTTAATAATTATCATTACTTTTTCAAATAGATACATAAATTTAAAAGAGAAAAATACAGATTTTTTATTCACATTAAATCAAAATATAACCGAAAACTCTAATACTATTATTGAATGTCCAATTTAAATTTTAAATTCATGACAACTTTTAGAAACAAAACATAAAATAAAAAATAAACATTTTAGCACATCTTCATTGATGTCCATAACCTGAAACAAACAGACTTTAGTATTTTTGTATAACATAATAAAATACAAACAAATTTCTTCATAATTTAAATATATAATTTTTATTTCATATTAATTCTTAATTCATGCCCATATAACAAAAGAACGTTGCAAAAACGAATTTAATCCATCTTCGGATACGGTTTATATCGGTGATCAAAATACGGATTCAAGAGGTTTCCTAGGACCGGTATGTTACCGGTGCAGAAACGTCGTGCAAAAAAGCCAATAAAAACCTGTTCTGCAACCAAATTAATTCGGGTTGGGGGGGGGGGGGGGGAGTTGCCGCCAAAAATATTTTCTTAAATATTCGGCTCGTTTAGCTCGTCTTTTGTTGATATTAATTGAAAATTAATATTTTAAATAATAATTACTGTATATAAAAGTTTTAAACGCACTAATTATATGTATATTTTTTTAAACAATGGAGGCAAATAATTTTCTGCAAATAATAAGTTAATTCTAGTTACTCACCGAAACTTGTTTGTGCTGTTCTATTAAAAATATTGCACATACACTTGTCATGTAAGTAATCACTTTAGAAATTACATCAATATTACACTCAATATGAAATGTATACACATACACTACATGCAATATTACATTTCCTTTATAAAATGAATTGTAAAACGGGAGAACACCGGCGGAATATAATAATTTAATACAGTTGAACTGCCATTCTACACACACCATGACACACGATCGAGTTTTCATTGTACTCCAAGTATGTTGAATTTACTATAATTCATATCACTTTTTGTGGCCACTGTAGAAGGTATTTATTTAAAATAAAAATTAAATTAATGAGTACTGAGGTACAGTAAATATTAATACTTTCAATTAAACAAAACTCCCAATGCACTGTTCACACGTCCTATCTCTAGAAAAACCATAGCAGACTAGAGGAAGAAAGGCGTCTTTAGGCGTCACATCTTGCCAAACAGCAGTGATTCAGAGAACAGATGATCCCTTTCTGCCAATCAGATCGCGAGATGAATTCGTCATCGTTGCCGGTAGTTAAATTTTAAATTAAATTTCGTTAAAACACATTAAATTTAATGTCTCTTCGCCGCGCCAGCTCCGGCGTCCGGCGTCTCTTCTCACGCCCACACATGATGCTACTTGGCCGATCGGCTGGATTTGCGCGAGATCTTTTATTTTAACGTTTCTGTTCTCGACTTATAATATTTTTCTCATTACATATAAAATAATTATTTTTTCGTAATTTTACTGTGAAATAATTAAGTTTGTAATATTAATATTATTTTGAAGAATCTGTTATTAGAAATACATCTATACATCTATATTTTTTTTAACTCAATAAACGTATAGAAAATTAATGTGGTAATTTAATTGTTTTAAATTTTTTAATTTATTTTCACGTTATCTTAATTATTACCTTAAAAGAAGAAGTTAATTATTATATCCGACGTTATTTATTTACATTATTTTGGCTATAACGGCGTGTTAAAAAACACACTGTGCAGAGATAAAAACGATTAAAAAAGGTATAAACATAGCTGTTTTTGAAACGATTTCATATCGCATGAAAAACATATTTTCGATATGAGTCATTCATAAAATTAATTTTCAGAGAATTAAAAAATAATTGGGTAAAATATAAAATAATTTTTTTTATACCTGCCTTGATATTTATTTATCACATTTAAGCATAATTTTAAGAAACATTAATAAAAGGTTTTATAAACGTTCTATAATCAACGCAAACTTTTCAAAACCAAAATATCCAAAGAGAGACGTTGATTTTCCGATATATGTTACATGGGTGTACTTCAAATTCCGAACCTTAATTGAATTTAAATAATAAAGGATATGAGTTAATTGTTACGGCAGGTTGAATCCCTATTGGAAATTTACAATTGTAAAATTCACAATTGTATGCTCCATAAAAATACCATTGCGTTTTGGTCCTTTTACAATGGTAATTTTTACAATTGTAAAGGCCTTAATACAATTGTATTTAACTACAATTGTATTTATTACAATTGTAATAATTACGATTGTAAAATTTACAAAAAGTGGTCACCAATCTAACTACTAACCCAAACCTGCGTTGCTGTACTTCGGTTACCACTGTTGATCATACTTTTACCATTGCGCTGCAACTGCTTTCTTAATAGGATGAAGAATATTGAGGTATATAAAATAAATAAAAGTTATGGGGAAATGACGAGGGGGCATTTCAATATAATGTCATATAAATTTCGATTCTAGGGTAAAATTTGATGACGGTTCTAATGGTGACCCTTAGATTTGCGACCCTTCAACCCTTCAGGGTCAAAAGACCCTGAAAATTTTTTTTTTTTAAAAAATTGCAAAACTGAAATTAGCAATCAACTTAATATAACCTAGAGCTCTAATTCACTAATTTTAAGGGTCGACCCTTGGGGTTTAGCGGGGGTCTTTTTTAAAAGTATGCAAATTTTAATAAAAAAATTGACAAAATATGTGAGGACTACATACAGGTTCAAAATTGAGTTTTTTTAATCTTAATGACCCTTTAAGGGTCGACCCCTAACTTTTGATTGAAAAATTAATTTTTTTTTCTAACCATTTTTTCATAATATATATTATATAATTTAACATACATCTCTGAATTATATTTTTACCTTTTTCAATGTGACCCTTTTAGGGGTCGACCCTTGATTTTTTTCAAATTCATATTTAAAAAAAAAAGTGATATATACTACGAGACAGGTTCATGCAGCTATTATATAGTTAAGTGCTTTTGATGACATAATACAACCACAATGGCCTAGTAGGGGTTGACCCCTAATGCATTAAAATATAGCATAAATTCAAAAAAATTGTATTTTTTTATATTTTTTGTTACACTTTATATGTTAACATGCATCGATTTGATCTGACTTTTTTTTGTGACCCTATAAGGGGTCGATGGTCGATCCATGTTTTTTTTCCAAAAATAATTATTTATTTTAAATATATAATATCAATTAAAGCTTCATATATATAGTACCTTTGTATCTTAATTCGATATTACAGCCAAGTTACGTACTTCGCATAAAAAAATATTAATTGAATGAAGTAATAAGAATTTGACAAAATGTACGTGTAATATAAATTAACAATGAAAATACCATTTTTTTTTAGTAATTATGTAATCCAAATACAATTGCAATCTAATTACAATCATAAAAATTACAATTGTAAGCACAAAAATCAATTGTAATCTAAGAATTACAATTGTTTTTTCCATTCATAACACAAAAATAATTATGTTGAAAATTACAATTACTTATTCAGAAATTTAGTAATTTATTTATCTAACTAATGATCCTATATCAAATCATATTATCAAATACTATATAAACATACATATTCAAAAATGCACCTTGTTTATTTTAGTAAACATAGCGTTATTATTATTAATATTATAATAATAATAATAATAAGTAATAAAGTGCACAAACTTCTTATATTGTAAATTATAGATATTTTTTCCTTAATCAAATACTATTGGGTACTTCTATTTACTAATTTAATTAAATTTAATTTCAGTTCATCTATTTAATTTCAGTTCATCTAATATTAACTTTCTCTCAATAAATATATATATATATATATATATATATATATATATATATATATATTATTATTATGAATTTTTTTTCTTCAAAGAAAGTCAGTGTTTTATAATGTCGTTTCACTTTATAATACTATACAAAATACTAAAATCAATGTTCTTATGTCTCAGATATGGGATACCAATCTATGGTCATATTGTTTGTTTTTGGTGGGTTTTTTGCTTAATTATTACAGTTATTCGCTTTGAATATATATAAAAGAATTGTAATTATAGAACTTCAGAAAATCTAAAAAAATTTGTTAATTTTTGTTACGATTATTTGGGATAATTACTTGATAAAATGTCTTAAGTTTGTAAAAATATATATTATGTTACCTTGTAGAAATATTATTATTAAAAAATAAATTTAAATTATAAGAATCAGTGATGCAACGCTTCGCGACGCTTCGCGCGAAATTTCGCGAATATTCGCGAAGTTTCGCAAGCCAAGTTTCGCGCGAAACTTCGCGAAATTGATATATTTGAATTTCCCGCACTACTTTTTCGAATCGTATTTAATGAATACGCCGTTTTCTACCTAATGTTGCATAAATGACAGGTTTAAATGCATAAATGAATAAAAAAATAGTTCAATTTAATTTATTAGATATAAAAAAAATATTTTTTTTTTATTAATTTTAAAAATTACTTTTAATTAGTTTTAAAATCATTTAACACATTCGAGGATAGACAGGTCATGAAAGGGGCCATTTTATCTTGTTTTCTTAATTTTTTGATGAATTTATGTAAAATCGCATTGCGACAGTCATTTTTTAAATTTCGCGAAATTTTCGCGAAGTTTCGCGAATATTCGCGCGAAAGTTTCACGAAAGTTTCGCACACCATGTTTCGCGCGAAGTTTTGCATCTCTGATAAGAATTATTTTTGTGATTTGACAGCATTTTAATAATGTAATGTGCACTAGAGTTATAAAAGGCTATCATGCCTTTTCTGGACACTACTGTATAACTCAATGTCAATAAAAAAAAAAAAAAAAATTACATACTACTTTGAAACCCCGAACCTTCCGAAACCCAAACTTGAGCGTTTCACGGGCTCCTCTGGAACGAGGGTGGCCACGGCCTTGCAAATCTATCCCGGCATTTGCCTGCGGCTGAGGGAAACGTGGAAACCTCAGCCAGGATGGACGCTACAGCTTTTGTCAATGAACCGGAATTGCAAAGGTCCAAAGCCAGGGGAACCACATGGTGGAAAAGCGCAACGTTTTACCCCTGCATGGGTGGGAAACGTGTTTTTTGTTGAAAATGGTCACCCATCCAACTACTAACCACGCGCGGCGTTGCTTGACTTCGGTGATCTGACGAGACCCGGTCAAACGCACTGCGCCACACCTCCCTAATTATAGATAATTAATTTATATAGTATGAAGTTACATATATATAACTTCATACTAAATTAATTATCTATAATTAGGGAGGTGTGGCGCAGTGCACTTGACCAGGTCTCATCAGATCACCGAAGTCAAGCCGCGCGTGGTTAGTAGTTGGATGGGTGACCATTTTCAACAAAAACCACGTTTCCCACCCAGGGGTAAAACGTTGATGCACTTTATATATATATATATATATATATATATATATATATATATATATATATATATATGTGTGTGTGTGTGTTTTAATTTCTTTTTTCGGACTTTTGCCTTTGCCCGCGGTGTTCGATGTAATCCTTCTGTGTGTAGTATGTTTTTGCGATGGTCACTTATATAGTATTCGTGCACGTCACTTAAGTGACCATCGCAACATATACTACATTGCACACAGAAGGATTACATCGAACACCGGCAAAGGTAAAAGTCTGAAAAGTAAAATTGAAATTCAATATGAATATCCTTTGCACGAAAAAGTGATTTATTAAATATATATATATATTATTATGTGATAGGATTATATATACGTACGGGCCGGATATCATTTTAATTATGAATTTGTCATAAAATAATAATTTTTTTTGCATTATTTTGGTTATCCAAAATGTTTTTTTCTGTTATACGTACAACATTAAAAGATTTTTTTTAGAAATACTGATATATTCTTGATGCCTTTTACCGCTGTATTATATACTTCAATTGCTATGCATTTATATCAGGGATCGGATGCGGATGCAGATGCAAGATATATGCACACGGATGCGCAAAAATGGGCTTGCATCCGCATCCGTGCATCCCAGATGCACAGGGAAAAATGAATGCATCCGGATGCGCATCCCAGAGATGCATGAAAAATAAATTTGCATCTGGATGCGCATCCACGGATGCACGAAAAATAAATTTGCTTCCATTTAACACTTTTTTTTTTCTTTTTTTATCAGTTTTTTTGCTAATTAATTAATGGCCTCTAAATAAATCTTTAACACGAGGCATTTTTTAAAAATTTATTTGCCACTTTTGTCGTTTAAAATTGCAAGAAACAAAGTTTATTATAAAAACCAAAGATCGGATGCGGATGCAGATGATGTAAGATGCACACGGATGAGCAAAAATGCATGGCTTGCATCCGCATCCGTGCATCCCATTGCAGATGCACGGGAAAATATTAATGCATCCGGATGCGCATCCCAGATGCATGGAAAATAAATTTGAATCCGGATGCGCATCTCGGATGCACGAAAATAGCGCGTGCATCCGGTCCCTGATTTATATACTCGTAGTGTTGTTGATAATATTGGAAGAAATTAGATATATATGTTGGCATCCGGACGCGAATTCGCTTCGGACGCGAAATTTTTGTTCCCAACGCGTTGGGATCATTCGAAAATTCCAATAAGCGAAATTCACGTTCGGAGCATCGCAATTTTGATCCCCACGCGTTGGGCACTTCAGGAAAATTCACAACGCGTTGGGATCAAAATTATTTGATCCCAACGCGTTCGGAACAAACGAGAATGATTCCAACAATTAAAAATCAAACGCACTTATATACCTTTTTATGGGTCAAGCGATTATTCTTTTTCATTTATACATAATACATTTTGTAGAATACAGGATTTTTGTTTACACCTCAATGAGCTAAAGCTCGAGAATGGAGTGCCGACCTCAAAATTTTTTATTGCATGCCGAAATGGATTCGAGAGGGTGCAAAGTTATGCCACTCTAATTTTTTCAGATTTTTTAGGGACCGGGAAGTATTGCTAAAAAGTTTTGGCGAGGTCGGGTTCGAATCCACGTCCCTTTTGGGTCGAATCCTATCTTTTATTAAGAGAGGCGGCACTTTTTCTGTACTTTCAATGATTTTTTAAAAATACTTCCCGGGCTCTAAAAAATCTGAAAAAAATCAGAGTAGCATAACTTTGCACCTTCTATCCATTTCTGCAGTAAAAAGTTTTGAGGTTGGTACTCCATTTAAGAATTAAAAAAGTTTTTTTGTTAACCTTGAAAAAATAAGAGAAACAAAATATGAGTTATAGACGATTAGCAGTTAGCATTTAAATTAGCAGTTGTAATTGACTATAATTTAGATTTCTTTTAAAACACACTATAAGCTTGGGTGATAAAAGATATAGAAAAAATAATAAACCAACGATCGACTTATTACGAGTCCGCCATGAACTGTGCTGCTATAATCACAAGTTTTAGCTTAAAAATCTATTTGCAATAATAATTGATAATAATTATTAATGAAAAGTTAATCGATGAAAGTGATAAATTATATGGTGGAGTGTTTTCACTATATACTGTGGGTATAAAATTATGATCAACAACTTGATCTCTTGGAAGAGGTCAGTAAGGAAGGACTGTTTTAATTATTATATAATTATTTATATTTTATATGATACTCCCAACTTGATGGTTAATTTTACTTGCATCTCAATATTTTAAATATAGCATAAATAATAAGGTGGATTTTCATGGGATGCAATTAACGACGACGCGGCGCGATTTGACGTAAAAGCTGGGAAATCGTATGCGGCGGTGAATTCACCGGTAATCGCGTTAATTACGATGCTATTTTTCTTTAATTCGCCAAATATGGCTGCCAATATATGTTACAGCAAGTGTGCTTTATTCGCGTCGCGTCGCCGGCTGGAAATCGCTCATGAAAATCCATCTTAATACGATAATATTTTTCGTGCGTTGGTAATTTTACTGTTAAAAACCGGCATCACATTCGACATACGTACCCTTCCTTTCATATTGGAATACTTGAGAATTTCCCGTCATTAAAATTTTTGTATAAAGGTGAATTCACATAGCGATTGGCATGCGACGCGACACGAATAATGCGCACTTGCTGTATGGTAACATCCATTGGCAGCCATATATTTATAGCGATTAAAAGAAAAAAAGCTTCGTAATTAACGGGATTCCCGGCGAATTCACCGCCGCATAGGATTTCACAGCTTTTACGTCAAAATCGCGACGCATATCGCCGTTGTCGCCATGTGAATCCGCCTTAATTTTAATTGTTATTTTTGTTCTCAACGTTTACGCGTTGGACGCATTTCATATATATTGCTCACAGCGCGTTATTGTAATGATTTTCATATGTTCCGAACGCGTTGGGACCGCAAATTATTTTGATCCGAACCCGTTGTGAATTTTGCCGAGGTGCCCAACGAGTTGGGTTCAAAATCATGATGCTCGATGCGAACGCGAATTTTGCTTCTTGGAATTTATGAATGATCCCATTGCGTTGGGATAATAAATTTTGCGTCCGAAGCGAATTCGCTTCCGGACACCACAATAACATAATATATATGATGGATTGTTCTTGATATAAAATTTAAAACAACAAAGATAGAGATCGGACCGTGATTTTCTTTAATATTTTAAATATAATAAAATTATGTAAGCATTTAATTATATTAATAATTATATCAACATGGTTAATAATTATAATTTTATACTATATAGAGCATATATGCATTGATGCATGCATGCATGAAATTATCGATGCAGTTCTTTGAATATATTATATATAATTTTGGGAAGTATAATAAAATATATTTTTTATTTATTTTATTTATTTATTTCACCCAATACATTTAGACAAAACAAAGGTTAAAATTAACTGGGTGAGGATAACGTACAAAGCGTAAAAACACTATATATATCACACATAAGTGGTAGTTATATATCCTATTAATTAATACACATTATTAAACCAATAAAAGGTTAAGTCAAAGTTATTGCATAATAACAAGTAATTACTAAATAGATAAATAATATTTTTTTCGCATTAGCAAACTCATTACCAGTAGCTAATTTAACATTTGGAGCTAGGGAGCTGATTTCACTCTAAAACAGATCTACAAACAAAGCCATTTTTGTATAAATTTATTCTTGCTTTAGGGGGAATAAGTAAAACAGCTCCCTCTCTTGACCTCTAATGGGTCTCCCATGAACAACAACATCAGTGATTTTCAAATCAGTGTGACCTGATTGACATTTTTCAAAAAATATCAAGTCCATGACTTTGAAATATTCCTTAATAGGAATAATACTTTTTTAATTTGGTGGATTATTTTTGTGTATGAATTTCAAAGCTCTCTCTTCTCAATCTGTTCAAATTTTTTCATATTTCCTAACGTTGAGGGAGCCCCGTAAGTAAAAATTGATCTTATTAACATTTGATAATATGTTTAACTTTCTGAGTACAATCTTTAAGATTTTTCTGCAGAAAACCTAAAAGTTAAGCAACTTTGGCCCTTACTTTCTCAACATGAAGATTCCATTTTAGATCAGAGGTTAACATGACACCCAATAATTTGATAGAGCTACTATATTTCAGTACATTTTTGTCAATAGTATACTCAGTATTAATAAGAGCAGTTTTACTTAGCGTTATATCCATTACAGTACATTTACCAATATTTAATGACATGCCATTGTTAAAAAACACACATTAATGACATATATATATATATATATATATATATATATATATATATATATATATATATATATATATATGTATAAGCATTAATAACATGCACAATAAATTACACTTTTTTTTTATAATTTTTATAAATTGATTGATAAAAACATTGTCTCCTGCAGTCAACAAAACCATAAACATGTTTTTTTTATTTTTTTATAACACGTACCTAACTTCTCTAAAAAAAACAAAAACAAACAAACAAAAACAGAAACACGCGTATATATGCATGATGTTGTAATCAGCTGTGCATGTTTGATAAAAACACAGACAGTGATAAAAATTATAAAAACATTGTCCCCTGCCATTATACAATAAGGAAGCAACTATTGTAAGATCCCCTGCAGTCAACAAAACAATAAACATGTTTTTATAACACCTAGCTGCTATAAGAAAAAAAATAAAAACATATATCAGCTGCATCATATATGTGACAAAGAAGTTCTGGAATTTGTTGAAGAACCAATTTAATTTACTGAAATGTTCAATTTATATTTATTGTAAATTAATCGACAGTAAAAATGTAGTGTCAACCTAAAATTTTTTTATTGCAGAAATGGATACACAAAGTTATACAAATTAAGTACGTTATTGCAAATTGTGCAAAGTTATGCTACCCTGATTTTTTTTTCTGAATTAACTCATATGGACCTAATTAAAGAAAGAGATAAATATTTCAAGTTAAAATATGTTATAAAGTTCCCAATATGCATGTTATCAAGATAAATTCAATAAACTTATTAGAAATAATATCACTATACCCTCAAAAGAACAAATAAAACCCAATATTTTTCTAAAAAATATACTAATAAAATTGTTGCCCCAAGAAAACTATGGAATGATATAAATAATTTAATCTATAATCAAAATAAAAAATGCAAATCTTCATTACCTATAGTACAGTTGTTGTAAATAATATAATATATACTATGAATGGGTGAACAAAACATTGTAAACATTCCCAGTTTTACAAATATGCAAGCTACATAGATTCTGACTTCAAATGCTCACGAATCATGAATTAAGTTTCAATGCCAAAAACGAAAAAAAGGTTGGACTATACCTGGAAAAAAATTATTTTACAAAGTTTTACATTTCTGTTTCTTCAAGATTTTCAAAACTATTTCCAGTTTTATAAAACTGGAAACGCAGTTCTGTCTCATAAAAACACATTTTTCATAATAATTAAATTACATTTTCATAATTAAATTATTTTTAAAAACACAACATTGATGTTTTTAACGGAAAATTTTTTCACTGCAATTATTGATTCTTAATCGAAATAACTTTCAAGATTTTTTATTCAAACAATAATTACATTTCTTGTCTTCTTGGTTCAGTGGCGTAGCCAGGATTTGTCCAAGGGGGGGGGGGGGTTCTTCATGATAAAGATCGAGAACAGCCCACTGGAGGGTTTGGGGGGCGTAGCCCCCCAATAGCCTGCCGCAGGCGCGATTTTTTTTAAGGACACGCCCCTTTTTTTAGGGTAAAATTATGAAAAAATACTATTATAGAGAATGTACATGGCCTGATGCAATTTTTTTAACAATTTATATTTTTTGTACCCCATTTTTTAAATTTCTTTACAATACATGCACTAACGTAATAATTAATAAATGAAGCTTTGAGTAAATAATTTTAGTTAAGTCAAGTAATTCATCTAATAAACACTTTTATATTATTTTTATTAGTTTTATGATGCGCGATTTTTTTTAAAAAGGAGCGTACGTGGACTATTATTTTTTTCGATGAAAAGTTGCAGCAAATTTCTTGTATTTGTAAATTGTAATTTAAAATATCTAGTTACACTATTTTTGTCACTAATTTTTCTCATAAAAAATTGACCCCATTTTAAGACGATGTACTGAAGTGCGAGCAAGAAAAATTATTTATGTTTAAATTTTCAAAAGAGGAAAATCAATTTATTACATTAAGTATATACTGTACAATTAATATAAAAAATCGTTTTTTTTTTTTTTTTTTTAACTTCAATAAAAAATTTTAAGATGTGTACAGTATTATACATTAGACTATATAAAACTTCTTATTGTAAGAAATAATATACCTACGTAATTAATTAAAAAAATAATAAAATACCATATATAATTTTAATTTTTATGCTGAACATCATGCGGGGAAGGTTTACGACATTTTTTATATTTCAAATTATTGTCTTCATATGCAAAAATATAAATAACTTAATAATGAATATTACATAATGTAATTATAATAATAGAAATATAGTAAAATTAAATATTCATAATACTTGACGCATTTTAAATAAATCAAAGATGTGTTTCGGGGATATAAATTTTTATATATATTTTTTTTTAAGAAAATTTTTCATAAAATTTTATCTAAATCGCATCCGTCGAGTACATTTTTTTGTTATTTTTCCTTAAAATTTACTAAGGATCCGCCCTCAAGGGGGGGGAGGATTTATAACCCCCCCCCCCCCTTGTCTACGCCCCTGTCTTGGTTAAGAGACCAGTAAAGGTAAAATGTTATATATAAACTGGATTTTGCTAGAAACGGGAAGTGAACTTTTTTCGACTATATTTTTGAGAAATTTGTGGGTTGTTTTTGAGGAAAAAGTGGACTGCATGAATCCAGTGCTGGAAATCACGTACATTTTTAAAAACTGGAAATCCGGCCCTTTTATGAGGGCTTCCCGGGTCCACCCAAAAATAGCCCGTCACACAGCCTTTGTTATTATTATGAAATTATTATTGCGTACTCCATGCGTCGTTGTCAGGATGTCAGGACAATGTTTTTTTTTTTTTTTTTTTTTGCGTAAGCACACAGCGGGTTGTGAAAACAAGATTATCTCTTCACCTTTTGCTATCCTCCGCCGGTATATAACCCAAAGTACGAGCGCCTTTTTGGCAGTCATTTAAGGGCGGTACACCCGGGAGCTTCCATATAAAACTATAATATTGGCCATACGTCCATCACTGCTATCAGCCATCAACCATCGTCCATCAACCGTCGCTAGAAGATCTGCAGTCATCGTCAGCGAAGAAATACAGGTTATATATATAATAATTGATGAAACACAATCACATATATATTATATAAATAATATGGGGTGCATGTTTTTATATAAGATTTCAATCATCACAATTATTTTTTGTAGAGAAATTATATGAAAAATAATTTTTAGTACAAAAACTGTTTCTTAAATTTGCCTTTATTTAAAAGAACTAAAAATGAAATTTAGAACAATTAAAAAAATGAATGCTAAATTTTGTTTTTATAAAATGAGAAATTCGGAACTTTTAGTAATTAAAAACATATGAAAATAAATAAATTAGATTATCGCACAAACACTTTGATAACACTATAAAGCCACAAAGGGAAATTTTTCTATAATTTGACGACTAGTAAGTCTTAGAGCGTGCTTCATGTTAAACAAGCTAAATTTACATCAATTAATAATTTCAGCAGAAGTAAAAGAAAAGACATTACTGCCATTACAAGTCCAATAAATAAAATAAAATTTGCTCCATTTTTCGTACATTATCTTGTTTTGATTGAACAATTAAGTTAGCCTACAAATTATGTGGTGCCTTTTTTTGTAACTTTTTTTTAAGACTTTGCATCACACCTTTGCGCATTTCCTATAAATGCCTTTTCTCATATTATTTTTGATGTCACTTTTTTCAGAAACTAATATAATCGTAAATTTGGCTTCATATACCTTAAAATAAACACTAGTTCATTTATGCACCAACGCTCTTATATTTCTTTAAATTTTTAATCAAATTGAATTTTATTTACAGTTTTAATTTTGAGAATCAAAAATTAAAATTTTTAAAAAATAAAATAAAATTCATCAATTTGATTAAAAATTTTAAAAAATAAGAGCGTTGGTGCATAAAGCTAATGAACTATATTATAGTCTTTATTTTAAGGTATGAAGCAAAATTGTAGGATTATTAGTTTCTGAAAAAAATGACATCAAAAATAACATGGGGATCGAAGCATATATAGGGAATACGCAAATGTGATGCAGAGTGTCTGAAAGGAGGGGAACAGCTTCAACTTTTATATTTTTTAATTTTGTTGATGCAGTGAAACACATGTCTGCTGATGAACCAAAAAAAAAAAACAAAAAACACCATCTTCCTCCTCCTTCCCTGACTTCCGGCTGTTGAAAGTTAAAACATTAAAAAAAGTTGCGGCTTTGACATACTTTCGCGCCAAAAGGAAGCAGCCAATCGTAGTGCTTTTCTCGGAAACCTCTCTATATAGAAACCCCTTGCGCAAGTTGCACATTTTAAAATTTTCACATTTTAGGATGTGAAAATTTTAGGGTCTTAATCGAAATAAGGGGTAAAAATATGGTACTGTGAATTTGTGAATTTTTTCAGATTTTTCTGAGACCGGGAACTATTTTTAAAAAATTATTGAAAGTCAATTTTATGACGTCACGGGCGGCACTGCCCTATCCTTTTTCTTAAGGAGTGCCGCCCGTAACGTCATCAAAATAGACTTTGAATAATTTTTTAAAAATAGTATTCGGTCTCAGAAAAATCTGAAAAAATTCACAGTACCATATTTTTATATACCCCTTAATTTCTTTCGATTAAGTCACTAAAATTTTCACATTTTAATATCTCATTGGCTGCTTCGATCCCTTTAATTGATGCGAATTAAATTACGTCATTGACGCAACTTTTTTGAAAGTCCTAACTTTCAACAGCCGGAAGTCAGGGAAGGAGGGGGATAAGATGGTGTTTCTTTTAGTGCAGACTGCAGACATCATGAAATGATCTTTATTTTAGCTTTCGCTATTTAAATACATAATAGTTGGTTACATATTAATTAATTGATTTTACAATAATAACATATTAAAATTTGTTTCATAATTTTTTATGCCTACAGAACGAACCAATATATTAAAACAGAAATAGCAAATATATATTATATGTTTTACTGCATCAACAAAATTAAAAAAAAATACAAAAGTTGAAGCCGTCCCCCTCCTTTTAAGAGAAATAAACTTGAATTTGAGATAAAATGTAATTTTATTTGTTCACAGAGATTGCTGAGATACATAAAAATGAAACTCACATACAACTTCAACATGTTGGCGCTTATTGTGCTGATTGGTACTTCAGTAGCTTCTTCTATATTAGCTGAGCCAACTGATTCACCACTTATTTTAGCAGTAGAAATAGAGCCTTCATCACTTGACGATTCACTTGCTTCTCGAGCTGCAGTGAGTGGATCATTGGAAAATGTCATTTATTTTTACGAATATAGAAACCGTGCTGGGAGGGGTATTGCTTATTTTGTTCCTTCTGGTTATTGTGTTAATCTGATAAACTTTGATAATATTGCTTCCTCCGTAGATACACATGATAATTGTTATTATCTTTTCTCTGATCAGAACTGCGAGGGGTCGTTTTATACTGCCGTGTATCCAGGTACTGTATGTGAAACTAATCTTGATGGAGATTGTTATTTTGATAATATTGCTTCTTCGGTGAAAAAATGTTACTAATATGACTTTTACCATCATATATACATATATAAAAGAGGTCACAAAAATAGTCTCTATTTTTAACAAAAGTCGCTTATGTTTCGCAAAATAGTCTCTCAAAAAGTCGGGCCACCCAAAAACAAATAATGAAACTGGGAAATTAAAGTCGGTGAAATTGCAATGAGAAGTGTTTCTGGGCTAATTTATAGCAAGAATACTTGATATATACGTTCCCAGAAAGTTTCTGGGGACGTATATATCAAGTATTCTTGCTATAAATTAAGCCAAAAACGTGACATATGAAAGCAATAATATAGCACTAGTGGTCTCGTCTTCTGGGGGGGGGGGGGGGGGAGGAAAGAAGGGGGCAGGGTAAGAAGAAATTAAGTGAAAATTTAACTTTTTTTAGAATTTAGTCTAGCAGAGGGCACCACAGACCACTCGAACAACAATGTGTATAAGGCTCAGAATATTCACATATATGGTTTGACAGAAACATGCAAGGTTTTGGAAATTTAGGCATGGAAATGACCGTAAAATCATCAAGGAAAAACCATGAAGAGTCGCAAATTAATCGGGGTTTTGTTAAATAGGAAAAAACTCACAAATAGTCTCTTTTTTATTAGCTCTATTGGTTCAGTTACATGAGATCTGTGGACATCTGCAATAAAAACATCAAGTCTCAAAATTAAAAATAGTCGAAAGAATATATTTGCGACCTATAAAACTTTGATTCATATTTTTTTTTCTAAGTACAGAAATAAAAATATGTTTTTTTAAACATTAAAATTGTTACATGATTGTTAAAGTTGTTTATAATTACGAATCGCATAATATAATATATTTATAATTAATATTTATCTATATGTTAATTCCTGATTTTTCGTTTTCGTTTTTCTTTTTTTTTTTCTTTTGCATGAAACATATTTTAATAACTTTCATACTTGCAAAAATATTATGAAACAATTTTGTTAATTTATAGAAGCTAGCCTAAAAAAAAAAAAAAAAAAAATAATAAATAAATAAATAAATAAAAAAGAAAAAAAAGAAAGAAAAAGAAAAAAAGAAAGAAAAAGAAAATCCATTAATTGTAGTTTCCCTCTTGACTGAGGGATAGAATAGAAAATATGAGGCGATTGATCAAAACAGAAAATATCCATTCAAGCAATGCTGGGATTGAATTTTTGAGCCTCCGATACATCAAAAATATTTTTTTCAGATTACTTTCGAACCTGGATTGGGAAAGACAAAAGTATAAGTTATCTTTCCAAATCCAGGTTCAAAAAAGAGATCTGAAAAAATTATTATTGATGTGGCTGAGGCTCAAAAATTAAATTCTAGCTTAATTGGCTTGGATATGTGCTGTTTTGATCCTATATATATAATCATGGCTTTATATATAATATATATATATATATATATATAATAATTATTACATTTAATTATTCAACCACTGGCGGTATCGTCACAATACAGCATTAGTCTTGTAAAAAAAATTGACATTATGACATATATAAATTGGAAATTAACCCACTTACTATTATCTTGAACAATCTAAACAACAGCATTTTTCCATGCTACTGGTTCCCTCAGTAATCAGTGAATGCTAAGACGTGTGTCATCAGGCCGGCCATGCCCGGCAACTCCCTTTATCTCCACTATAGATCCCTATCCACTACCAACATAAGTGTTTTATTAATTATATAGTCATAAAAAAAATGCATTTTAAATATGCCAATTATTTCAGTCAATTTACCAAACTGTCAAAATTCAAGAATTCAAAATTCTTTTATTAATTCCATTAGTTCCTACAATCACATTTTCATATACATGATATATGTTGAGGTTTATAGGACAAGTCAATCTAAAGCTAAGAAATAGAGTCATTTAACATTACTTGAAGTCATTCATTGTCCATGTAGTTTTGTACACTATAGAAACACTTATTTACTAGCCACTTTTTAACACTCACTTTAAAAACATTTAAATTTTCGATGCACTTCACATCATTATATAGGCAGCTTATTATACAAAGACAAGCAACTCAAACTGTCATGCTTCAATTGTGGCGTTTGTTGACTTCAACTATGCAATATTGTTGCATTATAATTGTCGTCTTGTCGATTGATTGAAAAAATTATTCCATTGAAGTACATTATAGATGTTATATAATGTCTTAAAATAATATTTTCAAAGAAATTTGTATCCATATTAATTATAATGCTTAAATAAAATGGAAAAATGCTAATTTTTACTAATTATTTAAAAACAACCTTTTCTAAAGTATAATTATAAGAACGTCCATCAATATATGATTTGGACTAGGTAGAAAAATTTCTGATGATAGTTTACATTTATTGTTAACAAGCTTGCAAAAAAACTTAAAACTATATATAAATATATATATAGTCAGGCTCGGACTGTGGGAAGCTAAGGGGCCAATCAGGACCATATAGGTTTTACAGGCAGTCAGGGGCGGATCCAGCCCGCGGCTTTGGGGGGGGGGGGGGGGCGGTGCCCTAACCCGAAATGTTATATTAAGGGGGGGGGGGAGGGGGACGATGGGCAGTGGGTGGTAATACTTTCAATGTATTTTGGGACCTTTGGGGGGGGGAGGCGGACGATGGGCAGTGGGTGGTAATACTTTCAATGTATTTTGGGACCTTTGGGGGGGGGGAAGCGATCGCCCCCATAGCCCCCCCCCCTGGATCCGCGCCTGCAGGCAGCAGGGGTCCCTTAAAAGGGCCGGGGCCCAAGGCCACTTTTTGCATACCCTCTGTGTTAAAAATCAGAAGGGCCAGTCAGGGATCCCTGATTCAACCTTATGACCAGTCCGAGCCTATATATATATATTAGTATTTTATTATATTTTGTGTTTAACATTGTAGAAAAACATAGTATATTGGCCGGTATATATATAATTTAGAAATAAAATACTTAATCCTTAATCACGATATAATAAAAATATATATCATGTTTATTATCCGGTTTACTATATTTTTGAATTTATATCAATTAAACTGCATGATATATATAGACTAATTTCCTCAGAATTTATTAGAAATTGTAGCGATGGTATTAAAAGTGTTTAAATTTTGTGCGGGTTTTTCAAGCGAGCGTACATCGCGCGGCATTTGTCTCGTTTTTTTTTTTGCTGACGTCGAGTCATATGTTATTGCCGGCTGGGTTTGGTGAACTTGTTCTCAAACTGTAAGTATTTGAAGTATTTAAAGACAATCAGCTATTTAAATTATGTTTAATAAATGCTTCATATTTCAATCTAAAATATCCATATAATTTTTGTCTGTTTAAAGTATTATTTAATGGTTTAAATATAAAATATAAATATGCTTGCCAAGTTTTGATACGATCATCGACCAATTTTATAAGGTTAATATTATTATTAATGGTAATAAAAGTTGCTTAAATTGTAAATCAGAATAATATAGTAATAATAATTATGTAACTAATCATGTATTATTTTCAGCATTGGTAAAAATATATAATAATATATTTTATGGTAATTATATAAATATGACTTCATAAGTGGTTCACATAAAATCTGTGAGATGGCGTTGTGGCGCCAAAGCTTCTAGCAGATGACGCTGCTGCTATGGTGGCGTTGCGGGCGCCCTAGCTTCTAGCAGACGACACTGCTGCTGAGTGCTGAGAGGGCGTGGCTTAGCCCCCTCCTATGCTGTTGGATGCATATAAGCTTTTGCATGAGCAGAAAAGCTCACTGGCTTTGGGGAGTGTGGCCTGCACACTCCTAATAAACTGACCTAGCAAGTTGAACTTGCAAATATTAGGCCCTCACTTGGAGGTGAGCCAAAGGTCATACCAGTTGACATTGAGCGAGGTATCTGCCGCTCCCAAGGTCTCACTTAGAGGTGAGCCAGAGGTCATAATAGTTTGACCTGAGCGAGTCATAATCCGCTCCTAAAACCTTCACTTGAAGGTCAAATCAAGGTCACTGGTTGAGAACCTGAGCGAGTCATCAGCCGCTCTCAAAACCTTCACTTGAAGGTCAAGTCAAGGTCACTGGTTGAAGACCAGAGCGAGTCATCAGCCGCTCTCAAAACCTTCACTTGAAGGTCATTTGAAGGTCACTGGTATTGCACTTGAGCGTGTATAAGCCGCTTTAAAGCTCCTCAGTGAGAGGTTGTCTGAAGGTCAATTGGGCGCAAGGAAACCTATAGTTTCCTAATCGCTTTTCTAGTGTGGAAAGCTTTAAGCGTTAAGCCAGGCCCCAGCGTGAAGCCCCTGTCAAGGTCGAGCCACGTTTAGAGGGTGAATCCATATTTTGATATTTTTCTTTTTAATCTAAAGTAAAGTTTTGCTCAATTTTCAACTTCAAATTTCATATTTCTGTCACATATTGTGTTATAGAGTTTTCTGGGCTATTTTCTGTATATTTTATTAACATTTACCTGACCTGTATTATCCAAAGCAACAATAAATATTAAAGTACCATGACAAATTCGGTGTATTCCTGAAGACTCTTGCCTATCTAGTAGCTTTAGCCTTGAGATATATACGAGTAATATAGAGGCTGTAATATCGCCCTTGAGTATATAGCTGGCTACGAGGGGGAAATAGGTAGTGAGTCAAATAATCAGATGAAAGTAACTCCCTACTAGTGTGTGAAGGACTTGGTAAGGTCATTTCTAGTAGGCGACCGTTACAAGTTGGGGGCCTGTTGCCGGAATAAAATTGTTGCTTTGTGAAAACAAGGTTGTTCAAGGTTATTATACCAAATATTGTAAGTAATAATTTGAAGCCTTTAACACAATATTACTCTCTCTCTCTCTTTCACCGTCTGGTCTGTTGAGGTGGTCGCGACACCTCGTATTGAGCGGATTTGAGCTTGGAGTTATTGATAATGTCAAGGATGGAGAGAAGTCGAGGGAGTGACCCTGACTCAGAGGAAGCAGAGCAGGAGCGTCTGATCAACGCTGATGCGTCTGCAGTGGGCACTGAGAATAGTGCAGATGGATTTGAAAGTGAAGTTCCCGAACTGCAGAGTTTAAGGGACGCGGAACTATTGCTGGGACTGGGTTTCCAGCAGAGTCGTCTTTTTGTACACTCACCACCACAGGCTCAAGGAGGCCATGGCAGGGACAGTAGCATGATCCCTCCTCAACTCCCGGGAGAAAGCATGATGAGCTCTGCCTCATCTGTCGGCTCCGTGGATAGGTTAGAGGAACCAAAGGAGACCCAAGCAAGGGGTATCCTTAAAAATCCTGCAATACATGAGTCATCATACTCAAGTTTAAGACCTGGGGTTAAATCAAGTAATACTAATCCTGAGGTTATGATGGTCAGGTGGACTGACACAAATCAGCCACAGGTGACCTCGCAGACTGTCTCTGTTGCCACGCAGCAGCAAGCTTTTGCTCCTGAGGTTAAGCAACCTTCACAGTCACAAAAATCCGTCTCGGCTGGCAGTCGGCAGACGGGGTTTTCTCGAAATGATGGTGAGTCAAGGTCAAGTTCAAGGGCAAAGTGTGTCGGAAATCTTTTCTCCTGGTTCATTGACGGGTGATGATGAGAGACAAATTACTGAAATTGTCTCTAGATATCGGGAGTCTCAGAGAAAAATAAGGGAAATTCTTGGTGAGCAGCAATATCAGTTGTTCATACAAAATAGCTGCAATAATATTATCCCAAGAGAGAGGCAATCAGTGGCTCAAGGCCATTCGAGTGTTTCACAAATTGAGTCCCAACCCGCAGTTACACGGCAAGCTCCAATAATTGAGAGTGTACCTCGCAAAGGTCAAATTGCTAGTAAAGATGTGACATCAGAACTTACTATGCCTGCTCGCGGTGTTGTCACACCAGGGCCAGTTAGAAGTCAGACTCAAGGTCAGACTCAGCAAGGCTTGTATAGTCAGATAACACACACGAGGTTGCAAGGTAGCTTGACTCAAGGTCAAGTCAGAGGTCAAGGATCTATAGACTCGAGAAGTACTCAAGGTCGAGTGCAAGGTCGAGGCCGTATGGACACGAGGACCCAAGCCAGTATGCCTCAGGGTCAAATTCAAGGTCATGTTGGTACAAGGTTAGAGGCAAGCACAGATCAAGGTCAAACTCAAGGTCATGCAGAACCCTATTTGTTACCAAATGAAGTATCCCGACGTGAGTCGGTGAGATCACATGCACAAAGTCAAAGGTCAGCTCCTGTTACACAGTCAGCGGTGAATGTGATGTTGGGTTACATGTCACCTAGGGAGGCTGAAAACATGAGACGTAGTATAAGTGAGGCCTCGGATGAGTTAAGTCAGGAGCAGTTGCATATATTGCATGAAATTCAGTTGAGGAATTCTCGGCTCCAGGTGAGACTTGACTCACCTCCCTCCCCTGAAAGACGAGATACTCGATATGAGGCACATCGTTCTAATGTGAACAGGGGAGAGACAATTGTGCCAGATGGAACGGCACGAGAATCTCATTTAGTGCATGGTTTAAGGCAGGTTCCGGTACCTATGCAGAACCCGTTGCCTATGTATGAGTTGCCCCGTGGGGATCTTGGAGATAACGGTAGACGTAAATCATACCAAGAGGCACGCTGGGCGGTGGAACAGAGTGACATGGCTCGAGGTGACTGTGATGTCCGAGCTGGGGGGTTCCCAGCTGGCAATGATAGATGGACACAGGATAGGAGAAATCCTAGGCCTTTCCAGCCACCTCCTTCGCATGTGATGGACCTGCCTCACTATTCAGGCCATAATGATGCATCATCTCCTGCTGATTTTCTGGCAAGCTTTGAGAGATATGCGCGATCATTTGGTAGAGAGCCAGGAGAATTATTGACCATTAGTATGCCAAATGCTCTTCAGGGAGGAGCGGCACAGTTATGGGAATTTTATGGTGGTTTTGTTGACTGGAATGAATTTGCTGAGACCTTGATGAGAGATTTTGGAGCAATTAATTACCAGGAAATGTTGTGGCAGGAGCTTGAGCGCCGTTCTCAGCACCCTGATGAGCCACTAACAACATTTATTATTGTCATTGCGGAGTTTTTTAAGAGGCTCAAGGTTCAAGTGTCCGAGGAGGATAAAGTGCAGCGCTGTTTACGTAACATGCACACTGATTACAGGAAGTATGTAATTGGTAGGACATACAAGTCTCTGAGGGAGCTGGCTGCTGACGCTCAGAATATTCAAAGGGCTGTGCTGATGGAACGCGAGTACCGTCCACCTCCTACACCAGAGGAGAGTCTTGAGCCATCTTTGGCCTTCAGAGGCTCAGCAGCAGCAAGCCCAGCCCCGAGAGAGGCTGTAGCTCGAGTCTATACGGCTTCACCGGGACAAGTTAGCCTGAATGCACTTGATCCTTATAGAGCTCGGTTAGCAATGAGAACAGGGTCTGATCCTTCCTTGGTTGCCTCTCCTGGTCAGGAGAAATTCAATAAGAGACAAAAGGAGCGTAGGTCATATGAGACTAGAAAGGTGTCTTTTGCAGACAGCCAGAGTACACAGTCTGATCGACCTACAGCTGAAAACCAGACATATACTAAGACTGATAAAAACACACCTGAAGTCAGGTCTAGACAGCAACCAAGGGACTACAGTCGCATGACTTGTTTTAGGTGCAATGAGCAAGGTCACCTTGCCAGACAGTGCACGGCCAACCCCATTCCAAGGTCAAAAAATGGGGAAGGCCCCTCACGTACTTAAGATGGGTGCGTGAGGGTGAGCGGGGGGTAAGAGAATTTGAAACTAATAGACAACGCAGAAATCGCATGCAGAGGGCTAGGAAACGTCGCGTGCGAAAAGAACGAGAGCGTAGAGCGTGCGTGTGTAATATACGCCCCCGCTCACCCACTGTCCCCACAGCTAATGAGGACTCCCCAGATGCTGAGGCTCCATTAGCTTTGGGGGATGTGCTAAATGATTCATTTGTGGCTGAGGATGTTCCATCTTGTGACGTAAATGATGGGAGGATTCCCCGCAGGGAGAAAACCCCAGAGCCACTACTCAAGGTCAAAATACTTGGGAAGTATTATTTGGCACTGATTGACTCAGGTGCGACCGTCAGTTTGCTCGGTGGAGTAGTCATTTCAGAGTTGAGGAATGCAGGTCATGTCATAAGAGAGAGTGCTCGCCCTTTAAAAATGGCTCAAGGTCAGACGACGTTAGGAGGAACTGCCATGGTCCACTTTACGTGGAATGGGGGCAGTTGTCGTCAGATGTTCTATTTATTACAGGACCTGACAAAGTCTGTGATATTGGGTCGAGACTTTATTTCAGCAATTGATATGACTGTAAGCATAGCTCGTGGTGGTTGGTGCATGGGTTTACAGCAGGAAATCACTCCATTTGACACTCCGACTGATGAGTTATCTTGTTTGCAAGTTGATGTCGGAGAGGATTGGATCATGAAAGTCATTAGCAAATGTGAGGCACCTCCTGAGAATAGAGAGAGATTAATTGAAATATTGAGACGATTTGTCAAGTTGGGACTATTCTGTGACCGTCCAGGTACTGTGAAGGGCGTATTCCATGAGATAAATACTGAGGGTTTTAAACCCATCAGGTATCGCCCTCGTCCCATGAACACCTCCAAACTTAGAATTTTGGACCAATTGATTGATGAAAAACTCAGGGCAGGGACTATAGAGCCATGTTATAACAGTCCCTGGGGAAGTTGTCCTGTACTAGTGCGAAAAAAACCAGGTCCAAATGGCGAGGAAAGGTGGAGACTGGTTGTGGACTGGAGAGAATTGAACTTGCGAACTCATACTACAAATTATGAGTTGCCGAGGATCAGCTGGATCTTGGCACAGTTGGGCAAGGCCACAGTCTTCACAGTAGTTGACCTGGCAGATGCATACAGCCAAATCAGGATGAAAGATAGTGATAAGGACAAAACGTGTTTTGTGACTCCTCATCGTGGCTCGTTCAGGTATCTCAAAATGGGTCAAGGGTTGAAAGGAAGTTCATTTACCTTCCAATCAACAATTGACAATGTTCTCAGGTCAGCAATGTATGAATATGCCATGCCCTATATGGATGATGTCATTATTTTTAGCGCCACCTGGAAAGACCATGAGAGCCACTTGGCGGAGGTTTTTGGAAAATTGTCTGATGCAGGGTTCACGATCTCTCCTGATAAGGTGCAGATGGGTGTGAGCGAATTTAAACTATTGGGCCATATTATCTCGCCTGGGAAGGTCCAGCCTGACCCTGAGAAGGCCAGAGCTATTAATGATTACCCTGAGTTGACATGTGCGAAGGATGTACAGGTGTTTTTGGGATGCCTGGCATTCTATCGCTCGTACATACCGAACTTCTCTAGCACCTCAAGACCGCTCACCTTACTCTTAAAGAAAGGTACTCCTTGGAGCTGGACACAAGTAGAAAAAGAGGCATTTAATAAGTTGAAAGCAGCCCTGACGAGTGAAACGTGTTTAACCTTACCTGACATGTCAAAGCAATTTACAGTACAGTGTGATGCTTCATACAGTGGTCTGGGCGCAGTGTTATTGCAGCAAGGAGAGTTTGGTCCCCGCCCAATTTCATTTTTGAGTAGGACCTTGCTGCCTGCAGAAGCAAATTATTGTGTAACTCACCTGGAAGCACTAAGTGTGGTTTATGCTGTTTCAAAGTTCATGCCTTACCTGGAGTTTAGTCATTTCATTATTGAAACAGATCATTCTGCTTTGAAAGCAATGATGACTATGGACCAACCATGTGGGAGGGTCCGGCGGTGGGCCATGCGCTTGATGAGTTTGGACTGTACAATCAGACACAGGAAAGGTGCTACGATGTTCACGGCTGACGCTCTGTCACGTTACCCCTGTGGACCAGAAGTGCCTGGACAAAGGAGAGCAGTAGATGAAGTTCTCCCTATCGAGGATTTTCCTGAGGAGCCTAGGCTTCGATTTGAGCAGTATCCACAGCCTGTTCCACTCTTGCATAGTTGTGACAAGTGTACAACTCAAGCAAAGAGTGATAAGAAATCAAAGAAGCGCAAACCGGCCAAGAGCAAGGGCAAGTCTAAACCCCAACAAACGAACTTGGAGGGGTCAGATGGCGAGTCCCAACAGGTTGCTGGAGCACGGAGCAAGCGCAAGGCAAGACCCTGACCCCGTTTAACGGAGTTGCAGGAGTCTGGAGATACTGATGCCCGAGTGTTGGAGGCATGCGTGGTAATCCTCGAGGAAAGTGAGGAACAGGTAGCTGGGGAAAAGCGGATTGTAGCTTGTGGGGCTGATAGCGATTTGCCAAGGTTGTATGTTGTGGATCTGGGATCCTGGCCTTCAGCCAAGGAGCTTCGCACACCGCTGACCAGTGCCCGAAAGTGTGACACTCCATGGTTTTGGAGAGAAAACCATGATGATGTGTTCGCAGGTCTCGATGCAGCTTTCACTAGTGACCAATTTGATGTGCTACCAGACATGACTCACAGAATGTTGTTGAGATTTAATGCCTCCCCTGCCGGACTGTCAGCTGAGTTGTTGCAGGTTCAGGGTGAAAGTTTGAGTCAAGTAGCCACTGCTAAGCGCACTTTGCTGACGAGTGAGAGGAGCATGAGTCATGATGAGTTGAAAGCTGAGAGCCTGTTATATGCAGTGCAAGCATTCATGCCTTATCTCAGTACCAAAATTGAGATTGAAATAGACAGCTCAGTCCTCAGGCAGTTAGTGTCCATGGTGGGTAGTCACCGAAGAGTGGCCAAGGTCGTTGAGAGTCTTAAATATCACAACTGTATGTTTAGAGTAAAACAGAAGCTCTCACTCAAGGAGGGTAAGACAACTGGTCAAGTACTCGAGGGAAAAGGTGAAGTTGTAGAGTCACCTGTTACAGTTGTGGCTGTTCCTGCTATCCCTCAGGTAGAGGTGAGCGGTGATGTGGAGTTAAGAGATAACATTGTTGATTTCCCTAATGTGGAGCCTGAAGTTTGTGTGGTGGTGGGAGAACCAAAAGCTTTCCCGGAGTCACCAGCAGATTGGGTCAGGGCGCAAGAAATGGATGACAAAGCAAAGAGCTTGAGACAGCGTGCAATTGCAGGAACTGTGGGGTCGAAGTATTTCCTGGATCAGGATGGAGTACTTCGACAGGTGTTGGCCTCTAAACAGGAGGTCATTCTTGTCCCCAGTCAATTGCGAGCAGCTGTGCTAGGAGTTAGTCATGATCATCCATTGAGTGGTCACCAGGGAATCAAGAAAACTCAGTACCGAGTAATAAATCAGTATGTATGGCCGGGGGTATTGAGAGATGTAGCTCAATATGTCAAGGGATGTGAAACTTGTCAAAAAGTCAAGTCCACGAATGCAGGACCTTATGGTTTCATGGATAGTCGACCGGAAGAGTTAGGACCTGGAGTTTCAGTTTCATGTGACCTGATTGGTCCTCTTCCAAGGTCGTCGTCTGGTTTCGAGTATGCACTAGTAATAGTCGATGACTTCACTAGATTCCCAGAGATCTATCCTATCCGTAAGGCAACTTCCCGTGCTGTCACTGACAAGTTGATTGAATACTGCTGTCGGATGGGTTTTCCACGGAATTTGAGATCTGACAATGGTTCTCAGTTCGCTAGCAAGCTCTGGACCAAGACATGTGATGTGCTTGGCATAAAGGTCAGAAAAATAGTGCCATACCGACCAAAAGGGAATCCCACTGAGAGAATGAATCGAACAGTTAAAACCTGCATTAAAGCTTATGCAGAGTCCCACAAAGCGTGGGATAGGCAGCTACATGCAATTAGTTTTGCTATTCGTACAGCACCCTGTGAGACTACTGGTCAGACACCTGCCTTTCTGACGTTCGGACGTCAGCTGGAGTCTCCATTCAATGTTAGCGAGCAGCATACTCCTGGTCAGCATAAGGCTGAATTTGCTACCTTGTTGAGTGAGAGACTCAAGGTTGCCTATGAGTCGGCTCGTGTAAATTGTAGAAAGGCGAGGAAGCGAAATGAGGTGGTGTACAACAAAGGTCGCAGACCTGTCCCATTTAAAGTTGGTGACCTGGTGATGAGGCGTAGCTATACGCTGAGTGACGCTTCAAAAGGGGTGACCAGTTCGCTTTCCAGGCCTTATGATGGTCCGTTTAAGATTGCTGGCCAATTGGGAAAGAATGTTTTTAGACTGGTTACCATGGATGATCTGGATGCTGGTGAGCGCAATGCAGACCAATTGAAAGTTTATCAGCAGCCACCTGATTGGGCTGTGGTTGATCCAGTAGAGGACCCAGGGGGTCGAGTCCCAAGAAGGCGGAGGAGAGCTGAGGTACCTGCCCAGCAGTTTCCGAGCGGTGGCCATACCTTGAGGGACCGACGGCAGATGGTTCGTCCCAGCAGATTTCGGGACTAGCTGTTAGAGAAGACTGGCGTGGGGCCTGCAAGGCTCGAGAAGCCAGCTCGAGTTGTGTTGAGATTGTGCTAGTGTTTTTATTTTCCATTGTTTATGAATAACTTTTTAAATGGATTTTTTGTAAGTGCATATAACAATGGAAATTGTGTGTTGTAATTTTCAATTTTAATATAATTGAAAGTGTATATAATTTGGACTACTCGTGAAGGGTTTAATTTTACTTAAATATTGACTTTCTAATGGTTTGGACTATTAGCTTCAAAAAGAAGTGTAATATTATAATGTGTTTAATGTTTTAGTATGTAAATTTTGTTTTCAATATTTTTGGTCATTGTACATGGTCGTCTCATTAATTTAAGGTATTAATTTTTTAATTTTTCATTCTAAAAATGTCAAAATTAATAGGGGGGTATTTGTAGCGATGGTATTAAAAGTGTTTAAATTTTGTGCGGGTTTTTCAAGCGAGCGTACATCGCGCGGCATTTGTCTCGTTTTTTTTTTGCTGACGTCGAGTCATATGTTATTGCCGGCTGGGTTTGGTGAACTTGTTCTCAAACTGTAAGTATTTGAAGTATTTAAAGACAATCAGCTATTTAAATTATGTTTAATAAATGCTTCATATTTCAATCTAAAATATCCATATAATTTTTGTCTGTTTAAAGTATTATTTAATGGTTTAAATATAAAATATAATTATGCTTGCCAAGTTTTGATACGATCATCGACCAATTTTATAAGGTTAATATTATTATTAATGGTAATAAAAGTTGCTTAAATTGTAAATCAGAATAATATAGTAATAATAATTATGTAACTAATCATGTATTATTTTCAGCATTGGTAAAAATATATAATAATATATTTTATGGTAATTATATAAATATGACTTCATAAGTGGTTCACATAAAATCTGTGAGATGGCGTTGTGGCGCCAAAGCTTCTAGCAGATGACGCTGCTGCTATGGTGGCGTTGCGGGCGCCCTAGCTTCTAGCAGACGACACTGCTGCTGAGTGCTGAGAGGGCGTGGCTTAGCCCCCTCCTATGCTGTTGGATGCATATAAGCTTTTGCATGAGCAGAAAAGCTCACTGGCTTTGGGGAGTGTGGCCTGCACACTCCTAATAAACTGACCTAGCAAGTTGAACTTGCAAATATTAGGCCCTCACTTGGAGGTGAGCCAAAGGTCATACCAGTTGACATTGAGCGAGGTATCTGCCGCTCCCAAGGTCTCACTTAGAGGTGAGCCAGAGGTCATAATAGTTTGACCTGAGCGAGTCATAATCCGCTCCTAAAACCTTCACTTGAAGGTCAAATCAAGGTCACTGGTTGAGAACCTGAGCGAGTCATCAGCCGCTCTCAAAACCTTCACTTGAAGGTCAAGTCAAGGTCACTGGTTGAAGACCAGAGCGAGTCATCAGCCGCTCTCAAAACCTTCACTTGAAGGTCATTTGAAGGTCACTGGTATTGCACTTGAGCGTGTATAAGCCGCTTTAAAGCTCCTCAGTGAGAGGTTGTCTGAAGGTCAATTGGGCGCAAGGAAACCTATAGTTTCCTAATCGCTTTTCTAGTGTGGAAAGCTTTAAGCGTTAAGCCAGGCCCCAGCGTGAAGCCCCTGTCAAGGTCGAGCCACGTTTAGAGGGTGAATCCATATTTTGATATTTTTCTTTTTAATCTAAAGTAAAGTTGTGCTCAATTTTCAACTTCAAATTTCATATTTCTGTCACATATTGTGTTATAGAGTTTTCTGGGCTATTTTCTGTATATTTTATTAACATTTACCTGACCTGTATTATCCAAAGCAACAATAAATATTAAAGTACCATGACAAATTCGGTGTATTCCTGAAGACTCTTGCCTATCTAGTAGCTTTAGCCTTGAGATATATACGAGTAATATAGAGGCTGTAATATCGCCCTTGAGTATATAGCTGGCTACGAGGGGGAAATAGGTAGTGAGTCAAATAATCAGATGAAAGTAACTCCCTACTAGTGTGTGAAGGACTTGGTAAGGTCATTTCTAGTAGGCGACCGTTACAAAATATGTCAAATATAGAAGAAAGATTATAGAGAATTTAGAAAGTTAATAATTATGTTTTAATACAGATCTATTTTTTAACTAGTATTCAAATATATATTATATATATATTATGTATTTAGTTTGTTAATTTGTTTAATTTTCTTTAAAAACTACCATCAGGTATGTAAATCGATGTATGTGTATAAATAATAAACACTCAATTTTGTAGGATTATGGGGTGAAGGAATGTAAGGTGATGATTCCAACATGAAAGGTGAAAGAATGCAGGAAAATTGATCCCAGCTTTTGTGTCTGTTCCCAAGGACACAACCGCACGACTTAATAATGGAGTACCGACCTCAAAATTTTTTATTGCAGAAATGGATAGAGCGTGCAAAGTTATGCTACTCTGATTTTTTTCAGATTTTTTAGAGACCGGCAACTATATTTTAAAAATTATTGAAAGTACAGAAAAAGTGCCGCCTCTTGCCGCCTCTCTTAATAAAAGATAGGACCCAAAGGGGACGTGGATTCGAACCCGACCTCGCCAAAACTTTTTAGCAATACTTCCCGGTCCCTAAAAAATCTGAAAAAAATCAGAGTAACATAACTTTTCATCCTCTATCCATTTCGGCTATAAAAAATTTTGAGGTCGATACTCCATTGGGCTCGTTCGATTATGAGGGATGAGGATAATGTTGATTATGGAATTGAGTATCTGGGAAGGGTCATAGAAAATTAAGAAGGTTAAAATAGAGAGGAAATAATTAAAAAGATGAGACACTGAATGCGGAGCCACGCGATGTAACAGCATTTCACTCCGAGACGGCTAAAACGTGACGTGAAATATCCCTGGTAGCACAATCCACCATAAGCTCACTCGCTTTCCACGTGGATATATGGTGGACTGTTCACGTGGATTTCACATGGACTATGACAATTATCGCACTACTTCTCCACTATGGGAATATGGTGGTGGCTTCCACCATGGACATTTCCACCATAGTTCCATTACCTTAACCGCTTATAAATATACCCTTCTATACACTTAATGAGCTGATTTTTTAGTCGCATTTGATTAACATGTAAACCATAACAAATTCACAAAAGTTGTGAAAAAAAATTGAGACAGGTTTTAGTACCTAAAACCTATAACATATAGAAAAAATTTCAAGACAATTATTTGAGCCGATTTTTTTTTAATTAGGCTCTCCATGGGAAGGCCCTATGCTGAAAATTACAACAAATAATTTAAAGAAAATCATCTCGCTAAATTTTTTTGAAATTTTTTCTATGGCTTTTAGGTACTGAAATCTGTCTCTCCGAATTTTTTCAGAATATTTGTGAATTTGCTACATGAGTTTACATGTTAATCAAATGATATGAAAGTATGAATCATGTATATGGATGAGGCGCTTCATATTATATGGATACTTCAGCAATCAAATGCTACAAAGAACTAATTTTAACTTCCATGATAATTAAGGTAAAATTAATGAATTCTCTGATGCGCCTGCATGTGGTGCTATAATTACTAATTATAAAAAACAATATATGATATTGTACAATTTAAATGATTTGCATGACATCACAAAATTAGATTCTTATTTATAACTATATCGATATAATGTATGATTATATACATATAATATATATACGTTGCAATTTCACATTATAATCAATATTAACATGAATAAGCTCTGTTCTTCGAATATTAATTTTGGGAAGTCAAAATTTACTGCAACTTTCATTGGAAAAGTGCATGCATATATATATATTTTTTTTATTAATTAAGGCGGATTCACATGGCGATTTTTATCATGCGACGCGACGCGAATAATGCGCACTTAATGTAACATCCATTGGCGGCCATATTTGGCAATTAAAAAAAAAGAGCATCGCAATTAACGCGATTTCGCTGCCGCGCAACTTGCATGGAGAATAATTCGCTCGCCGCATAGGATTTCACAGCTTGTATATGACAAAATCGCGTGTCGCATCGCCGTTGACGCCATCTGAATCCGCCTTTTATGTAGTCTTTAATTTATTTATGGACTGTGGATACCAATCCCAAATCAGATCCCAGAAGATCCCCTTGTAATATAAAAAGAGATCAGGGTCCAAACAATTTTTTCTCCTATCTGCACGCATTTGTGAATATGCGCAATTTATTTAGCATACAAAATAATGCATGATGATTTTTTTTTATGAAAACATTAAATTTATCAAATCATTTTATTCATTGCCACACAGCATTTTTCAACCACATGAAAAGTGTGGGGGAAAAAAAATAATAACGGATCAAGATAGTGATTAAGTGATATCATCAGGACCGTGTGATAAAAAGACATATTCAATTAGAGATAAATGCTTTATTTTTGCAATTTTTCGTCATTTCTAATCTAAATTCTTAGTGTATAAAAAATAAAAGATTGTAAGTTAACAATTATTATTATTATTATTAACAATAATATTATTGAAAGAGTTAACTCTTACAAATATCTTGGTTTAACTAATAGATTCACTTCTCAAATGGGATAAACATATATGTTGATGGAGTAAAAAAAAAAATTCTAGTTCATAGGTGTGCTTTATACATGCAGAAAGTACTTAACTACACCTATGAGGAAATCTATATATTCACCATTCTTTTATAAATTCCCATATTAACTATATGTTACCTATTTGGGCGGGTAATGCAACTAAAGCAGACTTTTAGATCCATTACTTATTTTGCAAAATAGAGCAGTTAAATTTATATTTAATATGCCTAGATTAACCATGAGAACTGTCGTTGATGTGTTCTCTACAACTAAATTAAGATTCTGAATATAAATAAGCAGTATTTTAAAGAGGTTTGTAATCATGTTTTATAAAATTCATCATAAGTTAATTAAGACAAGTATTAATCTTGAATTTAATGATAATATATTCATCATCATTTTACCAGAAATGCCAGAAATTAATATTCATCTTCATCAAACAACTTGTAAAACTGGCCAACAAGCATTCTTACATAGAGGTGCTATTTTCTATAATTCAATTCCTATTGATATTAGACAATCTACTGAAAAAGTATTCAAAAATTATGTTGTTAATTTGTTGCATTCCTATAGCGAGTTGAACTATACAGATAAATTTAAAATATAGATTTCTGTGTTTCAATATTTTGATTGCTATACTATATAACATAGTATTATATAATAAATTTCAATATTTTCTATATTATAAATGTATAGCCTTATCTCTAAAATTATGTTACATGATTTAAAATATATAAAACTTTTATAAGTAATTATGGAGTATTGTCCTCAATTTTTTTATTGCAGAAATGGATCAAGCGTGCAAAGTTATGCTACCCTGATTTTTTTCAGATTTTTTGAGACCTGGAACTATTTTTAAAAAATTATTAAAAGTCCTTTTTGTGACGTCACGCGGCGGCAAGTCCTATCTTTTTCTTAAGGAGCGGCGTCTCGTGACGTCACGAAAAGGACTTTCAATATTTTTTTAAAAATATTTCCCGGGCTCTATAAAATCTGAAAAAAATCAGGGTAGCATAACTTTGTACCCTCTATCCATTTCTGCAATAAAAAAAATTGAGGACAATACTCTATTCTCACAATAACTGAAATATGTATTTTTTGTATTTGTTGTGTATAACTATATGCCAACATCAGCTTTTGTATTTTTGTCAACTTGGCGCCTTTTATTTAGTGCGCATTATAATAATCTGATCTTATTTCCCATCATGCTTTTCTGGTTTTCTGTTAGAAGAATCATGACTATTATCTAGCCATCACGGAGTTTCTGATACTCCAGTTCTATACAAGTTATTTAAGTAATGTAACTATCTCTGCGTGTAATAAACTTGTAAATATGAACTCAAATCTTCTCATTTCAACTTAGATCTAAGAACACCTCAAGTGGCGACGAGGATAAAGGTAAAATCGAGTGAGTTTTTACGGCCACGAGGCCTCAGTGCACAGAGCGCGGTATGCATACGAATCCGCGTGTACGCTCAAGTTCGTTTTCTCACTGAAAATGAACGAGTTCGAGACAACATTTAACGACGGGACATTGGACCAGGGAGAGAGGCCTGTGGAGCAACAACAGCCCAATCCAGCGGAGCCAGGCGCCGGCTTTCCAGGAGGAGGGTTTGTACAGAATACCACTACGGTTCCGGGGGTCACAACGCCAGTCACAGGGACTCCTACCACTATGGATGCTCAACTTCAACAGGTTTTTCTTTTCTCTCCTCAGGTCGGTGAGGTACCCAAGTTAGAGTTTCAGCAGGGAACAGGTCTCCCAGCAGAAAATAAGGCAAAATGGAGACGCTTTTATACCAGATTGCAGCATTTCTTTAACGCAAATCCTGCCATTGCCAACGATGATAAGCGTAAAGTTGGCATCCTGCAGCTTTCCAGTGCAGGTGATGATGTCCTCGACATTGTCGAGAAGAATTGTTTCCCTTCCAACTCACTTAGCCTTACTTACCAGCAAGCTATTGAAATTCTAGAGCATTATTTTTCCCCTGTCGAGTGTGTCCTCAGCAATCGTCATCATTTCAGACAGAGGAAACAAAAACCGAACGAGTCAGTCAAGGACTTTCTGGCAGATCTCAGGCGTCTGTCAGAGCATTGCGATTTTGCAAATCTAGAAGAAGAGATTAGGGATCAGCTAGTTTCTAACTTATCAATCCCTAAACTCAAAGAAGAATTTTGGTCTGCTGACAGGAAAACTCTAACCCTGCAAGCGGTGTTTGATAGAGGTCTAGCTTTTGAATCCGCAAAAGCTAACATTGCTGAATTGCAGGTCCAACCCAGCCAAGCTGTACACCGTACCCAAGTTCCTGCCGGAGGTCATCAACAACATGGCAACCAGTCCGAGGCTTCGTCCAGCGGTCGAGGTCGCTTCGGTGGTGGAAATCGTCCTCAAAGCCGGGGTGGCAACCAGCGTCATCGGCAACATGGACAACAAGGTGGTCGTAGTCAGCCCCAGCAGCAGTACGGTCAGTCGCATCAAGGCGGATCTCAAGGTCAGTTTGGGGGAAGGACGTCATGGTGCTTCGGGTGCGCAGGCAACCACGACAGGTCTCAATGTCCATACAAGGACACTGCATGTGCTTACTGCAGCATTAAAGGACATTTAGAATCAGTCTGCCGCAAGCGCAGACGTGACACTGCCAACTTTGGCTCAGCAAGGAGTCAAGGGCGAAATGCTCGTGGGGGATCCCAGTCTTACAGTCGTTCAGCGGGGTCTGCCCACTTGCTTGTCGAGGCTGCACCCACTTCCACATCTCCAAAGGCTTACACTGGTGAACAACGTTTCTTGTTCTTCACCTCTGCTTCCAAAGCTCAGCCAGCACCACCTCCTGTCTATGTTACGGTAGAGATAAACAACGTCCTGCTCAAAATGGAAGTCGACAGCGGTGCTAGTCACTCCGTAATTGGTATGCGTACCTACAAGGAACTGTTTCGCACAGTCAAGCTCATTCCTTCTGATGAGTCTCTCGACTCTCTTAGCACCTGGTCTCATGAGAAACTTCACGTAGCTGGTTCAATCAGTGTATCAGTCAAGCATCTATGCTTCTCAGGAAACTTGACCATGCTAGTGTTGTCAGGTGATGGCCCAGCTCTCGTAGGTCGTACATGGTTTTCAGCTTTGGGCATCAAGGTTAGTGGCATCCATTCCATGTCTCATTCAACCTTGCCTTCACAGATATCTGACTTCGCTGACGTGTTCCGTGGAAATGGAAAATTCACGGGCCCTCCAGCGCACATTCCATTGAAGCCAGACGCAGCTCCGGTCTTCAGTCGGTTTCGTCCTGTGCCTTTCTCCTTGGTACCAGGAGTCGACGCTGCCCTCAATGACCTACAAGACAAAGGTACGCTAGTTCCTCTCATGCATCCAGTAGCAGGGTGGGCTACGCCCATTCACTGGGTCATCAAAAAGGATGGTACGGTCCGCATCTGTGGAGATTACAGCGGAACGGTCAATCCTGCTTGTATCCAAGATGTTCACCCTCTTCCCACAGTAAAAGAGGTCCTAAGCAGACTTGCTGGGGGCAAGGTTTTTGCTAAGCTGGACATGTCTCAAGCATTTCTGCAGATGACGGTAGACGAGGAAACGTCTCATCTGCTGGCCTTCAATACACACCGAGGACTGTTCCGCATGACTCGCTTGAGTCTAGGTCTGTCCTCGTCACCTGCTATTTTTCAGCGGACAATGGAGAACCTTCTAGCTCGGATCCAAGGAGTCGTGGTGTACATCGACGACATTTTGGTATCAGCGTCAGAGGAGTCTGAACTGTGGGAGCGGCTGCGAGAAGTTCTTAGCCGCATCAAGGAGGCTGGTTTCCGTCTCCGCCCAGACAAGTGCCTGTTCAATGTTCATTCTCTTGACTATGTTGGCTACCATATTTCAGAGAATGGCATCGAGCCCACGGACGAGAAAGTCCAGGCACTGGTCGGGGCTCGTTCACCCACAAATTTGAACGAGTTGCAAACTTTTCTAGGCTTCGTCAATTACTACGACTGTTTTTTTCCTGACAAGGCAAACGTCTTTCATCCCCTGTACGAGTTGCTCAGGAAAGGAACACCATGGTCTTGGGGTCCCAAGGAAGAGGCTTGCGTCACATACGTCAAAAAGGTTATGTCATCAGGTCAGGTTCTCGCTCACTACGACTCTACGCTACCTCTTGTGCTAGCCTGCGATGCTGGTCCCCATGGAGTTGGAGCTGTGCTCTCACACATCTTTCCGGACAGGTCAGAAAGGCCGGTGGCTTACGGCTCTCGCCGTTTGCACCCAAGTGAGCGGAACTACGCTCAATTTGATCGAGAAGGCCTTGCTGTCATCTTTGGTGTTTCCAAGTTCCACTTCTACCTTTACGGCAGAAATTTCACAATCCTCACGGACAACAAGCCTCTCTTAGGAATTTTCAGGCCTGGGAAACCAATTCCTGAAGGTGTGTCTATCAGAGTGCATCGCTGGTGCATGAAGCTCAGCAACTACAAGTATGACATCAAGCACAGACCTGGTAGGCAGCATGCTAATGCTGACTTTTTCAGTCGCCTTCCAGTCGAAAGCGACGGGACGGACCAAGACGAAGAAGCTCTCGCTGATGGCATACCTGAGCCAGGCGTTCTCTTCTTAGACGAAGCATCTGAGAATCACCAGTTGACTGCGGAGGCCGTTGCTAAGGCTACAAAGTCAGACCCGGTCCTCTCGCAGGTGCATGCATATTTGGTCCATGGTCGTTCAATCTCCAGTCTGCCCACAGAAGCCCAACAACTGATCAGCGGAAAGTTGAAAGAGCTCTCGATTCACCGAGGTTGCTTGTTGCGAGGCACTCGAGTCATCATTCCAGCAAAACTTCGTCCTGCTGTACTTGAGCTGCTGCATCAAGTACACCAAGGCATTGTGCGTACCAAGGGGTTAGCGCGAAGCTATGTTTGGTGGCCCAAGATCGACGATGACGTCGAGTCCCTGATCAAATCTTGTTTACCGTGTGCCGAGGTCAGACCCAACCCGTCCTCCGCGCCAGTGATACCTTGGTCTATTCCGCAACGACCTTGGTCTCGCTTGCACGTGGACTTTGCAGGGCCTTTCCACGGTCACACCTTCCTCATCCTTGTCGACGCCTATTCCAAGTGGGTCGAGGCTACTGACACCAAAAGTTCTATGTCCTCCTCAACAACCATTTCCTGCTTGAGGACTTGGTTCGCTACCCATGGCATCCCTGATGAGCTAGTCTCGGACAATGGACCTGCTTTCAGATCAGAGGAGTTCGCTGAGTTCTTGGACAAGAACCTAATCAAGCATATCAAGTCAGCTCCGTACTCGCCAGCCAGTAACGGTCAAGCAGAGAGAACGGTCCAAACCATCAAGCAGAAGCTGTCTTTGATTCCTGTCAACCAGTGGGATTCAGAGTTGCCCAACGTCCTGATGATGCTCAGGGTGACACCAATTCCAGGTGATTCCGTTAGTCCCTCAGAACTTCGTTGGGGTGTGCGTATTAGGACTCTATTGGACAAACTGCACCCTGGGTCCCTGCCCGAGGCTAATTCAAAGCGGGAGGAGAAAGCAGTTGAGGCTACGCTAGCACAGAAGAACAATTTCGTCGTGGGAGACTTGGTGTTCTATCGTTCTTATGGCTCAGGGAAGAAGTGGTTACCAGGTACGGTTTCAGCTGTGGATGGTCATCGCAACTTCGAGATCACTCGCCCTGACGGTGAAGTGGAGCGTCGCCATCTCGACCAGCTTTCTAGGCGTCCAGGTGCAGTAGTCGCTCGCCAGCAACCTGATGCTGTGCAGCAACCCATTCCTGACCCAGTTTCAGATTCTACTGACCAACCTATTTCTGAACCAGTTTCTACTGTCAGCGACCTCATTCCTAGTGCTAAACCTGACACTAATGTTCCTTTTTCTGTTGAGGTGCATCCGTTGTCTAATGTGAGCACACAGGCAGTGACTGCTGGCTCAGTCAGCCCAGCAGCCGGAGGTGGCCCAAGTCTTCCGCCAGCGGCCCCTGACCCTGGGGTTTCTAGCTGCTTCGAGGTTCTACGACAAGGCGGCCAAACGAGGTAGAGGCCGTCCGAGAGGTCGACCCAAGTCATCGGCCCCAGATTCAGTCATGGTCCCTCCAGACCGTCCTAGGGGCCGCCCCAAGAAGTTGGTCCAAGCTGCGGTGCCAGTCCAGGCCCCGCCAGCTGCAAGAAATCCTCTAAGGCTGAGCAAGGCACCCTCTTACCTTTCTAGTTACGTCCGCCCTTAAGGATTGTTCGGACTTGTTTTGTTACAAGACCGTTAGTATCTTGGCCCTTCTGGCTTCGGTCTTTTTAACGTAACGTGTTCTAAATTAAAGAGAGGAGGATTGTTGTGTATAACTATATGCCAACATCAGCTTTTGTATTTTTGTCAACTTGGCGCCTTTTATTTAGTGCGCATTATAATAATCTGATCTTATTTCCCATCATGCTTTTCTGGTTTTCTGTTAGAAGAATCATGACTATTATCTAGCCATCACGGAGTTTCTGATACTCCAGTTCTAAACAAGTTATTTAAGTAATGTAACTATCTCTGCGTGTAATAAACTTGTAAATATGAACTCAATTCTTCTCATTTCAACTTAGATCTAAGAATACCTCAGTATTAATCTGTATAAATGTTGTTAATTGAATGTTTGTTCATTTTATAGTAACACCTTTGTTTTGTTTTGTTTTTCTAAATTTGTTTTTTTTTTGTTTTTTTTTTCTCAATTTCATTTATTTTTTCTGTAAATTCTAAATTTTGTGTTTTGTCATCTTATTTGGATCTATGTGTATTTGACGTTCCCCGTATATGAGTTTCTAACTCTTGGGGTTTAATTACTATACAATTATATTGTATTATGTATTAATGTATATGTGTTTTCTTCATGAATAAACAAATGTAAAAAAAAAAAAAAAGTTGCTCAAACTAATTATGTACCAATAATGTAATCAATTGTAGTCAGGGGTAAACTTATAGTAATTAAGACAAGGCATTATTACCTTATCCTCACCAAAAATTTGAATAATGAATAATTAAAGAAATAATAAATAAATAAATAGGCCTCTATATATGGGTCAAATAATATTGTGTATTTTATGGATCAATGCCACTTTTGTGTCATGGTGCCACTTTGGTGCTACAGTATTGGTCCTCACCCTAAAAAGAGGTCGAGCGTGGCGCAGTGCATTGACCGGTTCTCGTTAGATCACCGAAGTCAGGCTACGTCGAGCGTGGTTAGTACTTGGATGGGTGACCGTTTCAAGTAAAAAAATACGCTGCTCCCTCCCTGGGGTAAATTCATCTCGCTTTCCACCCAGTGCATGCAGTGATGCACTTGTGTGTGGTTCCCCAGGCTTTGGACATCGCTTTGGTCCATTGAGAAAAAAGTAGAGGTGTCCGTCCTGACTAAGGTTTTCCACGGTTCCCTCAGTCTCACCTCAGCGAATGCTGGGACGCGTAAGCATGCAGGCCGTGGCCACTATCGTTTTCCTACCTTATCCCTACCCAGTACCCCGCCGCAAGCTGTAAGCTCTTAGGGGTGTATCCTTGTAAAAAAAAAAAAATAAAAAAAAAAAAAAAGAAAAAAAAAAAAATCAAAAATTACTTACAAATTTGTCAATTTTTATTTTTACTTTCTTTTGTTTGTTGTTTTATTATTCTTTTAAATTTGTTGTATAATATAAATATGTATTTATGTATAAATTGACATGGGTGAAATAAAATATAAATAAATAAATAAAAATTCCACGATTTATGTCATTGCAGCACAATCTGACATATTTATGATGGTAAACGTTGGCTTAATTTCAAGTATACAAATAATATGAACAGCTAGCTTATTGTTGTATTTAATAAAGCTAGGCCAATATGCCCCTGATTAGTAATCGGATGGTCGTGAGTTCGATCCCAGCCATGCACCGCCAAACTTTTCACAAGCAACGGTTGCTAAAGAACACCCACTCGTGCATCAGGGAGGTGATTGATGTCATCCTCCATCAATTGCCGACCATCCTGACTGAGGTTTCCATGGTTTCCTCAGTTACAACCAGGCGAATGCTAGGATGGATTGCTTAGGCCATGGCCGCCCCGGTTTGGAAGAGACTCACAAAAGTAGGGTCTACGAAGAGCCAGGAGGTTAAATTCAGTCATTTAATTGTGGCCAGAGTACCTTAATTTTAAAGCAAAAAAAAAAAAAAAAAATCTAGCTACCTTGATGTGGTGGGTAATTTTAAATTTGTCTATACACAGCCCTTACGGGTGACGTCATGAAAGACGTTTGGCATCAAGGCATGAGTGATAAGAGACCTTCACTTCACAAATCGTTATCGATATATATATATATATATATATATGATGTAAAAATAACAAGAAGAATTTAAATGTCTCTTCGGTACATATTTTTAATTTCTTTAAAACATTTAGTGAAAGAAGCAATTCAATAATTCTACAATATTTTTTATTAATTGTTGCAGTCTATTGTTACATGATTACAAGTTACAGCAATCAGTCTTCCTCTAATCACTTGCTGCAGTGTAACAAAGGAACATGTTCTCACATGTATTAATTTATACTGATATATGGAATGACAATTTTTCGTAGTTGCATGTTCTACTTAGCACATCCTACTGGTGGTAAAATACAACATCTAGTAAGTAATATTGAGTATATGTTGCATTAAATCAAAACTTATTTAATAGAGTATCGACCTCAAAGTTTTTTATTGCAAAAATGGATAGAGGATTCAAAGTTATGCCACCTTTATTTTTTTCAGATTTTATGGAGGCCAGGAAGAATTCTTAAAAAGTTTTGCCGAAAAAATCTGAAAAAATGAAAGTAGCATAACTTTGCACCCTCTTATCTTTTCCGTCAGTAAAAAATTGTGAGGTTGATAGCTTTTAAGATTAATTTTATCAATATTGTTTTCACAACACAATATGTAACAAACTGTCAGCTTCATCGACAATTAATTGCAAATATTTCTTCACTAAAACCTCAGCCTGATGAATATACATAGTTATATTGAATTATCATATTATAGGTGCGTTCATGTTATATATCAGCACAAATTTATATTTTAGCAATTCTAGCACACAGAATACATGGCACTATGATACATTACATTACGATATATATTTGTTAACATTTTGTTTAGAAATATTAAAAACTTAAAATTATAAAACATTAAAATATATATAACAATAGCTTTTTTTTCCGAGAATAAACGAAAGTATAACAACCCAAAAAGCGACCTGAAATGATTTTAATTACACAAGTGAGACCTTATAAAAGGGTGAAAACAAAGACAGCTATATCTTCATAGGTAAATCTAAAATATAAAAAATTTTAATCATTAGTTTTTTTTTGGTTGATAATTCATAAAACGAATATTCATAATTTTGAATACATGCTAGTATAATGTTCTTATGGTTTCAGTCTTGAATTAAAATTTTAAAAGTAAAATTAATTGTATGAAATAATATTTATATATTTTACTAATAACAATGTTTAAAATGTGTAGTCTCTTAAAAAGTGACTTAATGTATAAAATATAATCTTGTTTATGGTGACAAAAATTTGCTTGTATTTTAAGAATGAATTAAATTTAAAATTCTTTTGACACAAATGAATTAATGATGTTCCCCGGTGTGAGTTTCTCAAACTCTTGGGGTCTATAAAATATTTTTATTGCAATATGTACTGTGTCTAGCTGTCTATGAATAAACACATTTAAAAAAATAAATATTGTTTGGAATGTAAAAAAGAAATATTGGACACTGATCGAGCTAGTTTTCAGAAATTATTTGTTCTGCACTTATCTTGTTGTGAATGCCTCCTTATCTGCAGAACAATTATCAACACATAATTTTTAGTTAATTGTTCACAGAAAGTTTAAAAAGAAAAATTATTTCTTTAATTATTTTTACTTCACTATTGAGGTAAATAGCTTTATTATATCATAAGGGCACAAACTCTATTGACTGCCCATACTATATATATGAACTATAATTACTATACTTACTGTACTATGAACTCTCCATTGAGAAACTGCCATCTAGTTTTACAATGACACGGAAAAACATTGCACACGAATGATATAGATGACAAAATGGTAAACAAAATTTAAATATTTGATAAATTTTGGGTGCCTCTTTACCTATAAAGTTGTTATTTATTATTATTTTTTTCATCTTGAGTCATAAGACTGATATTTTTTGTCATGTATATTGTTTACCAACTAATTACTATAAATACATCATAGGCCTTTAAAGCTAATAGTATAGAATAGCTAAGAAAAAGAGTTTTTTCGTTTCAATTAAACTAAGTTACGGCTACTTGGGCATTAGCAATGTAAGCCCTGATGACTAGAAAATGCCCCAGCGTTTGCTCCCCTCTTGTGCCTAAACTTTAAGGCAGAGATAACGCCGAACAGCTGTTCAACGTAGGTCTCTTTAATTAACATGTAAACCTTAGCAAATTATCCACAAAAATTTTTAAACTTTTTTGAGAGGCAGATATTAGTGCCTAAAAGTCATAGAAAAAGTTTCAAAAGAATTTAGCGAGACGATTTTTTTTAATTAAGTTTTTAGTTTGGCTCTTCATGGGAAAGCCCTATACTGAAAATTTAAAATATTAATTTAAATTACTCGTTAAAATGTTTTGAAATTTTTTCTATGGCTTTTAGGCACTAATATCTGCCTCTCAAAAAAATTTCAGAATTTTTGTAAATTTGCTAAGGTTTACATGTTAATCAAAGGGACCTACGTCAAACAGCTGTTTGGCGTTATCTCTACCTTAAGAGTGTGGCAAATTGCACAGGCAAACTGCAAACTAGCACAGAGTCTATTCGTAAATACACCATCAGCAAATAAGGATCAAGTCAGTTTTATAAGGAGTGACCTCAGTTGATTGGGATCTCGGAATCAGCCCCCTTAAATTGAACAAGATTTGCAGAGAACTTACAACTCACCATAAATAGGTGACATACAAATTTTGAAGTGGATCTGTCCGATTAGTTTTGTGAAAAATGAGGTAAAAGTTTAACATTAGAAATTTTAAATTAAATTTTGAGTATAATATATATTATATGTTATATTATTGTATAGTGCCCATGAAAAATAAAATAAAATAAAACATTGGGCCTTAATGGATGGAAACCGAAAATGGAACTATTGAGAGGAAATCATAAAAACATAGGTTTGAATCTGCTCAAAAACCATAAACAATTTTCTCAAAATTTTAAAATTAAAATTTATTTCATTTGATTCCGTCTGACAGAAATTTCCTTTGACTCGCGTAGTAACTGAGGTCAATCATTTAATATGTTCCCTGCATAGACGGTTAATCTGATTCTGAATAAGCTGCATTTAAGGACAGACTCAAATTTCATTTTTGTCTGACGGTGGGGAACAAAAATGAGAGGAATTAGTTTCAACATTATGCACTTGTAATATATTTGAGTACAAGTCTGGTTATAGATGGAATATAATAAGCTATTCATTATTGAATTCAAAGAAAAAAATTGGATGAAAGGAGCTATACTGTATAGTTATGTATATATATATATTGATGGTGTTCCGTCAAAAACAACTAACTCATTTTATCGCGTCCTCTCAAAAACGACTAACTCGTTTTATCGCGAGCCGAGATGGTTGGTTTTGCACTATGGGTTTCCAGCTGTAAAAAAAATGTATACCTGGAAACCCATTGTGCAAAAGCGACCATCTCAGCTCGCGATAAAACGAGTTAGTCGTTTTTGAGAGGACGCGATAAAATGAGTTAGTCGTTTTTGACAGAACACCAACGAATATAGTTATTTAAAAAACTTTCATTATATTTTATTATTAAGTATATCTTTTATATACCTCAAGAAAGCAGACTCTAGCTTTAGAGGCTTCAAGTCAGCTGATTTTTCGGTGTTCCCACCATCCTATCTAAACCTATGTATTTTTTTTTTTTTTTTTTTTTTTTTTTTTCACTAAGAGATTTTATAGGGAAAATTTATAAGGATTATTGTCACTAGTCTTAGGAGATGGTGAATCACTCTGAAAATTATAGTAAACCTTCCTTACATTACAACATAAATATTCAGCAAAAAAAAAAAAAAAAAAAAAAAAATGAAGTAAAAGTCAATCTATTTATGGATATTCAGAATATAAATAGTGCGAATATCATTGGAAATCTGGTGGCCATTTTAAATCAGCATCTTTTTCAACTAATAAAATTAATATCTCAAAAACTGGACTGAATAATTACTTTTTTTTACTTCAGAAAGTAAACAGTCATTTTGTTCTCTATGTTCTGTTCTAAATTTTATATATTTTTATCATAAAAAATAATTACCATAGTGACAATAATCCTTACATATTTTACATAATTTATAACCAAGAAACATTTGCTTCATTTTCAAGTGCAAGATGGATCTTATAGCGACACAAATGAGCATCGCCTCTATTTGGCTGATGCTGCAGCTACAAGACTAGAATTTTTTTTTGCAGATTTGCAATTTTTGGGGGTGGCTTTTGCATCATGACCTTTTTTCCCTCTCGTAACCACCATCAGGGAGAAAGTTGATGTAATACAAAAGGTAACAATATAAGCAATTGTTAAGTGACGCTACTTTCAAATTGTAAGGACTATAGTCATAATTTGTGGTAGTGATGTGGCCATACCGCAACAAGTGACTTCCTACAACGTTGGCTGTTCGAACACTTGCTCACCGGGCTTCTCAGACTAGACTTCATCTTTCAAGTCAACGACCCCCTCTGTAACAGATTTAACAATAACGTGAGCTTGCATGTCGCTCGTCTGTACCAACTAGGCTCATTTGGTTGCTGGGGGTTTCAAAATTTCTATTTTTTATTGCATTACTTAGTTTTTTTTTATAAGTTGACAAGTTACAAAGTTACAAGGATAGAGGCTTCATTTTTTTTATTTACCTTAATTATCAGTTGATACATGCACAGTGTTGTAATTTTTTTTCACAAATCATTCTACAAAACGTCATAGTCATGCAAATATTTAACACACAAAATGGAGAAAGATGCTGCATGACTGTAACATAACGGTATGTACCCCTCAATTTTAAGAATGGTAGAGAGTTTGAGGGTAAGGTAACGTGAATCAGCTGGTTTTTTAGTCCCATTTGATTAACATGTAAACCTTAGCAAATTCACAAAAATTATGAAAACATTGGAGAGAAAGATTTCAGTACCTAAAAGCCATAGAAAAAATTTCAAGATATTTGAGCCAACTTTCTTTAATTAAGTTTTTAGTTTGGCTCTCTATTATATGGAAAAGCCCCATGCTGAAAATTTAAAATATGATTTAAAAAAAAAAAAAAAAAAAAAAAATGGCTTGAATAATTGTCCTGAAATTTTTGCTTTTAGTTAATAAAATCTTTCGCTCCAATTTTTTCAGAATTTTTGTGAATTTACTAAAGTTTACACGTTAATCAAATGGAACTAAAAAAAAAACAGCTGATTGGCGTTACCTTACCCTTAAAAAAATCAAATTATGTAATGAGACAGTAGATAACTTGCCCACAATAGAGTATCGACTTCAATTTTTTTTTATTGCAGAAATTGATAGAGGTTGCAAAGTTATGCTACCCTGATTTTCTTCAAATTTTTTTAAAGTTCTTCTTGTGACGTCACAAGATGCCGCTCATAAAGAAAAAGATAGGACTTGCCGCCTCGTGACTTCACAAAAAGGACTTTCAATATTTTTAAAAAAAATTCCCGGTCTCTAAAAAATCTGAAAAAAAAAAAAAAAAAAACAGGGTAGCATAACTATGCACCCTCTATCCATTTCTGCAATAAAAAAATTGAGGTCGATACTCCATTACTTCCAGCACAGACAAATGTTGCTTCTCTACTCATGCAAAGGAGAGCTGTTTTCAATGTTCCCTCACCGATGGTTTGTCCGATGGCTGCTGGGTTAGTAGTCCAGTCCCTCTCGAACGCTGCAATGATTCTCTTGAGTCGGTTTGCGGTGTTCTCTCTCTCATCAATGTTCTGCAGCAGGCTGTAGCGACAGTCCCAGAACGAACTCAGTTCGTCCTTTTGTAGACGAGACTGCAGCCGTCGCAGCAACTGCAACAGAATTGGGAAATACGTAAGGCTTTGATTCCTAATTTAACAGAGAGATTCGGAAATCAGGCTCTAATATACCTAAATGGTCAACCTACATGAAAATTTTTTATTGCAGAAATAAATAGAGGGCACCAAATTATGCTACTCTGAATTTTTCCAGTTTTTTTTAGACCCGGAACTACTGTATTTTTTAATATTTAAATACAGTAATTATTGAAAGTTCTGTAAGTTAAGTTGACACCCCTGAATCCTTAATAAAAAGGATAGAGACTAAGACTTGATGCCTCCAGGGGGCGTGGCCGCACTTTCAATAATTATTTAAAAATAGTTCTGGGTTTGAAAAAAATCTGAAAAAATTCAGAGTAGCATAATTTGGTACCTTCTATTCATTTCTGCAATAAAAATTTTCATGTATGTTGTCCATTTAAAGAGTTGCTGGCTCAAATTAAAAACTAAACAGTTGCAGAGAGTTGCTAGAGTTGACAATCAAAATTCACATTATTTTCTCTTGATGTTTTTTGCTTGCTATGGGCATTTTTCCTCAGCTGTTAAGTCGAAACCAGGGGGCACGTGAACAACTCTTCGATCTTGACTTGTTGCCTGGCAACATGAAGCGGGAAGAGCAGGAATCCTATCTCTATTGGCTTGCTAGAAGTAAAATGGCTTAAACGCCAAAACGTGGGCATAAGAAAAGAAGAAGAAGAAGACATTATTTTCTCCTTGCGCGATGAAGCTGCATGAACGACGGCTGCAAACTTAGGTAAGAATATAAGTATTTGGCTCCTCACCCTCATCACGCAAGGAGAACATAACTTGAATGTTGATTGTTAAGGCTTTTCGCAGACAGAATCGTATGATTTCGCATTGTGTGATAAAAAAATAAGAACTATGCGATCAGGTATGCGCGCGCACACCTTCGCATGGTATCGTATGGTATGACACCGTAAGTTTCTCATTTAGAACCGGTTCTAAATTTTTATCATACGAAGTCATATGATACAAAAACATATGATGCGATGCTGTCTGCGAGCAGCCTAACTCTAGCAACTCTCTAAGTATCTTTTACTGGGTACTTTTTAATTTGAGTTCAGTAACTTTTAATAGTGCAGTGAAACAAAAAGTTAACTTAGCCTGGAAAGAAGAAGCAAGTATGTAATAAAGTGTGGGCAGACAGAATATATTATTTAAATTTTCTAAAACTCATAGTTACAATAGACTCACAGACACTGCTAAATTCAGATTAGACACAGGCCATGACTATATTGGATGCTATCAGAAGAAGTTTAAAATCCAGGATAGTGACATTTGTAAATTATGTAAAAATGAACCTCAAGACAGAGGGCATCTATATTTAGATGCTCTGCAATAACTACAGAACTTGACTTGTTGCCTGGCAACATGAAGAGAGAAGAGAAACAGTCTTTTCTCTATTGGCTTGCTAGAAGTAAAATGGTTTAAACGCCAACACGTGGGCATAAGAAAAGAATATAATTCTAGGGGGGTTTGAGACTCACCTGCAAGAAGGCTTGGTCCAGTCTGGGACTCACAGCTCCCTCCCCAACCTCCCACAGAGCCGTGGTCTTGATGTGGTAGTTGGTCAGACCCTTCAGGTTCTTGTCACGCAGTTTCTGAAACACATCAACATATCGTCAACAGGGGTTGTCAACAGATTGTCTAATGAAGTATTTATTCATATTGAATGTAGGAGTCAACAAGAAGCACATTGTTAGATGAAATCAAGCAGAGAAATAAGTACAGTATATTAACTCATTATACGTACATACAGTATATGTAGCCACATACCGTAATATTTAAAATTGAACATTATAAAATGACTCCATTTCATCTTTAATTTTAACCCTAGCTGAGCAATTAAATATGGCGCTATTTTGTTTTTGACATAGTAAACTCCGAAAAAACATGTTTTGAAGATTTGTTTCAGGAGCTGATGTTTTCTCCTTGAGTCTTACTACAGGAAAATAGAAAGAAAAACAACAACAACAACAAAAAATACTAAAAAAAAAAAAAAACAGTCCAGAGACCAAAGGATCCAGGAAAGGTCATGTGTTCTTGGTAGTTTGGGTAACAAGCAAATTTGTACTAAATCTTCCTACTCTTTTTCATACTTTTTTTCTTTCTGTGTCTTTTAGAGCATCACACAAGTATACGGGGCACAGATTTCTACATTGACACACGTACTCCTCCGTGGTCTCACCTTGATGATTTTGATGGCTGGCTTGAGTGTCTGCTGGCCGTGGATCATTCTCTGTTCATGCCAGCAGAAAGAGAGACGCCACACGTTGTCACGGCCTGCCACGGCGTACCACGGCTGAAACAACCAGGGTCAGACGGCAGCAAAGAGATATGCTAGTAGAAGGCTCAGGTCCAAGTTAAACTTTCGTCTCCCCCCACCTTCAATAACTATGTGTTTGAAGACATAACAACTGGATGTCGCTGATGTCGCTTTGGCCTGAGGCAAGGCAGTAAAGGGGGCTCAGGAAGAGGAGCAATGCCTGTAATGCACCTGCAAGGGCTGCAAGGAACAAACAGCTAAGAAAAAAATGAAGCAAAATGGTTGAGTTCATAACCTGGTTCTTCTCTCTGCTACTAGACTGATAAACCATGACTGTGACATGCAAGAGCCCTCTATAAGTCGTTTCTTCAATTAAAATGACAAAAGACTTCCATAAGCCTGAGCCTTCTATTAGCACATCTGTAGAGGGTGTCTGAGGTGACCTGCAGACTTACCAGTGGAGGGTTTGGGAGCCGTCTGAAGGGCTGGGGAGGCTGCAGGGGGGGCTGCATCTCAAGGGCTGGAACCAGCTGGATGTTCACCTCATTCAACTGCAGGGACAGCTTCCTCAGGTGCAGCCGAGTCTGACAAGAAAGAATTCATGTTGAAAATTTGTGTATGTCAATTGTAGCTTAAACCTGAGGGACCGTATCATTGATTGAACAGCATTTGATTGGTGTAAGAAATGTAAAAAATATTCTTAAAAAATCATCAAATATTCACGTCTTTATTTTACTTTTATAAAGCATATAATTGCAGCAACTTTGTAAAATAGAAAGTGAAATTACATTTGTAAAAAAAAAAACAAATTATTGTAAAGAAGGTTTGACTAACCTTTACGATCAATCAAGCCAAGTAGTGAATAATCTACGATCTTGTATATAGACACAGTATGACGATTAGGTTGTTTTTGCAGCCATTCCTCTTTGCCCCCTAGGCCCTCATGTTTCTACAACCGTATTTTAAGTCTCAGTAGAACACTAGTCAAGTTAAGAAGATCATCTCAACCAGAGAGCTTACATTAAAGAGAGGCCGTGCTAACCATCTTCCCCCAAAATTTGAGGTGTAACTTTTGGAATGCTCAGAAAAGTATAAAAATTGTGCCACTGAGAGTTTCCTCTGAGGACAACGCGAGGGTACTTCGTCTAATCTGTCAACTAAGGGATGATCACCACGTTGTCATCAGTAGAAGCAGCCCCTATGTCAACAAAAATGATCTTTTGTAGAGTAAATTTTCTACCTCGCACTCTTGAGCATTGAATCCTAAAGAGGGCAAAACTTCACCATAAGCATTCGGCCTCTCTTTAATGTAAGCTCTCTGTCTCCACTCACCAGCCCCATTTCATGCAGCAGTTTCTCGTGGTTCTGACCGACTCACCAGCCCCATTTCCTGCAGCAGTTTCTCGTGGTTCTGACCCAGGTGCTTATCGCAGAGCTCCTCCAGCCAACAGCTGACTTTGTCGCAGTCAAGCTTCCCCTCAGCGTTAACCCACCCTTCCATCACCCTGCAACAAATTAAGTTGGGTTTTTGTCGCAGTCAATAGAAGCTTCCCCTCAGCGTTAACCCACCCTTCCATCACCCTGCAACAAATTAAGTTGGGTTTTATTCAGGACCACGTTGTCATCAAATTTTTACAAAAAAACTTGCCTCTCACAAGTTTTTGTTTTGATGTGAAATATTTCATTTATCTTTCTCACTATAATTTATAATCATTTCCCCATCACAAGTGTAGCAAGTTGTCAAAAAATGAAAATGAAGAGGGTCTCCTGTATTCTGAATAGTTTTTGTATAAATGTTGCTTAGATTAAACAATAGAGGAAATCAAAATTTTTATTGCAGAAATGAATAGAGGGTGCAAAGTTATGCTACTCTGATTTTTTTCAGATTTTTTAGAGCCCGAAACTTTTTTTTCTTAAAAAAATATTAAAAGTACAGAGCGAGTGACATTTTCTTTTGTAAAAGGAAAAAAGATAGGACCTAATAAAAGAGGCACAGCTTTAAACATGACCTCTAAAAATTTTTTTAACAATGCTTCCCGTCCTCTAAAAAATCTTACATAATTCTGAGTGGCGTAACTTTGCTCCCTCTATCCATTCCTGCGATAAAAAATTTAAAGACAATACTCTATATATTGATTTTTATTAAAAATATGTGTACTGAAGGAAGCACTAGATATGCACAGAACTTACATGGAACAGATGACCTCAATTTATTATGAAATAATAATATAAAAAAAATAAAAGTTAATAACCTTGACACCATTTTACCCTTTCGGGTGTGGCCAGGCCGATATTTAGCCTTGTCAGTAAGAGTTATCTGGCGACCATGCTGGGGCTTACAAGGCTCCCAGGACTCCTGCACTCTTCTGGGCTCCTACTACCAGATCTGTACAGCCTGCAGTGGCAGTGCATGACTGCAGAGCAGCGGAGTATAATAGACAGCCACAAGCTGCCTTCCTCCTACCAACTCCATAATCTAGTAATCAGTCACACCCATCCCAAGTCACGAAAAGTCTGCTGTGTTCGGGAATTGAATCGGGGACCTCTCGGACCAAAGTCAAGTGCTCTAACCACTACACCATAAAGAAGATTATTATGCAATAAATTTACCTAAATTTAATTACGGCAGCTCACAGATGAGATCTCAGAATTGGCCCACTTGAATGCAACAAGACTTGCAGGGGACTTTGAACTTGACATGTAAATTTTGCAGTGCATTGATAGGTGGTATATAAAGTTTGAAGTGAATCTGTCTTATCAGTTTTGAGAAAACTGAGGTAGAGGTTTAACATTGGCCTTATGGACGAAAACCGGAAATGAAGCTGTCGTGAGAAAACTGCCCCCTTGAATTTGCTTCAAACATAAGCAATTAAGTTTTAGAACAATTTCGAAATTTTAAAATTTATTTTCACTCAATTAAAATTCTTCAATATTTTGACTCATAAGTAACTGAGGTTAATCATTGCCTGAAATTCCTTCCACCAGCATACTGAATAAAATTTTGCAGAGAAGTGACCACGATATTTCGAAGACTTACTTGAACGTGTCCCAGTTAGGGTCGTTTGCGGCCTCCAAAGACTTGAGGGCCGCCCGAAAGTTGCCGATGACCACATGACCGGGAGGGGCATCTTTGGAGGAGACCTGCAACCACCCTTGGTCAGTCTCCACACGCAGGCAACCTTTCTCTGTTTCACGTAGCTGCCATGTTGAAGAATGTTAGTTCTCTCTCCCCATAAATTGACTGCTGACCTTGAAGATTTTAGTATTAGACAACAGGCTCACTCAATATTTTCTACTAAAAGAAAAAGCGACCTTTTCTTAGGGTTGTACTAAAAGAAAAAGCGACCTTTTCTTAGGGTTGTCTCCTGACCTCAGACAGATTTTATATAATTTTATGCATAGAGTTAATATATTTTATTAGGATGCCGCCTACAGTATATGCAACAGCTGATGCAACTTTCTTTCTTTTAGTGAGTTGGCTTAGAAAATATTTTCTCCCACATGCCTATTCAACACGCTCAATCTCAAGGCCAGCAGTCAATTCACGCGGAGAGGAGACTCACATGCTTCAAAGTGGTGGCTACCTGAAACACAAGAGGGACAGAAAAAGAAACCTTCCTGAAATCTAGGGCACGTATTCCAAGTTTTTCAAACTGCCATTTTCAGCACTCAATTCAGTTGATTTTTTTTTTCTCAAAATTACTTAACCATTAAAGTAGAGTGAGCGATTTCATTTTTTGGAATATTTTATTTTCTAAAAATAGTTTAACCTGCCTTCTATTGAGAAATGAAAACCAAAAAATTCCATCTCAAAAAACTTCACCACAAAAAAATTCCCAAAGTTGGTTGTTTCGGAGGCCTTTAACATGCATCCTTATGGAACAGAAAACAGCTTTTTACTTCAACGTCATCTGAACTATGGTACCAATTAAAAAATACGTACGTAATATATGGTAAATTCTTTAATGGATTTTCAAATAATTTTTTTTATTTACGGAGCCGTTATTCCGAAAAAAAATATTGAAATTTTTGCGGGTTAATTCCCATAAGGATTTTCAAGATTTTTTTCCGGAAAAACGGCTCCGTAAAAAAATTTTTTTATTTGAAAATCCATTTAAAGAATTTACCATAGATCTCGTACGTATTTTTTAATTGGTACCATAGTTCAGACGAAGTTGGAGTAAATAGCTGTTTTCTGTTCCATAAGGATGCATGTTAAAGGCCTCCGAAACACCAACTTTGGGAATTTTTTGTGGTGAAGTTTTTTGAGATGGAATTTTTTGGTTTTCATTTCTCAATAGAGGGCAAGTTGGACCATTTTTAGAAAATAAAATATTCAAAAAAATGAAATCGCTCACTCTACTTTAAAGATCACAACATATAATAAATACATCTATAAAAAATTATGCCAAGATATTTTGATAAAGTACCATTGTGTGCAGTGAAGAAAATTTGTGTAACGCCATCAATGTGGTGTCAAGATGGAGGAGGGAAAAATACCAATGCAAAATATTTAATTACAATTTTTATCACAAAAAACATGCTTGTACAAGACCAAACTGCGTTTCCAGTTTCATAAAACTGAAAAAAGTTTAAAAAAACTGGAAAAAACTGAAACAGTTCTTACTTTGTAAAAACAGTTTTTTCCAGTTCAAACTTTTTTGCATTTTTTGAAATGAAACTTCATGATTCGTGAACATTTGAAGTCAGAATCAATGTAGCACACATAATTGCACAACTGGTAAAACTGGAGATCCGGGCCCTAGTTATAAGAGATTTCATTGGGAACTCGTCCCACTCCAACTTGCCTCCAGCTCCTTGAATGGCAGACGCAGGATTATGTTGAGGTCAAACTCGTTCGGTCCATCGCGTCTCGTCCACAGAACGTCCTGGTACATCTTACGGAACAGAGCGTCCTTGCAGAGTCCCTCCGTCAACATGAGGCGAGCCTGCGTCAGAATGTCCTGCCATTTGTCCCTGATAACTTTTAGTTAGATTGCATCTTTTAATTTTAAAATAAACAAAGGAATTTTATTTTATTCCTTCTAATGATTTTCAGATGAAAATCTGCCCGGTTATAAATGAACTGCAATCAAATCAGCTTGATAGGATAAGAAATTTTTCAATTCTGAAACTTGCTCACTGTTGCTTTCACACACAGGGTTGGGGCGAAAGTACAAACTTTGGACACACTCTGGGAAATTTTCTCTGCAGATTGCTTGCTGTGAGCTCCAGTAGTAAATAAAAAAAAATTGGAATACGCATAACGCAATTGATTTACGTATTTATTTCATCAACTGTAGTTTAAACTGAAAAAATCATGATATTTACTGCATATTAAGTATGTGACTATTTTATGTTCTTAGCATTTTAGATTTCAAATAATCCTTGTTGTATTTTTAGAATAAGTAAATCATAACAAAGTATAGATGAGGTGTCCGTCCTGACTGAGCTTTTCCACTGTTCCCTCAGTCTCACCTCAGCGAATGCTGGGACGCGTAAAAGCTAGGCCATGACGATAATCTTATCTCTACCTCACCTTGAGCTCCAATCTCATTATCCTTGAAAAACAAACAACAAACCCGTGCTACGTACGATGTTTCTGATGAAGAGGTTTCTCTCCTTGAGGGGTCTCTTCTCGTGCTCAATGATTCGGCCCGCTCGCTCCAGCTCCTCCAAAGCTCCGTGCTCGCTGACTTGCTGGGGTACCTCCTCCTCCTCGGTGAGGTAGCGGGCCAGCGCCACGCCAGCACCGACGGCAGCGGCCGCGGCAGCCACCCCCACCCCAACCTTGACCGCCGTGCTGAGGCCGCTGCTGCGCTTCCTGTTGTCCGACATCTGCACCAAACACAGTTGTCTGCATTCAGGAGCATGCAGTAAACTGAAAGAGACTGTTGGGCCTGTACTGTGCAAACCACATGCACTTCGATGCACTCTACAGTACTGCATAGAGCGGTACTGCTCTGCTGCAGTATACATTTTTGACACCCTAACTATATATAGCTGTGTTTACTCATGGGATGCCGGCTCACTGCTCTCTTTGCATATTATTATAATACACAGTATAATACAAATACAGTATAAATTACCTTTATTTCTTAACAGGATTTAAATTTGAAAGAAGATCTCTGCTTCAGGATATTTTAGAGAATAATATCACGGTTATTATTATTATTAAAAAAAAAATCAATGTTTACATCTTCTTCTTGATCCGTTTTTGAGAATAGCCCGAACAGACATGCACCCAATACTAGTTTTATTGCTCTTGTAATTAACTAATTAAGGTAGAGATAATACGGATCAGCTGGTCCAATGCTAAAAAAATCCCATTCATAAAAATTATGAAAAAAATTTAAAATGTTCTCCTCTACATCCCCTATCAGTAGGTAAAATATCAGGTATACAAAAACGAGCTAGTTTTCGAGTTATTAATTTTCAAAGTTGACTAATTTAACATGGAGAAATAGAACTTCCTTGTTAAATTGGTCAACTTTAAAAATTAATAACTCGAAAACTAGCTCGTTTTTGTATACCTGATATTTTACCTACTGATAGGGGATGTAGAGGAGAACACTTTAAATTTTTTTCATAATTTTTATGAATGGGATTTTTTTAGCATTGGGCCAGCTGATCCGTATTATCTCTACCTTAAAGTTAGGAGGGGCTTGTTAAGGATTATGGATGAACAATCACTACGTTTACATGACGGTGTTTTAATGCGTATTCGTTGACGAAGGATAATGTTATTCTTACGAGGCGTCGTCAACGAATACGCATTAAAATCCGTCATGTAAACGTAGTGATTGGGTAGAAATTTTGATTATGGATGTGGTATGCAAGATGGGAAGGTGATGATGGGAATGCTAGCATGCAAAGTATGCCTATGTGGTGGTGATTTAGGGTCAAGTATGACTATGTGGCGAGGGGTGCAAGAATGTAGGTTGATGATGCAGGCGCCAACATGAAAAAAGATGTCACAGGTCACTCACAGGAGGTTAATTTGAAGTAATCACGTGTCGTCCTGTGGCGACCGTGAGCAGGGAAAAGTAGTGATTGTGGGGGTGCGGTGAGGCGAGAATGATAATTATAAATCAAATTGACTGGGGATAGGGGTATAGAAATCAAGACGATTAATATATAGAATAGGATAGGGATAGTTACCAGGATAGGACAGACAATTTGAGCGGAGAATCACGTCGACATTGCTTACACTAGGCGCGCCATCTTGATTCTCTCAAGGTTTACATCGAACAGCTGCTGGGATCGGACAGTGTTGCCAAAACTTGCGGATTCCCACAACTCCCACAAGATCAATAAACGATCTTGGGTTTCCCCGGTATGGCTGTAGCCTGTAGCTGTATCGGCTGTACAGTACGTAGACAAGGAGCATAGTCAGCATAGATCATAGATCTCTATCATCCTTGTACGTAGATAACTACGTCATCACGAGATACAGAAATGCACTATTAAGGTAAGACCTCCATATATACATCTGCTGAAGTGAATGTAAATTTTGGGTATTTTTTATTTGTGTGTGACATTGGGCTCTGTCATTGAGCTCTATACAAGGCCTTGTATAGAGCTCAATGGGCTCTGTGTAGAGCTCAATGGTGTGTGAATATCATGGTGTTTTTCCTCGTGGTGTCATGCGGCGGGAACTCCGGTCCCCGTCCTCTCGATTTACGGATTTAGCGCAGAGTTGCACTAGCTTACCAAGGACTTAGTAAGTGCAACCCTGTGGGATTTAGCATATTTAAATAATAAAATGCTGATATAGTTAGTCTCTCTATCTTCATGTTGCAAGGCAACACTTTAAAAAATAAATAAAATAAAAAAATAAAGAACGGCGCTATTCGCACGTTATTTTGGTGTAAATAAGACAAATATTGCTATATTAATAGCACATTCCCATGGAGACCTAAACTAAGAAAAGAAATTAATTTAAAAAAAATTGGATCGACCGATTGTTTTGAAATTTTTTCCATATTTTTTTGGTGCCAAGAACTGTCTCTAAAAAAAAAATCAGAATTATTACATTATTGAACATATTGAAGACATAAAGCTCAGTAGTGGACTCTAGCGGCAAATATGTGAATGAGAGCAGCGAGGCCCCTCCCGCATTTTTAGCAGCATGATAAAATGGCCAACGAAGAGCAAAACGAAACATTTTTAAGTGAAAATACTGAAAATGAAGTGAAAGAAGTTAAGCAGAAGAAAGGCAAACGTACGTGTAATATAATTTGTTGTGTGCCAAATTGTAATTCAAGGCGTGTGGGCAATATTACGAGTAAAACATCGTTTCATAAGTTTCCGTCTCAAGACCCCAAGAACCGAAAGAAGTGGATAATAGCCATCAGAACCGACAAGGCCGTATCGAACACCATGGTTGTTTGCAGTAAACACTTCAGCGATGACTGCTTCTTTAAGGAAACACGGTACACCAAAGGTAATTAAAAAAAATATATATTTATTGTATATCACATAATTACGTTGATAAAAAGGGACCAAGTGTTTGAGGACAACTCATAAAATGTTCGATTAACTATTATAAAAATGAAAGTTAATTGTATTAAAGAACACAATAATTGAAAGAATTAAGATAAATAATTTAAGGAAAAATACATTTAATGGTTTTAGTTCTGTATGAGATTAATCAGAATTTTACTAAACCCAAAGTGTATAATATATTATGCATAATACATATATAATTATAAAATTATAAAACATTTTATATATACCATCGGTATGCATATATATATGATATAGAACACAGAAATATATTAGAACAAAAATGTAGAAAAAACATTTATTTATAAGATTTGTTGTAATTTTTATTATTATGAATGAATTATCATTATTTTTTGAAACGCATAATTTTTAATTAATAATATATATATAATTTAATTTATGTTATATTTATTATTATTCAAATATACATCCCTAAGAGCTTTCAACTCACGGTGGAGTCACGGTGGAGTAATGGGTGGTGGCCACGGCCTATTACATGTCGCAGCATTCGCTGAGGTGAGATTGAGGGAACCGTGGAAAACCTCAGTCAGAACGGACACATCTACTTTTTTTTCAATGGACTAAAGTCACTAAAGTGATGTCCAAAGCCTGGGGAACCACACACAAAAGTGCATCACTGTACTGGGTGGAAAGCGAGACGAATTTACTCCAGGGAGGGCGAGCAACGTGATTTTTACTTGAAACGTTCACCCTTCCAAGTAACTACGCTCAATGTAGCTTGACTTCGGTGATCTAACGATCGAGATCGAGGCAGTCAATAATGCACGGCGCCACGCTTAATTTATTTATTTATCAAAAGTATAATATGATATTTATTTGAATTTAAAAATATTTTAATTTTAACCAAATTTTTTATGTTAATAATATTATTTTTAATTAATATATCTTTAATTTATACGATAGTATATAAATAATAAAATAAACTAATAAGATGCCTCTATGTTTTAGGCAAGCAGAGACAACGCCGCAATTTGAAGATGGGGTCCATTCCAACTCTCAAGTTACCTCAAAGGAGCCATGATAAAATTATTACAACTCAAGACATCGAAAGGAAGGAGGCACGACAAATACGAGCTGATAAGAGGAACGAAAATACTTGGTAAGTTTTAAATGTTCTCCAAAGTTGCCTTATCCAGCAATGTTTAATTTTGGGGTGGGAGGGGTGACGGGTAGTAACATGTACCTGCAATGTATTATGGGACCTATGGAGATATGGAGAAGGGGAGGGCAGTCTGGAGGGTGCCCCTCCCCCCTCCTCCCCCCGAAGGGCGCCTTCATGCCTCGTGCCGGTTTGGTGATGACTTGAGTGCTTGTTATATATTATGACACAAAATATACATTAATTATTATAACACATATTATATTACATATTATGCAAAAATATATATTATATACTGTCTAATTAATCATTTACTTTATATTTGCTTGTAAATAATTTGGTGCGTTACTTTATTTATTTAATTATTACTGTTTGTTTCTTTATCTATCTATTTACTTGTTTGTCCGATCTGTTTATTTATTTATTTGCTTAAATTTGTTTTAACTTACATTTGTAAATGTTGCACTTGTTTTTTACAGTATTGCTGCAAAGAATGTGATCATTGATAGCTGCACACACACCATTTCCACCTCAGAAGCAGACACAGATGAAGCAGTAGCAAGTGGGGAAATAGCCCCCCCTGAATCCCACTCCAGCTGGTCACCAGAGGTGATGAATGAGTTCCATGCTTTAGCTGGACTGTTGCAACTTCATGATACAAAAAAAACCTATGATGTTGAGGTTCAGTTTGTAGAAAATAAATTCCCTGAGAAGGAGAAACTCAAATTTCATAGTGTAAGTCCAAGCATTAGCAACATATCACAGTTAGTTACAGTCACTGGTTTACCAAACTTTGAGATATTGGATAAATTAGAGATTGGGGTTAAAATGTTAGAAAAATCAAATTTTAAGATTCTCTTTCCTGCAAGAGAAAGAATTATATTAACATTAATGAGAGTTAACTGTGATGTGCCATTTGCACTCCTTGCTTGGATTTTTCAGTGTACTCCATCCACATGCCAAAATTATTTCCACAATATGATACCCAAATTAGCAAGAGTATTTAAAGCACTTTTTTTTTGGCCAACAAAGGAGCAGAATGAAAGTAGCATGCCAAATTGTTTTAAAGATTTTAATAATACAATAGCTGTCATGGATGGAACAGAAATAAAGGTTGAGCAATCAAACTGCTTGCACTGTAAAATATTGACATATTCTTACTATAAAGGATGCCATACAGTAAAATTTTTAGTGGTTGTTTCACCATCAGGATTACTTTTGTATATTAGTGTAGCCTATGGTGGAAGAGCCTCTGACAAAGCAATATTTAATGATTGCGGCCTAATTTCCAAGTTCACTCCACATAGAGATGCTGTTATGGTAGATAAAGGTTTCCTTATTGACAATGAATGTAAAAATGCAGGCATAACACTCATCAGACCCCCCTTCTTGGAAAAGAAAGAAAGGTTTACTGAAGAAGAAGCAGCAGAAGGAAAATCAATTGGGAGAGCCAGAGTTCATGTAGAAAGGGTGATTGGTAGACTTAAACAGTTTAAATTACTTAGCAATAAAATCCCTGTTCACTTGGTGCATTCAATGAGTGATATAATGACAATATGTGGTGCTTTAGTAAACCTGTCTGCACCAGTCTTGGCAGCTGATAGATTTGTAATTAAATAGGTGAAACTTGTTTTGGTGCATGCATGCTCCATTTTTGTCCATCAAACTGGAATATAATAAGTTAAGACACTGAAACTGCAATGTATTTTGCATAAACAAAAGTAAGTGCAGATTATTTTTTATACTGTGTGCAGGAGTCTTAATTTGCAGCAGATAAATTTTTGTTCTTAAATAAATTAAATTTGATTATAATTTTATAAATATTTATAATGCTTCATCAAAATGTAATACAATTTTTCCTAATCAAAGAAATGTGCAGATTTTTATTTCTACTGTTTGCAGAGGAGTCTTGGTAGGTGTTAATTAAATAAAATTTGTTAGGTGTAATTTATATATATATATATATATATACATGGATGCTCCTTCAGGCGCGGATCCAGGAAAAAAATTCAGAGGAGGCTGCCTCCATAAGGCCTATGTTAAAAAAAATGGAGTAGGGGGAGTGCCTATATTGCCTGTGTTAAATCCAAAATTTCAGGGGGGGGGGGTGCAGCCCACTTAGCCCCTCCCACTGGATCCTAGCCTGTGCTCTTTTTGTGTATCAAATTTTAAATTTATTTTTGTCCTTAATAAAGTATTATGCAGATCATTATTTGAGTATTTGTAGGCCCGTGTAAAAATCAAAAGTAATTTGCCCTCTTAAAATTTTATAAATTCATTAATATTATTTTCCACATAAAACCTAAAGTTTTTCTCCTTAAAAATTCAAATAAAGAAGAAGAAACATAAATTTGTAAATTTATTGAAGAAATAAAAATACATAATTGTAAAATAGTAAAAATACATTAGAAATTACAACATTTTTTATTTTAAAATGTTATGAAATTTTTTAAAAAAATTACCTCTTGCCTGTCTCTACTTAAGGGTAAGGTAACACGGATCAGCTGACTAAATTCTAAAAGAATCCCACACATGAAAATTAAGAAAAAAAAATTATAAAATGTTCTCTTCTACATCCCCTGTCAGTGGCTATAATACAATATCAGGTATGCAAATTCAAGTTAGTTTTTGTGTCATGAATTTTTAAAGTTGACTAATTTAACACTGAATTTTGAGTTTTCCATGTTAAAGTTGTCAACGTTAAAAATTCATATCTCAAAAACTAACTTCAATCTGCATACCTGATACTGTAGCCACTCTGTGATAGGAAATGTAGAGGAGAATATTTTATTATTATTTTTTTTTTCATAATTTTCATGTGTGGGATTTTTTTTAGCATTGTGTTAGCTGATCCGTGTTACCTTACCCTCAAAATAATCTTAAATTCAAAATATTTAAATGACAAATTACTGCAGAATAAAAATATACAAGCTTCTCAAATTTTTTTTTAGATAATTTTATTTGCATTGCAGTAACAAACACTATACGTTTACATGGTGGTGTTTATTTCGGATCCGTTGACGACGGATAATGTTATTCTTATGAGGCGTTGTCAACGGATATGCATTAAACACCGTCATATAAACGTATAGTGAACATGAAATTTTTTTAGCAAAAAGAAGTTATACATTAAAATAAACTAAAAATAGCAGTTGATGAGAAGAGATATTAAATTACATCCTAAAGGTATGACTTTTACCCTTACAAAATTTCTTACGTATAAAAAAAAAAAAAAAAAAAAAATTGAAAATGCAATAGATAGATTATCAGGTATCAATCACAAAATTATAACAGTAATATTTGGAACATTCAATTATGTGTTTTTAAAATTTTATTGTATTGTTGTACAACAATACAATAAAATCTAAAAACCACATTATTTAATATTCCAAATATTACTGTTATACTTTTGTGTTAGAGATACCATAAAAAATAAAGAATAAAAATACTTTGATGACAATATATGTTACAAAGGTATAAATATAATAAACAATCATTAAATATAGCTAGAGATATGACAGAGAAAAGAGAGAGGGGGTAAAAGTCAAGGGTGGATTGTTACATCTTTAACTTTTCCTGTTGTTTTGCTAATACTAACCTTGGAAGAATTTGTTCATAATAGACATGGGAAAGAACAGGAATGTACTCACTAAGAAATTCTTCATCTTTCTCTACTTCAATTATTGCAATTGGTTCATCTACTGAAGCATAAATAATAAGATGACAGATATTGACTCTTAATAGTTGCATTCCTAACTGTACCTGTCCATAATATGCATGCTTTTTTCGTAATTTGAAGCCATTTCCAATTTTTTCTAAAAAAGAACATTTTTCCACTAACTCACTGCTAGTTAGAGTTTGACCAAGTACAGGGGATTTAATTTCAATAAGGATTGGAATGCCATTTATTTTACAGATGCCATCTGCACTGTAAGAGAGCCAACATGCATTTGGGCAAATGATGGACCCAAGTCTAATTATGTGGCAGAACATGACCCTCTCATAAGCTTCTCTAGCTTTCTGCTCGCAATCTTGTCCATGTTTTGTAGCTGCATTACCTTTAAATTTGGGAAACAATAAATTCCTAATTTTTTTTTCCCAGTCAGGATTTGCATTTTTACTATATGTGTATATTATAGGCTGTAACCAATGCTACCTCCTATACGCAATCTCCTTTCATAAAACCAAGAAGGGTTATCTTGAAAGAGAGTTAGAAGGCAAATTTCTAAACTCCTGTGTGGTGTTACTTTAACAAATTTTTCATAAAACTCTGCCAACTCCACTGTCAAAAAACTTAAATTTAATTCAAAGAGGATGTGGTCATTCTCATAGCAAGGAGTTCTTTCTAATAAATCTATAAAGAAATCATGGGCCTCCTGCTGATGATTAATTTTTGGTGCACTGGGGACATTTGACATATTTGAAGGTAAAGAAAATGGTGGAGGGGGGGAACCATTTTTGGGTTCTGGAGACAAACTGCAACCTAGTTCTGGCAGGGCCAATGTTGTCTCTCTCAGATTCAAGTTCTGTTGTTTTGTCCTTGGATTGGCTGGACCGTTCCAAAAGAGGGCGAATTCAGAACATGGTGCAGCTGAAACAAAATTTTTGTACTTTAATATACAAATAAACAATACACAGGAGATTGTTATCATGATATAATTATGATAGTAAGGGTTATAAGCACAAAATTTTAGTTAAATTAGCATATTAATTAATGTATTAAATTAATACTCTAATGAATTAATTATTTTTATGAATTATAAAGATTAAAATTAATTTATTACTTTTATTTTCTTAAATTTGTTTTACATTTTCCACCATATATTCCATTTTGTAAAATTTTTAACAATAAAATTAAATAATAATAATAATAAATACTATAAAAATTATGATGTTATCCCAGTGACCACATGGACATCCCGGGGACCTTGCGAACATCCCCGCAAGATCCCCCAACATCCCTGAACGTTTTACATGCTAGTTTTCAAAACCCTTTAACTTTAAACATGTTTTCCGTGTTCTAAAAAAGGTTTTAGCTACACTTCGAAAATAATTTTCTAGGTTTTTTAATATTTTTATGAAAGCCTCTCAGAACATCCCCTGGGGATGCAACACGGCTGTCCCTTGAACATCCCCGGGGGACTTTGAAACGACCCTTTAATCAATGTTTTCATTAAAATCATAATATGTGCTGTTCATTATTATGTACTGATTTTAAAAATATACAAATATAGTTAATATTATTTAAAATATTATATAAAAATATTAATACTTGAAATAAAACGTGAAATTTTACTTAACATTAAAGTGCGTAATTTGCACCGAAAAATAATTTTTATTAATAAAATATCCTCATAGAAAAAAATATCTATGAAAAATAAACAAGGTCCCTTCAAAGTCCCCCGGGGATTTTAGAGGGACGCTTGAACGTCCCACAAATGTCCTCGGAGGGACCTTTAAAAATTTCTAAAAAATTAAAATATTTTTATTTTAATGTCGAAGTCTGTTAACAATTAGAGATGCATTTGAGCGTTGCAATTTATAATTAATTATAGTATAAACATGTTTGTATTAAAATTGTAAAATTTTATTTTAATTTATTTTTAAAAAATTTAAATCTGAATATTTTTAATGTTGTATTAAATAATAACAATCTCCCAATGTACCAGTTTGCTTAAAAAAATAAAAAAAACGCAACTTCGCTCGTAATATTAAAATATTATACAACACCCAAAACTTTACAATTTATATACCTAACTAAACCACACTTTAGTAACGAAGGGCAATACCCAAGTTGTCTACGACGTCGTCTATCAACCAAAAGGTCCGAGTTCGATTCCCGATGCACCAAAATTTTTTATTTGGTAATCTTGTAGTCCTCATTCTAAAAGACCCTAAACTTCTTTAATATAAATTTTAAGATGAATTAATATATAATTGGCAAGTGAAAATTAGGGAACATCCCCGAGGGATGTCCACAAGACGTCCGCAGGGACGTCCTTTTTTGATAGACATGGGGGATGTCCTTGGGGACGTCCAAAGGGGACCTTAGAGGGATGTCCCCGGGGCGTCCCGGGGACGTCCATGTGGTCACTGGGATGCTATTTCAATAATACTTGCTCAATATAATTATAAATATGTTTGTGGCATTTTACTTTTTACTACTCACCTTCTAGAAACATATTGAACATAAGCTTGTCAAATTCTTTGTCATATGGCCTCAGGTCCTCCTCTCCGTATGGCGTCTTTGCTTTCTTGAAATGACAAGCATCATCGTTGAGAGGCTTTGGAGCATATTTCTCTGCCACCGAGTTCTTCAGTTTGCCCCACTGTTGTGCCATGTCTGTGCAAGACAACATTTCCAAGTCGAGGGTTCTACAAACACCAAGCAATAATTTTATTACCATTATAAATAGTAAAAAGCTCTAGGATACAGTAGACATACATATATTAATAATATTAACACGCAGCTTTACATCAGGAATTTAAGCTAAATAAAAAGCTATTTAATTATTATTTGGTTACTGCATGCAGACGTGAATTCCCCCCCCCCCTCATCCCAATAGCCCCGAAACACATTGAAGGTGCACTACTCATCCCACCTCTAATTTAACATTGCGGCGTAGACCCCCTCTCCTCCCCCAGAGCAGCACTGCATGCATGAATGGTACGTATAATAGTTTTTTTTTATTTTTATTTACAAGGATACACCCCTAAAAGCTTACAGCTCGCGGCGGGGTACTGGGTAGGGATAAGGTAGGGAACGGATAGTGGCCACGGCCTGCATGCTTACGCGTCCCAGCATTCGCTGAGGTGAGACTGAGGGAACCGTGGAAAACCTCAGTCAGGAGGGACACCTCTACTTTTTCTCAATGGACCAAAGCGATCGATGTCCAAAGCCTGGGGAACCACAGTTAGAGTTGTAATATTTATATTTATTTATAGACATATTTATTATTTATTTAAAAATATATATAAGCATACCGTAAAAATTTGGTTTAAGACCCCTCAAGAAAATTATTATTTATCGACACTTACCTGGACAATTTCAGCAACACGGCGTACACGTGCTTGCACTTATTCGAGCCAGCTTTGCAAGAGCATTGAGTCGTGCCAATTGTATAAAATAAATCACCATGTTCATTTTTTTGCACAATGACGACAACGACTTTTTTGGGAATTTTTTCTGTTGGCTTTGTGGCACTCAAAACTATAGCGAACACCTCTATTTTAGGGGCATTTACTTTAGTAATTCCTATCATCATGATATGATTACTATTAAATAATCTCCTACCCTCTGTGTACACTCTTTCACCGTCACCGATAAAATCAAAAATATCCTTAGGATCAAGTGATTGTGTCCTGAAATGTTCATCAAACTCCATGTTTCTTGATTTAACACAGCCACGAGGGCCTCGATGGCAGCATATCAGCTGATGTTTGTTGACATGGATGGTGCTGCCACCATGCGTAGCTTTATGTCCTCAATTATGAGGTTGCTAAGGTTTACATGTTAATCAAATGGGACTATACCAACAATCGATTGTTGAAATGAAATGAAATAATCTTTATTTTAGCTTTCGCTATTTAAATTCATAATAGTTGGTTACATATTAATTAATTGATTTTACAATATCACATAATTAAAAATTTGTACTTACACAATGAATATATATATATAATTAACTGCTATAGGGAAACCTTTCCTTCACATATATAATACATAGCCTTTTAAACATTTTTTTATTATGACGTATTTTTATATTATCTGGTAGTTCATTGAACAATTTTTTCCCACAGTTATAAATTGATCCATCTGATCTTTGTTTATTGACACAATTTCTGAAAAAATTGTTACATCCTCTTGTATTATATATAAGTATGCATCTCACTATTTTTAACAATTTCACTTTTAAAATGCTTAGGTAATTTATCATGAATAATATCATAAAAAAATAACAGTACTTTTAATGCATATCTTTGTTTTACACTCAACCATTTTGCAGAGTTTCCAACAACAATATAGTATGAGTTCTTTTATTACAACCCAATATAATTTTCATCGCTCTGTTTTGAAGTCTTTGTAATAATTTGATATTTCTTTTGCTCGTATTAAAAAACAAAGATGCACAGTATATTCAAAATGAGGAGCAATTATAGTTTTATATACCAAATTTTTACAGCAAACGCTCAGGAATCCCGAGATTCTACTTATAAATACCCAATTTTTTTAACAATTTTTCTTGATATGGACTCAATATGATCATTAAAATTCAAAGTACTGTTCGTGTTATCTTACCCTCTTAAGCAAGGGATTATACCAAGAAAAATAAGAAAAGAGTGAAAAGACTCTCTGTAGCATTTACTGTAGCTTCAACCAGTCTAAAACTGCTATTTTTGTTGCCGGAAAGTCTAATTTCAATATTCGCGAATATTCGCGAAAATGCGAATATATGCGCGCATATTCGCTATGCAGCAATCGACAATTTTAAAATAAAATTAAAAAAACACAGTATGTTGTTGTAAAAATATTAAAATTCATGTTAGTTCATTTTAATCTACTATAACATGAATTACTAATTCATGTATACTAATTCATGTTTGGTATACTATATATCACATAAAAAATTTCTACAATTTAAGCACAAATTTGACTTATTAGAAAGCCTATTAAAATGCTTCAACTGCTGCACACGCGTGCTTCAACGTGATGAACTGAATTTGGGGTGGTTCATTCGAATCTTAAATGACATAAAACAAGAAGAGATGAGTCAGATGAGGAGCACGTATGAGCTATTGTTCTCCCCATCCCCAAATGAAGAAGATAATGCTCACTCCTGGTCTTCATATTTGTTACAAATAATTAAAAAAAAAATTTACGGAAAAAAAATGCCTAATGTAGTTTATTTTTATTTAAATATTTTTTTTTTGTCACGCTCAATTGAAATTTCTTCAATGAGTTTAACTGAAAAGGCCCCCTTTGATGCACGGGCCCGGGGCCCTTAATTGGCCCCCTCTGTAGTTATGCCACTGGATCTTAGTTTACCTCTAGTCTGCGTTCAGTAGACTAGACGGCGCTAGTGCAGCCAATGAAAAGGTGGCCAGCAGTCATTCTAGCCTTTTCATTGGCTGATATCCGGCGCCATTTAGTCTAGACTGGACTCACTGGACTGTCTAGAGGTAAACTAAGATCTGTTATACTGTAGCTAATTAATGAGTAATGGTTCCTTGCAGAGAGTGCAAGTTTTATATTGTATTAATTTCCAGGGTTCCTGTTCCAATACTGTATTTTAGTATGTAAGAATTAAATGATGTATTAATCTTCAATTTTTCATTAATTTGTCATTAATTAATTCATCTAATATTAGTTGAAATGTAATTTTGTATGAATTGAATGTACTACAAAAATACTGCCATATGATGTAATTATTAGCGAAAGCTCCCTGACTCCACGGCACAGTTGGGCACAGTTAGGTGCCAAGTTCAATCTTGTGTTCTATTAACATTGTAATTTGAACTTGGCAGCCCGGTTGTTAATCCCCTTGTGCTTCGGCGCAATTGTGAAATTCACAGAGGTACCTAGTCAAAGACACTTGGCTGAACTGTGATTCTCACAAAATGGCCGAACTGTGAAAATCACAGTTCGACCAATGGTTTAGACTTGGTAGCTCTCCCCCGCCCCTTCTCCTTATTAATTTTTTATTTTTTCATTTCATTAAAGCTAATTAAGTTAACGTATTACTAAAAAAATGTAGTTTTTTAAATATTTTTATTTTATCATGGTAATTAACAGAGTACTCTAGCATAAAAAATTAAAACATTGATGCTAGCAGCTGCAACTCTTTTGTCTCTATCCCGCATATTGGCGGCCATGATGTCTGGTGATAGAATCCACTAATCAGCATTTCATGCAGCAGAGTTGAATTCATTGCCTGTAAAATTATGAAAATGAGATTATAACACACATATGAAAAGATTTTGTAAATATTTAACTCACCACATAACTAGCCTGGGCATAACTTCCTCAGTGTTGAAAGAAAAGAGAGAATTCAAGGGGGCGGGCTGGGCTGGAGAAAGAAAAGCTATGATAGGGCCTCTCATGATGTTAGAATTTGTAATAATCACTGTAAAAAAGAAGCAATTTATTAGAAAAAAAAGAACTTTGCTATTTCAATATACTTTTTAATATATTTCTTACCTTCTTTAAAGACTGCAAAGCAGACTTTTCCAATAAAAAAGAGACAGCATCTCTGTTTTTGTTGACAATGACACCCATATCATATGTTGTATGTTGCTTTTTTTTTTCTTACTTCAATTTTTTAGAAACAGATGGCGCTACCATCCAGGTATAAATTTTTTCAAAGTCCAAAATTAATAAATAAATTTGATAATAATTAGATATATTGCCAATGTAGTTTATTTAATGAAAAAAAATATCAGTTGGATATTATATATATCAATTAAAGCATCATTTAAGCCCCTTCTAGTTCATAGTCGATACAACTTCAAAGAGTGTATTCAATGTGCCAAGTTACGCCAAGTTTAGAAAGCTAGGATGCTCTGGGGTACCTAATATAAACACTGTGCCCTACTGGATACTCATGGGCATTACAGCTTACCTAACTGTGAACCTTAACTGTGCCCAATTGTGCCCTACTGTGCCGTGGAGTCAGGGCTATCAAATAAATTTCATTTCATTCGATCATTTCATGATATTGCAAAGCATCTAAATCTGTCGGTCCCCTGTGTCTTGAGGTTTTTACATAATTTACAAATGTCACTATCCTGGATTTTAAACTTCTTCTGGTAGCATCCAAGATAGTCATGGCGTCATGGCCTGTGTCAAATCCACATTTAGCAGTGTGTGTGAGTATTATTGTATTATAAGTATGAGTTTTAGCTGATTTCAATGGCCCATACTTTAGTGCCTGCTTGCTACTGTTTCCAGGCTAACATTATATACTGTATATCATCACATGCGTCACATACTTTCATGTTTTGTTTGACAGTGCGGTGATGAAGCGACCTCATGACGAGGACGGTGGTGCAGACTCGGACGTTGAAATGAGGTGAGGGACAACACAGGATCTTGTCTGGTACAGTTGGGCACAGTTAGCTTCCCAGTTCAAAATGCCTACAGTATTACAAATCTTAGTTTATGTATATTTCGACTGCGCGCGGCGATCGTCTTTTGCTTTTTAACATATAGCCATTGCAGACATACGTCTACAGTATAACAGATCTTAGTTTACGTGTTGATTTGATTACGCGCGACGGCCATCTTGGAAGTCATAACATGGCTAAGATAGGGGGCGCCAGTCGGTCTAGACGTATAGTCTAGCCATGTCAAGCGTAAACTTAGATTTGTTTTACTGTAGACATGTCTTAAAAAGCTAGGCGCCATTGAGTCTACAGTTAATCTAAGATCTGTTAGACTGTATCTATTTTCAATGTTATTTGAACTTGGCAGCCTGTGAGCAATGAGAGAGGAAAATTCTACTTGTCTCTCCTACATTTTTGCTTAATTGCCATATTTCCCGGTGTGAGAATTTTCAGTACAACCTGGTTCCATTAGCATGGCTACCTTTTATCAAAATTCCTTCCATGTTATTTAAGGTTGATAGTTAGTAAAATGCTCTGTAGTATAGTGGTTAGAGCACTTGACTATGGTCCGAGAGGTCCCCGATTCAATTCCCGAACCCGGCAGACTCTTCGTGACTTGTGATGAGTGTGACTGATTACTAGATTATGGAGTTGATAGGAGGAAGGCAGCTTACAGCTGGTCTATACTCCGCTGCTCTGCAGTATTGCACGTGTACTGCAGGCTGCACAGATCTGGTAGTAGGAGGCCAGAAGAGTGCAGGAAAGGGTTCTGGGAGCCTGGTAAGCGCCAGCATGGTTGCAAGTACATGTACACTGTAGTTATTTAGATTAATTATTTTGTCATTCCCAACATGTACACTGTAGTTATTTAGAATAATTATTTTGTCATTCCCAGCCTGAACGTTCAGTCTTTTTAAGAACATTATATTATGGCTTTTTTCATCACTACAAATTCTTCACTCTATTATGAAATAATAAACACTACGAACTGAGAAGCTCTACGAAATTGCAAACATACGAACTTTTTTGCCAATACGAACTTATAAAACACTACGAACTAATATTCTATGTGAAAAGGGTGTTGAATATAACATTTTCTGTTTCAATCCATGCAGTTAATATTTATTATTCGGTCATTTATTATTATTATCTGAAACATATTTGGAAAACTGTAAATGCATTGAAATATTTCTTTTAATTTAATTACTTGGCCATTATTATATATCTTGTGGCTTATGAAGTTTGGCTTCATCTTTACAATAAAGCAATGTAAATTCAAGACCATGTATATTACTATTTGTCCTAGGGGAAAAATATGTTAATCCTTTCCCCCCGAATCTCTGTTCTGGTAAATTAAAACTCCGACTTGTGTTGATGTTGCAGCCGTCTGGAGGGAGTTCCATCTCAGGGAGAAATCCCTGAGGATCTGGAGGAGGGAGAGCAGGGAGACGATAAGAGAACTGCGAGGGAGGTGGCCGAGGACCTCAGGTTCAGGGGGGACCTGGCCGACCTCAAGAATCGACAAGAACCGAAGGTCGTCAACTCGCTGGAAGGTCTCGCCCTGCAGTGCGTCAACAACAACACGGACTACTTTGTCGACAAACAGGATCTTATCAACAAACTGCGTGAGTTTCTTGTATTTCATCTAAGCATATATATAAAATAAGTACAGTAGCACATTTTTTTATGAACTTTCAAAATATATTTTTTGTGTTACATAAATGCATGTTATATCATATTATACTGAACTAATTAATAATGTTTCCCTCTCCCTCAATAAATATTTGTAGAAAAAGAAATATCCTTAAATTAAAAAATAAAAATCGGCATTTAACATTTTCAAACTTTTTTTTTTATTGTAATTGTAATTAAAAATACAGTGTGAAAAAAAAAATTGCCTTTTCCCTTTTAGGACTTGTAAATTACTTTTTATTGTTTTTTTAATGTTTTTCTAACTTCTGAAAATTCCACAGCTCGGCCGGTATTTCAACTGCTGGTGAATTTTCTGCAGAAATCTTCCTCGGCTTTGCCACCTAAAGTTTACTCGTCGCTCATCATATCGGAGAAGACTCAAAGTTTGCGAGTGTCGATGAACTGCAAGGATAAAGTCCTCTGGAACCCTGGAACAGTCTCCAATGTTCTCCGTCTAATTCAACAAAAATGCAAGGTAATGAAAATGTTTGTCGACTTGTAGGTCAGTTAGCATTGGAACTCTGGTTATATGTAAAATCTTTATTATTCTCTATCTCACTACGTTCACATGACGGTGTTTAATACATATCTGTTGACGAAGCCTCATATGAATAACATTTTCCATTGTCAACGGATCCGTATTAAGCCTGGTTTACGCAGATACAAAAAAAAAACTTCTGCGTCAGACGCTACAGTTGAAGTACGTGTTACCTTATGGCATGGTTTACGCATCCAGACGCCAAACGCAAGAAGCAGACGCAAAAGTTGAACAACTCTCAACTTTTGCTTCTTGCTTCTGCGTCTGCCCCGCCCCCCGACAATGAGATGCGCGCATTTCAAAACAATGAAATTGCACCAAAACTAGAAAATCAAGCAAAAGTCTTCACTTGATTTTGGAAGAAAACGAAAAATTTATTTGATATAATATTGAATTTAAAAGTTGTAAAATTTCTTCAGCTCTCTCGGAAGCTGAACAAAAAAAAAAAAAAAATTAACTGAACGAAAGAATTTTAATCCCGAGAAGTGCCGACAACTGCTGAATTATTACGAAGTCGTAAGGAGAAGATTTCGTGACCGATAACTGCCGAAGTAGTACGAGAAGCATGAAAAATGCTTCTGCAAGACGGACCAAATCTTGACGCTGGACGCTTGACGCAGAAGTTTTTTTTTTTTTTTTTTGCGTCTGCGTAAACCAGGCTTTAAATATACCATCATGTGTACATAGTGTATGAAGAACTAGTGTCTAAAACCTCATTTTGAAGTGTACCTGAAAAATCATGTTAAAAATAAAAATTTAACTGTGGACCTCTCAAAATAAAGAAAAAGTATGAACATAAAAATAATATGTAATCAGCTCGATTTAAAATACAGACAGTGTACTAACAATTTGACAATGAATTTGCTGCACCTTTTAACATTGTACAAAATGAATAAATACTGACTTGCAGAAATAGACTCTTGGAAAGACTTGATGTACAAATTTTTTTCTCTATCATTATTATTGCTGGTTGTTAATCATGTAATTAATTTTATGATACATATTTGAAAAAAAAAAGCTGGAAAGTGTAATGAGAGCACATTACCTCCTGGTGGTGAACACGGGCAACGCTGACCCGGCCCTTGAGACAGTTCCTGCGGCAGGAATCCTATGTGGGTCAGCGACTAAATTACCACCAAAGTCTAGGCAAGTCGTTAGCAGCATGTCCTTGGTACGTGGGGTCTAGTATAAGCATGGCTACTTAATTGTTAGTATAACATCTTAGAAGAGGAAAATTGTCTTGGCCATTGATGAGCGAGGTAATAATGCTGCTGGCTTACCCCGTAAAGGGATATGTCGTCATGTCATGCATGAATGACGAAAAAATATTAAAATAATAACAAATACTGTAAAAACTTGTTATTACCTAAAGTCAAGGGACCCAGGAAATTATAGGATTACCTTATGTCAAGTATTAATATCCTTATATTAAATTTTTCCTATACCTGCAATGCTAATTATTTTTGACTTGGCCGTAGTCTCCTTCACTCAAGAATGAGTTTCAGCTAACAACAAGTTGTGTAATAATGATGAGTTTTTACTGTATTGAGTTCCACCAATGTCTTCTTCTTTTCTTATGCCCACGTGTTAATTAGTGGTTAAGCCATTCTACTTCTAGCAAGCCAATAGAGATAGGATTCTTTCTCTTCTCTCTTCATGTTGCCAGGCAACAAGTCAAGTTCCGCAACCAATGCATCTAAATAGATGAAATCTATCTTGAAGTTAAACACGTTTAACTCGTTCCTCCGATGTAATTATTTTTAACTTTGCAGCATACCTTGACAAGTTTGGAACTTCGCGCTGCTGTGTCAAGATTTCCCGGGGACGAAGATTTGGCCCGATCTTTGCAGATGAGCATCAACGTCACGCTGTCAGGTCTGAAGAATCTCTCAGAGCTCAGCGGAGACTTTTTTACTGACGACACTCTGCGAGTGCTGGGAGAGAACTGCGAGCATCTCAGGTGTGTATTGTCAAGACTTTTTTTTTTTTTTTTTTTTTTTTTAACAATGATACATACACTCCTAAGCTCGTGGCAGGGTAATGAATAAGGGTAATGTAGGGAAAGGATGGTAGCCACGGCCTGTTACACGTCCCAGCATTCGCTGAGGTGAGACTGAGGAAACCGTGGAAAACCTCAGTCAGGACGGACATCTCTACTTTTTATCAATGGACCAAAGTGATGTCCAAATCCTGGGGAACCACACACAAATGCATCACTGCACTGGGTGGAAAGCGAGATGAATTTACCCCAGGGAGGGAGCAACGTAACTTTTACTTGAAATGGTCACCCGTCCAAGTACTAACCACGCATGACGCTGCTTGACTTTGGTGATCAAACGAGAACCGGTCAATGCATTGCGCCACGCTCGACCTCTAATTGTCCTCTATTGTGTCCTAATTAATTCAAATGACAGAGAAATTTGTTTAATGTTTTCACAAATTAGGCATCTTAATTGTTATTTTTGCAGTACTGTATAAAGAATAATTTTGTATTTTTAATTAAAAATTAAAGCTACATTTTTTTTTATAAATTTATGTCCAGTGATATAAAAATTAACCATTTGTATTAATTTTTAATTTAATTTCATGAAAATAAACCATTTAGGTTATTCTAATCTTACTAAAGAAAGTTATAAGAATGAACAGTAGGGCCGGTCTGCTTAATTACTGATCAAAAGAGTCGATCAGAGCAGGTGAAATTTCGAGTGATCTTCTGTGACCGCAAGATTTTCTCCTGCTGTGACTCTTTCGATCGGTAAAATAATAAGTCATATTAATTTTAGTATGATAGTGTGAGTTTAACAGTCATCAAATGAACTTCAGTACACGATACAGTATAATATTGGTTTAATGGACAATTTGCATCACATTTTTTTAGTAGCTCAATCGAAAGAGGAGGTCGAAAAATACACCTATGAATTTTATGAGATTTTTATTCTTACTGCATCATGCCTAAAATAGAGATGTAAAGAGGTCACGTGACCTGGAGGCGGCGCCCGTGTCGCCAATGACGTCATTGAACTGTCTCGTCAAGCAAACGATCGTCTATATAACGCTTGTAAACAATAAATTAATTGTTGCTTGTTTCCATAGCAACGTGGTTGTTTACAAGCGTTATAAAGTCGATCGTTTTTTTGACCGAAGAGTTCAATGACGTCATAGGCGACGCGGGCGACACCTCCAGGTCACGTGACCTCTCTTTTAGCCATGATGCAGTACGAATAAAAATCGCATAAAATTCACAGTTGTATTTTTCGACCTCCTCTTTCGATTGAGCTAGTAAAAAAAAATTATGCAAATTGTCCATTGTCTAATATTAAATTAGTATTTCAGTAAAGAAAATGACGGCAAAAAATATGTGCCTTGTTTACAGCTGAAATACAGTATGCAGTAGTAAAAACAACGGGTTGTGTCTCCCGCAAATCCTTCTCGTCATAACTATAATATATTTATCATTTTCTTTTCCTAAATATCTAAACTTAAATGGCTCTTTTCCTTATCCTAAAAGTAAATTGCTAATTTTTAGTTCCAAAGAACATATGCATTTTATTTACTCTTTTATTATTATATATTATTTATTTATTTATTTATTTATTTATTTTTTTTTTTTTTGTAAAATTGAAAGTAAAACTACTAACTTTTTTAATATCAGAGTCTATATTCTCAATCAGTAATAAGTTGTTAATTTTTTTGGTTAAAGATATTTAATTTTTACATAAACTTTTGAAGTAACTTGTAGATTGTTTTTTCTGGCAAGGCTCCATATCAAATGACATCTGTAAAATGGTGTAAATATTTTTATCACAAATTTGCAATATACCTTGCAGAATGTTACAGTTAACATAAACAATAGAAAACAATATGATGAATATTTTAATGTACCAAAAAATTACAATTACCAGACCAGAAATAAAAATTCTATAATAACTCCATCAATTTGCAGGCTAGAACGTTGTAATAAAGGACCCCTCGATCGCTCGCAATGTGTATTAGATTGTATAATAAGTTACCACTTTGTGTAAAATAAATTACAAATTACAGAGATTTTAAAAATTCTGTGAAACTGTTACTTAATGATTGTATTTTTTACAGTGTTAGTTCTTATTTACAGTTTAAGTTCTAAAAAACAAGTTTTTTGACGTGTCTAACCTTCATATTCAAAGTGCTGCATTATCAATGATTGTATTTGTGTATGTGGAATTTGACGAATAAACCATTTGAATTTGATTTTTTTTTTATTAGATTATAGTATATAGATACTATAATCTAATAAAAAAAAAATTCACAGTATATATACTGTAATATAACATAAAGAGACAGAGGAATGTTCTGATTTCATGCTAAATCTACAGCAGCAGGATGACTATCAGAAAGCTGAAATTTTGCACACATAAAGCCAGGCACACTTGTATTGATTTTTTTTTTAAGAGCTTACACTGTAAAGAGATTGAACGCCCATGTTAAATATTTTTCCTATCATTTAACATATAAACCAAAGAAAAAGTCTAGATGAAATGAAAATGAGAACTTATTCTGGTGGCGTCCAGATGGAGTAGTAATGCGACAAGCTCCCCCCCAAATGCTTATAACTTGCAGCTGCAACGCCATCTAAACGCCCTTGCGTTGAAACTTTGGAATAACAAATTTTTTTGTACTCGTACTTCCTTCAAGATCTGTGATGTTTGAACAACATTTTGTCCATAAGCGTTCTATATCTCTACATTATACGATCTCTGCCCTTACTAAATATAAATGTGAATTTTTTCAGGACTCTCAAAGTATACTATTGCGAGAGCGTCACGGACGCAGGAATCGATTACCTGTGTGCTGATGGACAATGCAAGAACCTCGAGTCCCTGGATGTTACTGGCACTTCTGTGACTTCGGACGGACTCGTCACAGCCCTCTCCAACCTCCCCAAACTGAACATTCTGATACAACATAATAAATTGTTGTGGGCCCTTGAGAAGTTTGTAGATATCAATGGTGACTCGAAACAGCTGCAGCTCAAACAACTGGGCAACTTCGTGAGCTTTACCTCGGCAAAAGCTGAGAATGTTTGTAAAATTATACCTCACGTGAGCAAACTTTTCATTCAAAGGTTGGAGAACATAGGAGCTAGCTCTTTCCCATCTTGATGCTATTTCTGAAATCCAAATATCAAGACTAAATACTTCATTGCCAGAATTTAATTTCTTCATTAATAAATTTTCATCGTCTTTAACTTCAGTTCAAGTTTGGGGTTCTACCTCTCAAATAACCATAGATATTACCGTCTTCGCACTGTGTCCGAACTTGAAACTGCTACATTTGGATGGCGATCTTGCACCTTCTGGTCAGTTCGAGCTTCTGCCAGACAGCTTCATGAAATTAACAGAACTTCATATTTATAACAGGAACTTGGTATTTCTTGACGTCTCTTTCGTAATGCAGTTTATATCTTCCCCGACGTTAAGTGTAATTATTTTGGGAAGTACTATATCATTACCTGAAGAAAATCTTTACTCCCTGATAGTTGAAGCAAAGGAGAAACAACAAGTTTTCTCCAGCGTAGAACAGCTGAAACTTATGCACAATGAATATTCATTTGAAATCTACAGGCAGCTACTCTTTGCCTGTCCCAAGTTGAAGTGCTTCGTTAGCAAGTCCACCTTGCCCTGCGAGTCAATCCTTCAACTTCAAAATTTTGCCAAGCGCAACAATATCACATGCTTCCAGTTCTGAGTGGAATATCTTCTATATTGGAATACCTACTATGTACACAAATAATGAAACATTGCATTAAATTTACATAGTTCAACAAGCGGCACATCAAATACAGTCTTTCAAACGTTAGAATACTCCTGTCAATCATCTTCGGCGTAGTGATTTGTATTCTTCCGACCCATGTTGCCAACAAAATACAAAAAAAATAGTTCTTTCACTAGAAAAATAAAGTATATATAGCTGAAAATAAATCAAAGACACTCGATACCTTTTGCATAATAATTGCTAAATTATTGAAACTTCTTTGCAATATTATCTGTCTCGACTTAATGTGAAAAACTTCGTAAAATATGAACATATTTCTGTCCACTAGCTCCATTGAAAATTTTTTTGTGTTGGCTGCCATTTTTTACAGCTGTTGCAGTTGATTGACAGGTCATCCATGAACTATTTTCCATGGGTATTCTAACGTTTGAAAGACTGTACAACACGTGCCCAGCCAGCTCCTCCTCCTACCTTTAGACGTATACGAGTCTGAATGTTGCACAGAAAATGTTCTATATTTGGACCTCACCATCCTACCTTTCTACTTTGCTTTCTATCACATATAACCAAAATAGTATGAGCAAAAGAAGCTATGTAAATGCAATAGGACATTTTTTTGGGCAAATTGGTGTACAATTTGAATGACTTTTTTATTGCAACAATTATTATTCATTTCACTTTATTACTTGCAATTGCACAATATTATGCTACTTGAATTTATATCACATATATATATATTTTTTTTTTTTAAAAGAAAATTATATATTACAGAGGTCTTAAAGAAATCTGAAAAATAAATATATATTTAATGTAATCATTGTGTATTTTAATGTAAAATTGGTTTATAAGAATTCAATGTTTAAAATAATTTAAATTACATTAGTTATTTTTACATTTTACATTAATGCTTAAGAAGCATCCGATCTTTGGTTTTATTTGGTTTTGGTTTTGATACACTTTGTTTCTTGCAATTTTAAACGACAAGTGGCAAATAAATTTTAAAAAAATGCCTCGTGTTAAAGATTTATTTAGAGGCCATTAGCAAAAAACTTGAGAAAAAAAGAGAAGACAAAAAGTGTTAAATGGATGCAAATTTATTTTTCGTGCATCCGTGGATGCGCATCCGGATGCAAATTTATTTTCCATGCATCTGGGATGCGCATCCGGATGCATTCATTTTTCCCCGTGCATCTGGGATGCGCATCTGGATGCATTCATTTTTCCCTGGGATGCACGGATGCGGATGCAAGCCCATTTTTGCGCATCCGTGTGCATCTTGCATCTGCATCCGATCCCTGCTTTCATACATTTATAAATATTTTTGTTTGCTGTATTTTTAAGACTATAAACTGCAGTGATATGATAAAAGTTTATGAGGATTTGTTTAATTTTAACATGTCTTCTGTAATTACTGTATAATATTTTATACAGAAATTTCAATTCAACGTTTTTTATAATAAAACAAAAATATGTATTTAAAAAAATTTCTTTCATTATATAGTGTATGTGTATATAGTTAATTTTACAATATAGTTGCAATGTTAATTTTGTATAGTAAAAGAAGGCATAGATCCAGAACCAAATTTCAATAAGTAAAGGACTTGAAATTTCGGAGGCGGGTCACTTTTTATGTTTTTAATAAAAAGTATAGGATATCTAAAAGAGGCATACACGGGTTGAAACCTCAACTTTGGTCGGTTGGTATTTTGGGACAATTGACACATTTTGTTCATGTATGCCCCCGAGCCTCACCGTTGAATGTATTTTTACTATTTTTAGCAATATATACACTTCTTGTATATTTATTTTTGTATTGTTTTCTAATTTGACGAAGTAGTTTTATTTTCTGATTTTATATGTTGGGTGACTGATCACTTTTGTGCATGGGTTATGCCTTTTTTTGTCACCCTTAAAATTGAGCTATTTATTTTAAGGGTAAGGTAACGCCACCAATGTTAAAAAAAATCCCTCACACAAAAATTCTGAAAAAAATTTAAAATGTTCTCCTCTACACCCCCTATCAGTAGCTAAAATATCAGGTGTACAAACACGATCTAGTTTTTGAGATATAAATTTTTAAAGTTGACTACTTTAACATGGAGAAATGAAACTTCCATGTTAAATTAGTCAACTTTAAAAATTTAATATAACTCAAAAACTAGATCGTATTTGTATACCTGATATTTTAGCTACTGATAGGGGGTGTAGAGGAGAACATTTTAATTTTTTTTTCAGAATTTTTGTGTGAGGGATTTTTTTTTAACATTGGTGGCGTTACGTTACCCTTAACTAATCAATACTGTTGCACATAATATTGTATTGTATTTCATTTTGCTCAATAAACAGTTATTATTATTATTATGGACTAAAAAAAAAATGCAAAATTTCAGAGCATTTAACATGATTTAATTGCTGCAATAATAAAATATATGTATGTGCCAGGCATTATATTTCATTTAATTAATGAAAAAAAAAAAAAAAATCCTAACTCCATTTTACTTACAAATGGAGTTAAGATATTTTTTCCAAGCTTACCAATGGAGATAATTTTCCACTACTACGTCCACACAATTATATTATACTATTCTTATTTGGTATAATGATAATTCAGAACAACTATAGCTAGACCACAAGAATTTGTTGATACAGCATGGTAGTCAAATTGATATAGGAGGGTTGATTCACTAAAAAACACCAAATATTGCCAGTTAACGTGAATTTATTTCTGCAGTTTGTCAATTTGAAATAACTTATATTTACGGAGCCATGGAACACAAAAAGAGGGCTAAATAAATTACATGGTGAACCAAAAGCAACAGTTTGGTTGGTGATAAAAGTGGAATCGTTAAAAAATAACATTACTAAATTACTCATCAGAATTACCTTCTAGCATTTGAGAAGCAACTCAAAAAATAAAAAAAAATGAGCGGGAAATCTTTACGGTTACAACTTGAAGAATAGTCAGATATTTAAGAAAATAAATACGCACCAAAAAATTTCAAAACTGAAACCCACTTTTACCACCGAGAGTGACCCACTTTTTTAACACATAAACAGCCTTGTTCTCCTTATCATTGATATGCAACAACTTAATAATACGGGGAATCCTGAGACCAAACACAAATCAGACTAACATTGTGAAGGAGGCAACACTCAGCAAGCTAACTCGTACAATGTGCTAATTCCAGCATCAATTTGTAACAATGCATGAAATTTTTTTACTGCAGAAATGAATAGAGGGTGTCAAATTATGATAATGATATTTTTATGATTTTTTGGAGTCCAGAAACTATTTTTAAAAAATTATTGAAACTTCAGCCACACCCCCTGGAGGCGTTTAGGCCTTATCCTTTTTTATTAATGATCCAGGGAGGCAACAGAACTTTCAATAATTTTTAAAAATAGTTCCAAGACTCAAAAAAATCTTAAAAATTATCATAGCAATATAATTTGATAGCTTCTATTCATTTTTGTCATGCAGGTTATCATATTTAAAACTCTAATATTGAAGTTCTTGGTAGCACAAGAGATAGGAAATTTGACCTACAGAAGGTGGACCTCAACACCTCCAGAAGGGAGCTTTCAATAACATAACTGACATAATTTTTAGCCGATATTATTACATTTTTGTGTGCCCCCTTTCATGGACTTAACGCCACAGTTCATCTCAACAAAATCAGAGGAGAGTAATTACCAAAATTGATGGTGCAAAGTTATATCTGCATGTCTCGTCCAACTTTTAAAGCCACCTAGCAATTTTCACATTCAAACGACATGAAAACACAGGAGGCTGTCATGGAGCTTCGTGGGGAAGTTACGAGAGTGTGCTGAACATTGCAGTGCAAATTGGAATGTCTTCTGCTTTAATTGAGAGAAGGTAACACGCACAATGTTAAAAAAAAAAAAAAAATCCTGCACATGAAAAATCTGAAAAAAAAAATTAAAAATGTTCTCCTCTACATCCCCTATCAATAGCTAAAATATCAGGTATACAAATTATAACTTGTTTTTTAGTTATGAATTTTTAAAGTTATAACTACTTTAACATGGAGAAATGAAACTTCCATGTTAAATTAGACAACTTTAAAATTCAATAAATTAAAAACTAATTTGAATTTGTATACAGTACCTGATATTTTAGCTACTGATAGGGGGTGTAGAGGAGAACATTTTTAAATTTTTTTCAGAATTTACATGTGTGGAATTTTTTTTAACATTGGGCGTGTTACCTTCGAATCCCCTTAAGCTGAGTTGTTAAATAAAATTTGCCATGTTAATTCAATTTGAAAAGCTGCAATAAGACGGAGATTTAACATTTGGTTCATTTTATCAAGTCAAGAACAAAAACCGGTCATCCTACTAGATAGATTGCCAAGATGCATTGCCTCCCTTCTGCAAACAAAACCCAAGGTAGGAAAAGTCTTTATTTAAAATGGGAAATAAGTGGAAAGAAGATACAGAACAGTGTTACCACACTTCTCCTGCTTTTTTTTTTTTTTTTTTGCATTGATACACCGCTAAGAGCTTACAGTGCATGGCGGGGTAATGGGTAGGGATTTAGGAAATAAGTGGAAAGATACAGAACAGTGTTGCCACATCTCTCCTATAGGGACAAATCTCAGTATGTACAATTCATTATAACTTGCCAATCTGTGAGCTTTGCTGGCACAGAACAGAAATTTTTGGAGTGTTGTCTGCCTCAGTCAAATCAGAAGTGACTTGAAGAGGGTAACACACTTGTACAGTACCAGCCCAGACTACTATCAAATATAATAAAACGTGTCTTTTTAAATCAAATATAAGAAAGGAAAAAATAAAGTTACAATCTAGTCGAGGTATCACCCGAAAAAGAATTAATTGAGTACCGTTAAAGTCATACTCTTCAGTCGTGGTACAAATTTTTTATAAAGCAACACATCTTCATTAAAGTAGAGTATCTACTACAAAAAACAAAACATAGAAACGAGTTAGTATTTTCAAAAAATAGCTCTAGTGATCCTTATACATATGGAACCAAAATCCAAAAAAATCTAGCTCACATAAGTTCTCCAAAATCTCAGAAAACACGTCATTAAACATAGGGCCTTACTTGACAAAGACCCTTGAATATCTTGAAAAAAAAAATACATCGTTAGGTAACATGAAAAAATTATAGGCATATTCCTTATTATTAAACATCACTTTCGGGACCCCAAAATTAACCAGCGTTTTCCTATGCTGGGACGCACTTCCTTTGGGCGAGCGTCTGGGTTCGTCGGAACCCGACGAAACTTTTCCTGGGGGTTCCCGGGGGTGGCCGCCGTAACCGGGAAAATAATAAAAAATCCACGTCCGGGGGGGGGGACTGGGGGTGAATTTTTTTATCTAGATTTTTGGGGTTTTTCGGCCTCCGAGCTCTTCCGGTGCCCTGCGCTGGCCTTGGCCGGTGGACGTCTTTGCCCGGTGAACTTTTGTTGCTGCCGAGTCGTGTTCGGTTCCGGACACCGGACACCCTTTCGGCAGCGCACGCCGCCCGTGAGGTTACGTTTGGAAATTTGGGCTCTTCGGTGTCGTGTGGTCTGTGTTTCGAATCACTGTGTGTTCGAGTGTTGGTGCGTGGTGTGTTGTTGTGGCCGTGTAGTGAGGACGTCATGCTATTGCGACGTATTACGTGTCACTTTGATGTGTTATGGCCCTCTATCATGCACTTTGAATCACAAAGATAGTTTCAAGATGGTGGCTGCCCGCAAATGGAATCACGTGAGCACAGATATTGTAGACATTCAGAAGTTCGATATTTTTCCCATAGATGGAGATGCCATATATGGTAGCACATTCCAAGCAAACTACTTTCAGGTGTGACTTAATTAATATAAATTTATATAAAATTGATTATTTTCGTAAATAATGCTCGGATTTACTCCCAATTAGGTCTAGGGGGGGTTATAAAATTAAGGTGCAAGTAATGCGGGTTGCATACTTTCAGGGGCATGTAGGTTGTGGTTGCATACTTTCAGGGGAAGTTTGGTTGGGTTGCATACTTTCAGGGGCATGTAAGTGAAGGTTGCCTACCTTTAGGGGTAACTTATTATAACTTTATATAAAAACAAATATTTTCGTAAATAATGCTCGGATCATCTCCCAATTAGGTCTAGGGGGGGTTATCAAATTAAGGTGCAATTAATGCGGGTTGCATACTTTCAGGGGCATGAAGTTTGTGGTTGCCTACTTTCAGGGGCAATTTGCGTTCGGTACATCATAGCATTACGAGGTTTAATTACAACTGGCCACCTCTTTGTGTTGAAGATGGGCAGTGTCCGGAGTAAGCCCATTGCCTTGCTCGCTCGAACACGACCGGACGCTAAGAAAATAATTAACTCGAATCTCCCCAAACTCCTTAAAAAAATTATTAAATAAAATAAAATAAATAATAATAAAATAGTAGGGGCCTAACAACTGCGTCTGACTCCTTAAAAAATTATTAAATAAAATAAAATAAATAATAATAAAATAGTAGGGGTCTAACAACTGCGTCTGAGTCGTTATCTGAGTCTGTTCATCTTCGCTAATTTAGAACACTATAATATCTGTCAACATATGGCTGAGAGATTTTTGGAAGTGCATCACTGCACTGGGTGGAAAGCAAGACGAATTTATCCCAGGGAGGGAGCGGCGTATTTTTATACTTGAAATGGTCACCCATCCAAGTATTAACCACGCTTGACGTAGCCTGACTTCAGTGATCTAACGAGAACCGGTCAATGCATAACGCCACGCTCCACCTCTACTCTAAATTACTCTGAATTTTTTTAGATTTTTACGAGTCCTGCAACTATTTCTAAATAATTATTGAACGTTCTGTAATTTAAGTTGGCACCCCTGAATCGTTAATAAAAAGGATAGGACAGAGACGCCTGTTGACGCCTCCAGAGGGCGTGGCAGCACATTTAATAATTATTTAAAAATAGTTCTGGGTTTCAAAAAAATCTGGAAAAAATCAGAGTAGCATAATTTGGTACCTTCAATTCATTTCTGTAATAAAAAATTTTCATGTAGGTTGTCCATTTTGCATTACAATACCGTTATGATATCACGTACTGAATACTTATATAGATGGCAACATATGATTGACAAAATTAATTAAAAGACTTGAAACCAAACGAGCGTAGGCGAGTTTACACCCCACCCCTAGTCTATGGTTTAAGCTTTAACAAAAAAATGTTAAAATATATGTTCTTGAATTCATTTTTCCACCATAAAATCAAGAAAATATCTTATGGGAATTAGCATGGGAAATTTTCTAGATTTTTTTACAAAAAAATGGATTCAAGCATTGTTTTTTTCCGTTGTTTTTTTTTTTTTTGTTACAGCTTAGGTCACAGAATATCACCATACTTTTTTCATACCACCAATATATTTTTTCAAGATATTCGAGAGTCTTTGTCAGGTAAGGCCCCATGTTAAATGACGCATCCTCTCTGCTTTTGGAGTGTTTTTCTGGAGAACCTATGTCAGTTAGAATCTTTTTGAATTTGTTTCCATGAGGAGAGCCAACTGAACTATTTTTAGAAAATACTAACTCAGTTTTGTTTTTTGCCAACAGCTGATAGACCTTTTACTTTAAATTCCTGCGTTCTTCTCTACATTAGTCAAATCTGGGGAGGATTCCCGGCAGACAAAGAACTCAGAGGTTGGTGATGTACTGCAGCAGGCCCTGCAGACGACGCTTCACTTGCTTCTGATCATCCAGAGTGCAGCCCAGCAGAGCGGCCTCGAAGCCCTTGTCGCTGCGGAGAGGCTCCAGGCCGGACACCAGCGTGACCAAAGTGTCCTCACGAGACCCCACGCACGACCCCATGTAGGCCAGGCAGCGCACGCGAGAGCCCTGGGGGTCCTCACGCAGAGTCAGCACCATGCTGTCAATCAGAGTGTTCACCTGCAACAAAATCAGTAAAGTCACTTACATTTAATTAATTAATAAATAATTATAAATAATAATTAAAATTGTATAATTTTGTATAGTTATGTGCTTGGTAACATTTGAAAAAATTATGTGTTGTATTTTTTACTATACCAAGTTTTTAAATTTATACTTTCATGGTTAATTATTTGAAAAAAAATCAAACTAAGCGATATTTATTTTTTTAAAAGTAGATAGAAACACATATGATAGAAAAAGATTTGTTGGGAAGGGAGATAGTTCAAGCTTTTAGCCGTCAGTGACCCAGCAAAAAGAGAAAAATTAATTAAAACAACGCTATGCGTGTATATTAGGTTTGACTCGCCGCTCGTTTTAGAGAGAGAGAGAGAGAGAGAGAGAGAGGGATTTTTTTGGCTTGATCAGCTAGTTTTTGCTAATTTTGCTAGCAAAAACTAGCTGATCAAGCCAAAAAAATCCCTCTCACTCTCTAAAACGAGCGGCGAGTCAAACCTAATATACACGCATAGCGTTGTTTTAATTAATTTTTCTCTTTTTGCTGGGTCACTGACGGCTAAAAGCTTGAACTATCTCCCTTCCCAACAAATCTTTTTCTATCATATGTGTTTCTATCTACTTTTAAAAAAATACTTTCATGGTTAATGGAGTATTAACCTTGATTTTTTTTATTGCAGAAATGGATAGAAGGTGCAAAGTTATGCTACCCTGATTTTTTAGGGATCGGGAACTTAAGGAGAGGCGCTTCGTGACGTCACAAAAAGAACTTTCAATAATTTTTTAAAAATAGTTCCCAGTTTCAAAAAAATCTAAAAAAAATCAGGGTAGCATAACTTTGCACGCTCAATCCATTTCTGCAATAATAAAAAAAAAAAAAAATGAGGGCGATACTCCATTATTGCTGTAGTATATATCATATATATTCAAAATTGCAGCATTTGAAATTAAATTCTGTATAAATAATTAACTAATAAATAAACAATTATAGTAAAAACTTGTTATTACGTAAAGTCAAGGGACTCAGGAAATTGAGTTTACCTTATATCGAGTTTTTCCTATACACAAAACTAATTAATTTTTACGGGTCCTTTACTCCGTTACTCAATATCGAGTTTTTGTAAATAATAATTAAAATTGTATAATTTTATATAATTAATTGCAGTATTTGTGTGCTTGGTAATATTTGAAAAATTAACATAATTATGTGCTGTATTTACTGTAGCAAGCTTTTAAATTTCATGATTATATAAACATAAATACTACTAGTTTACATGTTTATTATTATAGACTTGAAGCAACTTGCTCCAGAATATATTCAGGGTTGTTTTATTAAATATTGAAAGGGGCGTGGCTTCACTCTTTTACTTACGAAAAGAGGAGTCAAAATTGAACTCTCAAAACATTTTAAATATTCATTAAAAATTAAGACAAGATTCTGCTCATTCAAACAGATGGCAAATTTAAATTCAGCAGATTTAACAAATTTGGAATAAAACAATTTCATTTATATATTTTTTGAGGCAGGTAGTTTGAAAAACATCTTCCCTTTGCTGAAAGTATTAAAACAATAAAAAATATTGACAAAATTGACCACATGGTGGCGTAGTAATTACAGTAAAATTGAAGCAGTTTCAATATAAATTTTAGAAAATTATTGCAAAAAATAAAATCAAATTCATAAACTTAATTTAAGGGTAAGATAACACAAACAATAGATTGTTGTAGTCCCATTTGATTAACATGTAAACCTTAGCAACCTCATAATAATTCTGATTTTTTTTTTTAGAGACAGTTCTTCTTAGCACCAAAAAATGTGGAGAAAATTTCAAAACAATCGGATGATCCAATTTTTTTTTAATTAATTTTTTAAATTTTCAGTACAGTATAAGGCTTTCCCATGGAGACCTAAACTAAGAAATTAATTTTAAAAAATCGGATCGACCGATTGTTTTGAAATTTTTTCTACATTTTTTTGGTGCTAAAAACTGTCTCTAAAAAAAAAAAAAATCAGAATTATTATGAGGTTGCTAAGGTTTACATGTTAAAGTAAAGTGCGCGCTAGAAAAAAAAGTTGAGTTAGTATTTTTTAAAAATAGTTCAAGTCGTCCTCCATATCAAACCAAAATTAAAAAAATTCTATCTCAAATAGGTTTGCCAGAAAAAAATTCCAAATTCAGAGTGAACGCGTCGCTTAACATGGGGCCTTACCTGACAAAAACCCTCGAATATCTCGAAAAAATACACCGTTAGGTGGTATGAAAAAAATATAGTGATGTTCTATGACCCAAGCTTTAACCAAAAACCGATTAAAAAAAATTTCTCTCGAATCCATTTTTCCGTAAAAAAATCAAGAAAATGTACCATGTTAATTCCCATAAGATTTTTTATTATTTTTTTACGGAAAAATGGATTCGAGAGAAATTTTTTTTAATCGGTTTTTGGTTAAAGCTTGGGTCATAGAACATCACTATATTTTTTTCATGCCACCTAACGGTGTATTTTTTCGAGATATTCGAGGGTCTTTGTCAGGTAAGGCCCCATGTTAAGCGACGCGTTCACTCTGACTTTGGAATTTTTTTTCTGGCAAACCTATTTGAGATAGAATTTTTTGAATTTTGGTTTGATATAGAGGACGACTTGAACTATTTTTAGAAAATACTAACTCAACTTTTTTTTCTAGCGCGCACTTTACTTTAATCAAATGGGACTACAACAATCGATGTTTCGTGTTATTTTACCCTTAAGAAAACAATAAGTTTACACGTGAATGAAAATTTGTTAACACTTTGTCAACACTTTGATGTAGCAAAGAAGGATTGTTAAAAATGACCTTGTGGAGAGCGTCCTCCTGTGAGTGGTCCCTCGGAGTGTGCACCTTCACGTTGACGGTCTGGCAACGCTGCGAGATCATCTCCAGGTAGTTGTCTAGCTCCAAGCGCTCCGCTATAACAAACGTGACCAACTTTCACAACAACGTTGACGGTCTGGCAACGCTGCGAGATCATCTCCAGGTAGTTGTCTAGCTCCGAGCGCTCCGCTGTAACAAACGTGACCAAATTTCACAACAACGTTGACGGTCTGGCAACGCTGCGAGATCATCTCCAGGTAGTTGTCCATCTTTGATCGCTCTGCTGTAACAAACGTGACCAAATTTCACAACACAACACAAGATTCTGTGACTTTTTCCATCGGTAAGCCCTTGCTGGTTATTTCTCTCCTTTTCTTTAAATCAGGAAGTTGATCCGGATCTGCTTGAGGCCCGCTAAAAAATGAGGGGATCCGAATTTGCTTTTTAAACAAGGAAAGGGGACCTGAGATATCGAAAATATATCCGCTGGAAAAAAAATCACCCGGATCTGCTTAAAAAGGCCTCAATCTCCCAGTCCCCCCTAAATGTGGTATGCATACCACCAGGTTACAGCACGGGAGCGCACTCGAGAATTTACGAGTGGCCGACTGTCAATGTGCAGTCAATGTTATGGTGTAGGAAAAAAGGGGTACATACCCCGAGCCGATAGGTAAAAAAATGTATGATACTTATATTAATTTATAATTATACTGCTGCTATGCATACTGCACAGCACATAATAAAATATACATATATGATGTGATATTGCATAGCAGGCTTAGCTCGATCATCGGTACAGTATAAATATGTACACTACTTCTACTACTATACTACTTCTTCTTTAACTCTTTTAATTTCAGTAGGAAAAGAGTAAAAGAAGAAGTAGTATACCTAATGAGAGGCGAGGTACTTAGGGAGGACGATAAATATAAATACCTTGGGGTGGTTCTTCAGAGAGAGCTGAATTGGAATGAGCATATTATAGTCCAGGAATATTAGGACGAAATGCATAAGCGAGGTCGGCAAAAATAGTAAGAAGCTGAAATTTGGTACACATATGCCTGGATAGTACACGAGTTCCCAAAAAAAAGTCCCCTAAAATCCCCTTTGAGGAAACAAAATTACGGGACATTTCCCGGAAAAACATAGTATTTATCAAAAATATTTTATTTCTAGTCAACCAACGATCATGCATGACTTGATAAAATGTTAAATTAGAACTAATTTAGCACAAAACACTTTCCAAAAAAATTATCCCTCTTCAATGAATAGTTTCCAAAATATCCCTGAAATTTACAAGGGGAATATTATTAAGGGATTTTGAGTTTCAAATTACTCTGCAAATATGCGAAGTATCAAAAATAATGCCATTATAAAACATAATTTGAATTAAATATTTTATACAATGCAGTTTATTTGAAAGCGCTAATGCGTTTCGTTTTTGAGTTACGGGATTTTGGAAATCTTTTAACAATCAAAAAGTGGGCGTGGCCCGGCTCCATGTATGTATTATGCTTTGTATAAATGAGGAAAATATCGTGCCTCTTTATAGTTGACATGGAGTGTGTGACACCACAAACAAATTTGACCCTTCCATACCCTCCCCTTCCCCCCCAAAAAAAAAATACCCCCACCCCCTACCCCCGTTTAAAAAAAATAATGTTATGGATGAATTTGTGTCTGGAAGATTAAGATCGTTGGAATAAAAAATTAAATAATGCTGTTTTTATACACCCTCCTATACCTCCCTTTTGCATCCCCCCCCCACATAAAAATAAATTTTAGGAAAACGCATTATTAAAAATACATATTACATTTTAATATTTCTTGCATGTATATTTTAAAGTATTAATTAACGTTTTCTATAAAAGTATTCTTTTTGGTAATAATAATCGTAATGACTATAAAATATAAATGACTTTGTTATTATTTATTTATAAATGCTTGGACCAGATCAGAATTATATGGCATTCCGAAGAGTGTACATACATCGAAGAAGAAATGTTAAGAATAATCATTTTTGCAATTAACGAAATATAACATTAATTAAAATATAGTCACGGAACACAACCTTTTCAAAAATTGGATACATACACTATAATATTATATTATAGCATATATGAGATATTATGCTTTTAATGTTAATTAATTTTGATTATATAACAGAAACATAAAACTATCTGTTATTTTATCTGTGTAATTATCTGTTATGGCATTTACTAAGAATCATTTAAGATAGAATCATTACATTTAGATTTTTCAACAGCATTATTATGTTGCATTTAAAAAAAGTTGATTTATATTTTATAAATATATTACCTCCCCATAAATCAGCATGATACGAGCATGTGACGTACCATATATTTTTATGAAAAACTTTTAACCATAAAAATTATCATACATTCATAATTATTTTATTATATAATTAAATTGAATGTATTTTACTCTTTCTAGTATACTTCAAGTTAAAAACGTTTCAATTTTAGTACCTACTGAATTATTAAATCTACTCATATTCCGTATGAAGTTAACACTTACTAGACACTCGATTTATGAAATCAATCATTGAAAATTAACTTATGTATATAATTATTATATTGGGCAAGGTTTACAAACATACAGATACTGACCTCTATTGATACATAATTTATTTTCGAGTTGGAGCTGACAAATTACGAAGATTTCTAAATTGTTTACAGCTAGTAATTTTATATTACGAATACAATTCAAATGTTGTGAACAAATATAAAAAGAATATATTACATATTTTATGGTAACAAAAGGAAATGAATTTAGTTTTAATTCGATCGTAATCGCGTATCATACGGTGGACAAATTAATTTATTAGTTATTTAGGAAATATCAGCTTTATGTATATTCGTATAATACGGTAAAGCTGAGTCAAGGAATGTGTACCTACCGATTCATTAAACAAATTATAGATTCCACCTTTAGTTATAAAAGCATGCGATTATTATTAATGCATTCACATATATAATATATTAATTAATTTGTCTTCTTAAAATTATAAGAACTAAAATAAAACGTGACGAACGAGAATTGTATGGTGATAATGTTCATTGTTTCATATAATTTATGTAAATATGTTGTTTAGGTGCAGCTAGACTATCGTTGTTATTGGAAGTAGGGGGAGCGGGAAGGGGTCAGTTGAATGGGGTTGGGGAGAGGTAAAGGAGGGTGTATACAAGTAGCATTATTTAATTTTTTATTCCAACGATCTTAATCTTCCAGACACAAATTCATCCAAAACATTAATTTTTTTAAACGGGGGTAGGGGGTGGGGGTATTTTTTTTTGGGGGGGGGGGGAGGGTATGGAAGGGTCAAATTTGTTTGTGGTGTCACACACTCCATGTCAACTATAAAGAGGCACGATATTTTCCTCATTTATACAAAGCATAATACATACATGGAGCCGGGCCACGCCCACTTTTTGATTGTTAAAAGATTTCCAAAATCCCGTAACTCAAAAACGAAACGCATTAGCGCTTTCAAATAAACTGCATTGTATAAAATATTTAATTCAAATTATGTTTTATAATGGCATTATTTTTGATACTTCGCATATTTGCAGAGTAATTTGAAACTCAAAATCCCTTAATAATATTCCCCTTGTAAATTTCAGGGATATTTTGGAAACTATTCATTGAAGAGGGATAATTTTTTTGGAAAGTGTTTTGTGCTAAATTAGTTCTAATTTAACATTTTATCAAGTCATGCATGATCGTTGGTTGACTAGAAATAAAATATTTTTGATAAATACTATGTTTTTCCGGGAAATGTCCCGTAATTTTGTTTCCTCAAAGGGGATTTTAGGGGACTTTTTTTTGGGAACTCGTGTACTATCCAGGCATATGTGTACCAAATTTCAGCTTCTTACTATTTTTGCCCACCATAATACTTAATTTTCCTGGACTATTAGGTATGTAACGTCAAAGGGAAGGAGAAATTTGGAGTTCGTTTTGAGAAATCTGAAAGTGGTGACTGTATTTGTCAGAGACAAGGCCTATAAAACCTTAGTGAGACCAATAATGGAGTATGCATGTAGTGTGTGGGACCCGTATAGGCAGATTGGAAAGAAGGAGTTGGAAAAGGTTCAGCGGAGGGCTCTGCTAGAAGAGTTATGGGAAAAATGAGAAAATGGAGATTAGTGGCAGATGACAAAAAGGTGTGGAAAGATTATGAGAGCGTGTTGAAAATGATTGAGACTTTGGAGTGGGAGCCACTGGAGGAAAGGAGAAGGTACAGCCGATTGGGAAATTTGTTTAAAGTTAACAGGGAGATGGCAGGTTGGAGCGAGTTTAGTGACAGAACTAGGAGAGGTAGATATATTGGGAGGGGGGATCATCGGTGGAAGCTGGAGTTCAGGAGTAGTGGGAGTGATGTGGGGAAGTATTCTTTCCTAAACCGAACAGTGAGGGAGTGGAACTCCTTGCCGTCCGAGGTGGTGGGGGCGGAGAGTTATGAGGGATTTAAGAGTGCGTTGAGTACTATAACATTGCGAGCCACCATGGTTTAGCCACATTTGCCACAGATCGTTAAAAATCTAAATCTATACAAGCCCCATTTTTGGACCCCCTGAAGACGTTTCGCACTTTTAACAATCTTAAAAAGGTGATCAAGTTGGCATTTTCATGGAAAGGAGGATTTGGTTGATGGGTTAAAATTTCTTTATTTAACTTCTTATACTTTTAAGAAGCCTAAAAGCAGGTCGGAAAACGGGTGATTAATTTCTGGTGCGTGTTCAAAAACCGGGGCTGTATTTCATAGCTTACCTGGCGTCATGCTCATCAAGGTCTTGGAGTGTCGGAGAGCGTCCAGACTCATGAAGACCGCGTCCTTCTCGTCCTCCAGTTTCTGGGCGTTGTACCTCAGCAGCTCCACTTTCTTCTGCAGCCCGTCCAGGATGCCGAGGAATCTGTCCCGCGGCGACTCCTGCTGCTGCTGCTCGTCCTCCCGCAGCGTGATCTCAACAATCTCCAGCCCGAACGGCGAGCAGGACTCAAACTCAAAGCTCACACCCGGCTCCATGCTTCCTTCCACTTCGTTTTTTGTTGAAAAGTGTGAAAATACCTGGAAAATACACCGAAATTTGCACCGATCGACAATTTGACGCAGAACAGCTGTGATCACGACGGTGGTACCAACCCAAAATGATATTCGCGAAATTTCGAGAAGTTTCCCTAAAATATATTACTAAAATTCCTACTAAATCTACTTACTTTCACGAATGCAACGATAATTTTAACGTATTAATTAATTAATTAATTCTTTTATTTAATTTATTTATTTTTTAAATATGATATATCGATATGAAAAGATCGATTGATATATTTATTTCAATATTATATATCGATGTTCTCCCTGCTTTTTTACCGATCTGCATTTGTTTTATTTTACTTTTTTACCTATCTGTTTTTTATTTATCAAACTTTTTTACCTATCTGTTTTTATTTTGTCACACTTTTTTACCTATCTGTTTTTGTTTCTTCAAACTTTTTTACCTATCTGTCAATTTGAAAAAAAAAATTTTATCGCGGAAAAATATAGAGTGCACCACCGTACGTAAGCTGTTAAAATTTCAGAGTGTTTCGCGGCTTTTTTATAATTTAAATTAAATAAGAACAATCCGGAAAAATCAGCTGACAGACCAAAACAAACCTCGTGCGACGTTTATTTCTGCTTTTCTTCTGAGTCTACATAAGGTGAAAACAGCCGCTACGCTTAGCACCGCCGATTTGGTGCTAAGAAAGTCAGTTGAAACACTCGCTCAAATGTTTTTGATCGTGTTTTTTTCGAACAGCTGATTGCCTTAGCACACGATTTCAATGCAATTGTTGAAAATTTTTGAATTTCGCGGTTAAAATAATTGACGAGCGCAATTATTTGTGCGCTTAGCACCTTAGCACCGAGCTTAGCACCGAGTTTGGTCTCTCCAAACTTCCGACCAATCAGAACGCGTAGAGTGGGCGGCTGTTTTCACCTATACTCTACATGCAAATAAGGATTGAAATAGGTAAGAATTTTATATTCTATTATTAACTAAGTAATATTTACATTCATTAGAGTGAATTACGTAATAATAATGATCGCAATAGTAACAATTTGTTGTTTTTACAGCTCAGCATAGAGATTGGACCAATTAAGCACTAGTTGTCGGAGCTCTGAACAAGCCGAGTCAGTTTTGACGATTGAAGAACAATGTACTGATACTTGAAATTCCTTTGTTACCTTATTAGACTTGGCAGATGTAGAGCAAATTATTAATCGTGAAGTAAACAATTCTAAAACGTTAACAGAGAATGAAAAAGAAATTAACAAAAATTAAAAGTAATATTAGACGTCTTTCATTTGAAAAATTCACAAACCAAAATCTTCGCCAGCAGGGGAAACCATGCATATGTTGGAACGAAGACACAACTTGGTATTGTTTCACCTGACAACAAGCCTGCAGTGGTGATGAAAGCTGGGTGTAAATGCAGTGAGAAGGACACCCAAAAGTTCATTAAAATTCTGTGCCAATGTGAGTGAAAAGGATAGAGAAAAAATTCATAATAATTTTTATTCCCTTGACAAATATGCAAAACAAGTGTTTGTTCGAGACTGTCGTTACAGCTGCACCAAAACGTAGAAAATTGAGTAGCCCTGTAAAGCTACGTAAACAAGGACAACGGCAGTATTTCCTTAGGACTGAGAGTGGTAATTTAAAGTTTGTGAAATGATGTATACTAATACACTCTGCCTGTCTGCTAAAACAATCAGAAACTGGACATCAGAAGATTTTATGGCCCCACAGAATATATATAAATTAAGCATATTTTGTACTGAACAGCGAAAGCTACATGAAGAATATTTCATTTAATTTTCGTTTCATTTATATTATATTACTGTATATATTATACAAAAATTGTTGCAAAACATATAATAATATTTATACTTATCATTAATTTGATATATTATTATGTTTGATATTAATATAAATTAATAATTATTAATTTGATGAGTTTTATTTATCCGTAGAGGCTATAAAATATGCAAAAAAACAAATTTCAATTATGTAAACTTTAAAATACTGTAGTGACTTTGAAATTAAAGGTTTGCATAGTATCTTAATTACAATCAATACATACATTTTTTTTTAATCCTAAATGATTGCTTACCCACGAGAAAATAAGAGTGAAAACTCACAACAAATTCACTCGCACATATTGACTCCAATTAACCTAAATTTCGCCCCTTTTTGGAGTCAATATGCGCGAGCGAATTAACGTGTATTGATGAACTTTGGCGATGTTTGGTACTTTATATTGACGCATTTTCACGTATATTGATGAGTATTGACGTGAATGCCTGCCGAAATACTTCGCTCGACTTCACGCACTTTCAGGTATATTGGCTCACGCATATTGACTCCAATTCACCTAAATTTCGCCCCTTTTTAGAGTCAATATGCGCAAGTGAATTAACGTGTATTGATGCACTTTGGCGATGTTTGGTACTTTATATTGACGCATTTTCACGTATTTTGATTAATATTGACGAGTATTGACGTAAATGCCTGCCGAAATACTTCGCTCGACTTCATGCACTTTCAGGTATATTGGCTCGCGCATATTGACTCCAATTCACCTAAATTTCGCCCCTTTTCTGAGTCAATATGCGCGAGTGAATTTGATATCATATATTGGCACATTTTCATGTAATTTGATTAATATTAACAAATATTGACGTAAATGCCTGCCACCAAAATACTTCGCTCGAATTCACACACTTTCAGGTATACTGGCTTGCACATTTTGACGCTTTTTCGTGAACTTTCACACTTTCATTGATTAATTTTTTTCCTTAAGTCCATTCATTCAAATTCACTCATTTTGACGCTTTTTCAGGAACTTTCACGCTTTTATCAACCATAATTTTTTTACAAAGTCCAGTCATTCAAATTCACTCATTTTGACGCTTTTTCACGAACTTTCACGCTTTTATCAACCATAATTTTTTACAATGTCCAGTCATTCAAATTCACTCATTTTGACGCTTTTTCATGAACTTTCACACTTTTATCAACCATTATTTTTTACAAAGCTCAGTCCTTCAAATTCACTCATTTTGACGCTTTTTCATGAACTTTCACGCTTTTATCAACCATATTATTTTACAAATTCCAGTCATTCAAATTTAATATTTTTCAAACCTTTTCACGAAATTTCATACATTTAACAAGTAATTTTTTCACAAAGTCTATACATGCAAAATTCATTCATTCCCACGAATTTTCACACCATCATTTACCAAATTTTTACACATGGTCTCATGCATTTTTCGTCGCAGGCTAGCTCACCAAACCATTGGAAGTGAATGCAGTCCCATGGCCTCAGTCCCCATGGATACCTGAAATGTACGAAAAATCCACAAAGAAACGCGCGCAAATTTTTATGTACAGTAATAAAGATTGTTCTCATTTGTCAAACATCGAAAGCAAAATAAAAACAATAATTTTTATAAACAGAAATATAGGCCGGTATACAGATATACAGCTAGTATAAAATGAGAGGCTTTTATAAAAAAATAAACTTACTAGGCTGACTATATATAGCAGTATAAGGTTTTCACTACTTTTTATAATTAATGATTCCATTGAATAATTTAACTATTAATTATTTTTATACTTCGTCATAATTAAATAAATTAAGAACTGTTTTTACTTATCTGATAGAACTTCTCGTCGTGGCTTAATCTTCGATATTTTATGCGACTCCAATTAAATCTGACATTTTGAAAACTCGACCGGCAAAAATGCAACATTGAATTTTCTCTTTTTACATCATAAAAAGTGCGAAAAAATGGCAAATATTAACACTGGACAAACGAATGGTAACCTAACTTCACTGTAATTAACTATTTAATGTTCAGGAATAAGTAAAACTTCACTTTATAAACACCTCATAAATCACCATACACACACGAGGAGCTTTCTATAACCTCTCTGCGTCAGCCATCTTGTGTTACTACCAACCGCCAAGTCACATGACTTCCGGTCATGTGACCAGATTTGTAGAACATTTTTTACATGAAGTCCCCTCATGCATATTCACGCATTTTCACACTTTTCCACGCACTTTCACCCATTTGTCGACCAACATTTTTCATTAAGTCCCTTCATGCATATCCACGCATTTTCACACTTTTTCACGCACTTTCACCCATTTGTTGACCCTTTTTTTTTAATAAAGACCACTAATGTATTTTCACGCATTTTCACACATTTTTACGCACTTCGACCATTTGTCGACTAATTTTTTTCCTAAGTCCCCTCACATGAATAAAAAATTTTCACGCCTTTTAATTGTTCCATGACGTCACTTGCTGGTCATGGGACGTCAAATTTCCTACCGAGAGATGCTGAAAATATGTTAAAATACATTAATATGCACTAAAGGATATGTTGTTAAAAAAAATTGTCGAACAAATAGTTCAAAGTGCGTGAAAATGTGTGAAAATGCGTGAAAAAACATTAGGGGACTTTATAAAAAAAAAAGGTCAGCAAATTGGTGAAAATGCGTCAAAATATGTCAAAATGTGTCAATTTGCATGAGGGGACTTTATGAAAAAAAAATGGTCAAAAAATTGGTGAAAATGCGTCAAAATATGTCAAAATGTGCCAATTTGCATGAGGGGACTTTATGAAAAAAAATGGTCAGCAAATTGGTGAAAATGCGTCAAAATATGTCAAAATGTGTCAATTTGCATGAGGGGACTTTATGAAAAAAAATGGTCAACAAATTGGTGAAAATGCGTCAAAATATGTCAAAATGTGCCAATTTGCATGAGGGGACTTTCTGAAAAAAAATGGTCAGCAAATTGGTGAAAATGCGTCAAAATATGTCAAAATGTGTCAATTTGCATGAGGGGACTTTATGAAAAAAATTGGTTGACAAATAGGTGAATGTGCATGAAAAAGTTTCAAAGTGAGTGAACGTACTTTGCATCAAACTGGCTGAAAGTGCGTCAGTATACATGAACTGACTTTATAAAAATGTTGGATCATAATTGGATGAAACTGCGTGAAAATTCATGAAAATGGGCGAGTGGAATCAACTCAATTTGCATCAATAGAGGTGAAGTTGATACTAAATTAAAAATACGTCAATTTATGTGAAAATGCGTGGAGTTGCTCTAGTCAACTATGTGAATATTAATCAGTATATGTCAATATGGATGGGTGAAATTGCTTGAAATACACTTATTTTGTTAAATTATTAAAAATTTGTTAAAATGCGTGAATGACGCATCAATCTGCATGAGAGAGTCGTCAATCGGCTTCAACATGTGGGAAAATGTGTGAATTTTTCACTCGTATTCACAATTTATTCGCATTTATTTTCTCGTGGGTAGAATGTAAAAAGTATAATTATATTTTTTATTTAGTCAAATTCCCTATTCCCATGGCCTTTTATAAACGTTACAAAAATAAATTTAATTCTTTTATGTTACAATTTTATTCTTTACCAAAAATGCCGAGGATAATAATGAATTAGCATTACTTTTTTCGTATTCACAATAACTATATATGCCGATTGATGCATCATCAATTACTGTTTTATTAATGTTCCTTAATTACCATAATTGCATATTATATGTATGGTAAACTTCATTATTACACGCGTAATAATAAGTAATAAAACTTATTGAGCAGAATTTTGAATCCCGATTATATTTTTTTACGCGAGAAATTTACGGAATTTGAAAAAAAAAAAACCGTTACAACGAGTAATAATATATTACCTTTAAAAAAAGCTAAGTGTATGTTTAAATAATCACAACAATAAAGAAATAAACAGTTTAAACCTTCTCCTGAACAATTCACTTTTTCACAGATAGGTAAAAAAGTTTGAAGAAACAAAAACAGATAGGTAAAAAAGTGTGACAAAATAAAAACAGATAGGTAAAAAAGTTTGATAAATAAAAAACAGATAGGTAAAAAAGTAAAATAAAACAAATGCAGATCGGTAAAAAAGCAGGGAGAACATCGATATATATATTATATATATATATATATATATATATATATATATATATATATATATATATATATATATATATATATATATATATATATATATATATATATATATTATATATAATATATATAATATATATAATATATATAATATATATAATATATAATATTTACATCAATAAATCGGATCAATTTAAAGTAGAGTAAGCGATTTCATTTTTTTTTAATATTTTATTTTCTAAAAATATATAGCTTAAGGTCAAAATAACTCTACATAAGGTAGCCGCTTCCCAACTACTGCGCATAGAGCATCTTCGTTTTACGATGCGCGCTTGGCGTGATGAACGAACGAGTTCTGATGACGTCATGAGAGACGAGATTTTTGCGCTGCAGTTCAAACTTATATACAATTCGCAATTTATAATACTTTTTTATTCGTTTCTTAAAGTGAAATTATAGAGTACATAATAGTTAAAATTTGTACTTTATCATTTCTTTATTCATTTTAATATAAATTTATATAAGAAATATGGTGAGGTGTGCCGTACTTACTTGTAGAAACTCTACTGATGGGAATAAAAAGTATATATAGCTTCATCATGCATTTATATATAATTAAGTTATAATTTTACTGTTTTCCTAAGGAAATGAAATACTGTGACCAATGGCTCAAGTTATGTGACAGAGGAGACAAATTTGACATTAAATATGCAAAAGTATGTTCAGATCATTTTCCAGAAGAGTTATACACCATAATATAGAATGTAAATTGCTGAAAAAAAATGAAAAAGAAAAAAAGTGCAAATGCAAGTTAATTGCCAATGACTGCAGTTCCCACACTAAAACTTCCACGTAATAGACCAAAGACGAAAGCTCAGGAGCAACGCGAGAAAAGAGCACAATAAGAAGAATAAATCACAAAATTGCAGAAGATTTGCTGCTTCTCAATCATATGGTATTATAATTCTTATATTATATGTTACTATATGTATATTAATATATATAGTATCCGCAAATGCCAGCGAGCTCTTTATTTGTGCACTCTTTCTGCAATAATAAAGGTGCTGTCTGCTGTATTTACATTTCTTTTATCATGTAGCATATATAACTATATATATATATTATATGCATGTGTACTAATACATATACTAAAAAAAGGTGCAGAAAATTCATCAGAAAGTGCAATTATACAAATGAAGCCAGTTTTGAAGCTGATATATATATTATATAATTATAAAAAATTATGCATCAATTATAGGATACACCCCTAAGAGCTTATAGCTCGCGGCGGGGTACTGGGTAGGGATAAGGTAGGGAACGGATAGTGGCCACGGCCTGGCATGCTTACGCGTCCCAGCATTCGCTGAGATGATCGAGACTGAGGGAACCGTGGAAAACCTGAGTCAGGACGGACACCTCTACTTTTTCTCAATGGACCAAAGCGATGTCCAAAGCCTGGGGAACCACACACAAGTGCACCACTGCACTGGGTGGAAAGCGAGACGAATTTACCCTAGGGAGGGAGCAGCGGCGTATTTTTTACTTGAAACGGTCACCCATCCAAGTACTAACCACACTCGACGTAGCCTGACTTCGGTGATCTAACGAGAACCGGTCAATGCACAGCGCCACAATTGACACATTTTGGTCATATGTATATATATTTAAATTAATAAACAACATTCACTATAATTGTAGCTCAAAAATAAGAATTTATATGTTTATTATATCATATATAATTTGTTAATATAATAATATATGCTGTGATTTATGATTATTATTAGTCTTTTATTAAACACAGAAAGTGTACATATTAACAGCACTAGAAACATACATTATAGAAAAACATTACAATAGAACACATAAAACATACATACAAAACATATATAATAGTTACAGAATAATAGAACAATAGAAAATGATAATAAAACAATATAAAATAAAATAACAGATGATACTAACAGCCTGTTACATCATAATAATAATATATCATATATATAATCACATATATATAAGACAAAATATGACATAGAAAATAGATAGAATAAAAAAAAAACTTATTGCTTCATTGCTATTCAAAATCTATATATAGACTATATGAAATCTCCCCTGGCATAATCGCTAATAGGCTTAATTCTAGATTTACAGATATTTAAATGATATTGGCTACAATATTCATTACATAATTTACATACACAAGATTGTTCAGCTTTATGATAACCAGAAGATTTACAAATTAGATAGTGGAAGCCGTGAACAGCCTGGCGAGTTAAAACATTTCTAACATTGGATCTATCCAATTGGGGCAGACACCAATATTTACATGTCATAGCATCAGTGCTGTAAAACTCAGGATTAATATCCTGAGCTTTTTGATTCCTGACAGCTATAAAATTGGAATATTGATCTGTCGTTGGAAGTTTAAACATTTCTTTGATTTCTGTAATAAAATAATTGGAATCTATCAGTTTATAGGCCAGTCTAGTTTCGGTAAATTTTGACAGACACAGTAATCTTTTAACAAACATGGCTTTTACTGATTCTAATTTATCAAAATCGGATACAGATAAATGAGGCCATACAATTTCAATACCATAAGTAGCCACAGGGGCGACTTTTAAATTGAATAGTTTGAGCCCTGTTTTGACGGATAGACCAGACAGCCCTGAGATAGTGTACATAACAGTGATAGCGTTCTTACATCTTTCTGTTATATGTTTAGAAAAAGAAAGCCCTGTCATTTGAAGTATTATGCCAAGATATTTAAATGAATTTAGAAATTCAATCTTTTGACCGTCACAATAAATTTCATCGTTTTTGCATAACGGTCCGCCTCTTCTAAACTTAACAACCTTGGTTTTCTCTGTGTTAATTTCTAGACCATTTGTTTTGGCCCAGATGGATAGATTATTTAGCGCTTTTTGTAGCTTGACTTTGCTCTTTGAAATAATAGCAAGATCATCTGCATATAAATTTAGTACGACTTGATCATTTTCATTTTCACAGTTTATATCTTTTGTAATCTCAGTTATATCTGCAGTAAAAAGATTGAAAAGAAGAGAGCTGCTCGGGTCTCCTTGCAAAACTCCGTTAGATTGAATAATATTACTAGAACATGATAAGCGATCTTGAACACATACATAATTGATATTTAGAATAACAGCTAAGATATTCAAAATTTCAGAAGGAATTACTTTAAATGACTTCAGCTTTTCAATGAGCAAATTCCTATTGACCGAATCAAAAGCTTTTCTGAAGTCTACAAAAGCAATATATAAATGACCCTTTGGCTTCTCCAATGCTAGTTTAATTTGATTATATACTGTGGATACAGCTTGTATTGTGGAACGTCCTGGCATAAAGCCGTATTGCTCTTTTGGAATAAGATAGTGGGTGGAATCAAAAAGCCTGTTTGCAATTAATCTCGAGAAGAGTTTGTACATGGTATCACCATGGATAATACCTCTGTATGAGTCGGGTGACATAATGTTACCCTTCCCTTTGTATAATACCATTAGGTAGGCGATCCGCCACAATTCCGGAATTGTAGCCGTTTCAATACAGAGGTTAAACATATTGGTGATTGTTGGGGTTAACGACTTGCTTACTAGCTTCAAATGTTCATTCGTAATAAAATCTGGGCCCGAAGCTTTATTGTTTTTTAGGCTTTGCATACAATTATAGACTTCAAATTCATTAAGAGGAATATAATTTGAGTTACAATTATAGTCTCTTGTTAATGATAAAAGATTTATGATTATAAAGTATATGCATCGCATATATACACTTTATATATATATGCATATATGTATAAGTATATACTTTATTATAAAGTATGAATCTTCATGCAAACAACACGAATAACATAATTATATATATAATAAAACTATATAAGAATTTATTTATAAAGTCTTTTATATTTATATATATTTATATACAGTATATATATAAGCATATGTTTTTACTTCGCTCTTATAATCATGCACATGTCTGAATGGTGACAAAGTATTTTTTGTTATATTCACCTTTACTTTATGCTGGAGTTAGTCAAGCTAGTCCAACATTAATTCAGAATACGAGGTGGTGGTAAAAAAAAAAAAAAATGTAGAAATATGTAAAATCAACCGACGTACCCATCTCATTTCATATGAATCACACGTAGCAAAATAGCCTGCAGAGATACTTAAAAATAATATTATAGCTGTAAATTAAATTTATTCCAGTTGCAATGCATATGCTGCAAAGTCTACCCTAGTCGAAAAATAAGAGTATTAAGTGATAATTTGAGCAGTAGTCAAGTAGTCAACTACTTGACTACTGTTCAAATTATCACTTAGCACTCTTACTTTTCGACTAGGGTATAGAGGCGTGCATAGTGAACCAAAACTTTTTTAATATAGAAGTAGATATGCTCTTCTTACATGTCCCAAAATGTATCTATGTCTATATTGGAGCTGCAGCTCTATATAGCACGTGAAGCACGAGTATTAATTAAGTTCTTGCAGTCCAGCCAGAGGTGTAAATTAATTTGATGTAGTTGTTATACTAAATGAGAGCCCGCGGATCAAACGGGATTAAAAAACATACAATTATATTGTAGTTAAAGGTTATTTTCTTATCTCATATCACTGCATGATAAAAAGATTCGAATTGTAGTGTAAATGGTCTTTAATCCCGCTTCATCCAAAAGAAATCAGTTAACCATATAGGGTTATCATAACAAGAAATAGAAAAATATTTGTCGGAGAAGGGATCGAGATATAATATAAGATAAAAAACATAATATTATAATTAACTATTTTAGATTTTTTATAGTCCGTAGACTAGATGTTATCTCTATCAGATGACGTTTATTTAATTAATTTCAATGTGCTTTTTCCGTCATCGATATGTGTCATATAAATCCAAGTAAAAGTATTCGAAAGAAAATAGTGGTCCCTGCCAGCAATTGAACCTGGGACCTTCCAATTTCCGGTTGGCTGCTCTTTTCCCTGAGCCACTGGAGCCCACCACTGAATTCTATACTTTTACTTTAATTATATGATACTCAAGGCAGCACGGAAATTAGGAGGTCCCAGCAGCTAGGTTCTGATCCGCAATTCCTTATTATAGCTGGCAGACACCAGTATTTTTATTTGGACACTTTTACTTAAATTTATGATACATTTTATATCGATGACCGAAAAAGCACATTGGAATTAAATAATATATATAACTATATTAGTACTACAATACTATAGTATTACATATGTATAGTAATATATGACCAATTAAAAAAAAAATACATTTTTTCAGCACTATACAGTATAAATATAATTATTGTAGTTACAGTTTTCTAAAACAATACTCTCAAAACTTTATTTATTTTATTTCTTTAATTATATTCATATGAAATACCAGTTAGTATTATTAAAAAACTTAATTATAATACACATTCTTTATTTTTTATAAAAGGGATATATAACACAGTTATGTAGATATTAGAAACAGTCTCTTAATTGATACCAATAGTTCACTATATCTGCAATATTCATTATAATGAAGAAGCAGACTAATTATTATTTAACATGATCGAGCAGCAAATGATACAGCTGGCCAATAACTATAGAATACACAATGACCAATATATACAATATATATAATGGCTCAAATGCTGGAAGATCTCGAAAATTTCTCTTGCCGCACATGAGATGACTGGATCACAGCCACGGCGACCTCGCTCACATCTTCTACTGCCGCCGAGCTGGAAACGCACTGCCGCTGCTGGAGTACTGCCGCATCTGAAAAATAAAATTTATTAGAATTTGTAAGAGGGGGTAAGGGAAGGAGTGAAGCAACCTGGAGATTAGGCCAAAATGATGAGGAATAAAAGTAAAAAAAAAAAAAATAATTAATAAGCAAATAAATAAAAAAGTAAATAGGTATTAAATAAGAAATAAATTAACACTGTTTATGCAATCCAAGAGGTCCAATCACCGGGACAAGTGAGTGGCCGTCCTAACAATACCCTGATGCCAAACATGAAACCCGTAAGGGCTGTGTACTATATAGTGTGCACTCTTAATTAAGTCCCCAGTCGGACTGTACAGATGTAAATATTGGAAACAAAATTAATCTATGCTTTTGAAAAGCAATTAATTTATTTTATTATTATTATTTTAATGAGACCGTGAAGATCAAACTAGCCTAAAAACGATTCAGGTAGAAAGTTGCTTTCTAATAGAAATATTACAAAACCGACTTTCAGTGAAAAATTATATTATACAGTATAATATGCACATTATAAGCTACTGTACTTTGATCTTGGCTTATATAATAATTATAATGCATTATATACACATACAGGGGCATATATGGTCCTCAACTTTAATATATGCATATCATACACATTACATGCAGATGTTACCAGGCACGGATACAGCGGGGGGTGGGGGGCCGCGGCCCAAACCCAAATTTCGGATTTAACATGGACAATATAGGCATTTTCTCCACTCAATTTTTTATTTAACATTGGTCTTATGAAGAGAGCCCCAACCCAAATTTCTTTTCTGGATCCGTGCCTGGATATTAGCACAGATCACCTCTGCACGTAACCTCTCTTAACTCCAATATGCATACCAGTTAGTTATCAATTCTTATATCATACAATATGCATATAAATTTACTGGTGGTAAAAGTGACAAATATACCTACTATATAATATAAAGTGAACTGGATCGCAGCCACGGCGACCTCGCTCACATCTTCTACTGCCGCCGAGCTGGAAACGCTCTGCTGCTGCTGAAGTACTGCCGCATCTGAAAAATAAAATTGATTAGAATTTGTAAGAGGGGGTAAGGGAAGGAGTGAAGCAACCTGGAGATTAGGCTAAAATGATGAGATAAAAGTAAAAAAAAAAAAAAGGCAAATAAATAAAAGAGTAAATAAGTAAGTATTAAATACTAAATATATATGTATATATACTGTATATATATATATGTATATTTTTTTTTACAAGGATACACCCCTAAGAGCTTAATGGGTATAGGGAACACTGTTTTTTGAATCCAAGGTCCAATCACCGGGAGGAGTGAGTGGCCGTCCTAAAAACACCTCGGCTGGAGGAACATTGTTTAATAGCCATGAATCATGTTGTCCTGTACAAAAACCAGTTGTTTGTAATAAATAAATTTAAAAAAAAACGTATAATGAAGGTGCAGGTGAAAAGAAAAAAATAAGAAAAAAAAAGCTCTTTCGACAGATGACTATATAGGCATATGATCCATGCAGTATGCATATATACCGTATAATATATCATACAGTATGTACAGTATCATACTGTACTGCATGCAGTAAGCCCGTTGATGTTTATGAGCATTATGCATAAATGGAATGTACGATGTATGCATACGTATATATAATTATTTATGCATAGATGCGGTTCATTACCTGATTCTGAAACCACGCTGGAACCCAATTATCACAATAAAAAAATGCATCAGAACGATGGGAACAATTTAAGAAGACTTCACAAAAAGGAAACAATTAAGTGCCATATTTATCACATTGTTAAAGCACTTAAAAGACTTAATGAAAGCTTTTAAATTCAAATATTGGTTACGTATATATCAGGTAATATTTACAACAAATTTTTTTTTAACAATTTTCATACAAACGACTTATTTTAAAGATGTAAAAATAAATTAACTCCATGAATTTACACGCGTTAGTCTATGCACTGAAACAGCTGACTGAGCTCTCGTCTATCATGACGTCACACAGACCACGTGACTGGTGCTGCGTGCGGGCGTTCAAAAAAGCAACCAGGAAGGTTGTACCTTCTGTAGAGGTATTTTGGCTTAAGGTAGAGATAATATGGATCAGCTGGCCCAATGCTACCCTATTGGAAATTTACAATTGTATTCAGCCAAATTACAATTGTAATTTGACTGATTACAATTGTAAAACTAAGATTGCAATTGTTAAACTTGGGTTACAATTGTAACATTTGGATTACAATTGTAATGTTCATGAATACAATTGTATTATTTGAGATTACAATTGCTTTCAGGTTCTGATACAATTGTATTTGTTAGATTACAATTGCTTTCAGGTTCTGATACAAAATTGTATTTGTTAGATTACAATTGTATTTCTTAGATTACAATTGTAATTCTTAGATTACAATTGTAATTCTTAGATTACAATTGTAATTCTTAGATTACAATTGATTTTTGTGCTTACAATTGTAATTTTTACAATTGTAATTAGATTGCAATTGTATTTGGATTACATTATTACTAAAAAAAAATGGTATTTTCATTCCCACACTTAAATTTTGTTGAACAAAATCTTGCTCCAACTAAAAACTAACTATACAACTCAATACAACTATGATTTTGCCGCTTTTAGGGTTCGTTTTAGTTGCGGCCCTGTAACTTTGAATAACTGAAGGCAACAGATATTGTTTTAACTCCTGCTAACCAAGATAAACGTGCGCAAAAAGCAACTAAATACAACTGGATAATGATAACACTACACAACATAGTGTAACTCAAGGATTACAATGAAAATAAACATTATACAACTGATTAATCACAACAAATTTCAACCTTTATTAACAAGACATTATTCAATAAAATACAGCTGGCATTAACAAATTTCAACACACATTTATACAACTGATTACAATGAAATACAACTAAAAGTTTCCCCCTGCCGAACCAGGGGTTGCCCAATCTGACTCAACTCATTGCAACCAAATTACAACGAAATCCAACTAGCTTTCTGGCAGAATCATTCCTGGGTCCTCCCCAATGTGACCCAACTCATTCCAACAAAATTACAATGAAATGCAACGAACTTTCTGGCAGAATCAATACTGGGTTATCCCTTATTTGACCTAACTCATTTCAACAAAATTACAACGAAATCCAACAAACTTTCTGCCAGAATCAATACTGGTTCTTCCCCCATCTGACCCAACTCTCAACAACTCTTTACAACGAAATCCAACGAACTTTCTGGCAGAATCAATACTGGTCCTTCCCCCATCTGACCCAACTCTAAACAACTATTTACAACGAAATTCAACTAGCTTTTTGGCAGAATCAATACCGGACTCTCCACCATGTAACCCAACTCCTTCCAAAAAAATTACATTGAAACCCAACTAGCTTTCTGCCAGAATCAATATTGGGCCCTCCCCCATCTGACCCATATCTCCTCAAATAAATAACAAGTAAATTTTCTACTATTCACTTTGACGAGTTCTCCCCTCTATTACCCAAGTATTTGAAACTGCTGTTTGGAATTACTTGGGCCAAAGACGTCGGGGATAAACGTTAAAATTCTTGAATTCTTGGCACTGTTGGCAGACTTTTCATCATCAGGTAGGAGGCTTGTTGGCAGTGATCATGATGCCCTGTTGAAATTTATCAAAATTTAGACACTCACGATGTAAACAATAGTCGTATAAGTAAATTATACAAATGTCTAGGTGTTTGAAGGAACCAGTAGAATTATTTTATCAGGCTCCATAACATGCTGGAACAACAAAAGTCAGTATGCAAGCCACAGTGTAAAAGCCACTGCAATATATGGTCATTATATGAGTATCACCAAGGATTTCGTATGTATGGATAGGTGATGGTACTGCCGTCGGTGAGGAAGTGGGTGGCGGTTACAACAGTAACCAATGGGATGACTGCCATCTTACGTTGGGGAACTTCCATATAGTTTACATTGCAAATGGTTGCGCTCGGTCACCATCTTACGTTGGAGATTTGCCTCAGTAGCTCTAATTCTATTGGTATAGAGATAACCTATCTATAAATACAAAATCCTTGAGTATCACACAGCTTTAGATTGTTCATTTTAAATGATATTTTGGTTTCAAGTTTGAAAAAATGGCTGATATTTAGAATTTAATATCAATGCTGGAAGGAAAAGTCAGTAAGTTGGTAACATGATGCAGATTGACGCTGTTACTAATTTAATTTCTGAAAACATGAGGTTAGTTTGTCACTGGCAGCAGGTCCTGTCAAATAGGCGCCATCTTGGTTCCATCACGTAGCGTCAGTAATGACGAAGTAGGAGCCTCCGAAACACTTTGCCATCATAACGTACTGAAATGCAAGTGAGTTTGTGTCTAGTTGAAGGTTCCGCTAAATGGCAGCCATCTTGTCTAAATTTAATAGAGACTAGTCAGTACGTAACAAAGAAACTGCCTACGAAACACTTTGCTATCATAACGTATTAAAATGCAAGTGAGTTTGTATCTAGTTGAAGGTTCCGCTAAATGGCAGCCATCTTGTCTAAATTTAGTAGCGACTAGTCAGTACGTAACAAAGAATTTTCCTCCGAGACACTTTGCCATCATAACGTACTGAAATGCAAGTGAGTTTGTGTCTAGTTGAAGGTTCCGCTAAATGGCAGCCATCTTGTCTAAATTTAATAGAGAATAGTCAGTACGTAACAAAGAAACTGCCTCCGAGACACTTTGCCATCATAACGTACTGAAATGCAAGTGAGTTTGTGTCTAGTTGAAGGTTCCGCTAAATGGCAGCCATCTTGTCTAAATTTAATAGCGACTAGTCAGTACGTAACAAAGAATTTGCCTCCGAGACACTTTGCCATCATAACGTACTGAAATGCAAGTGAGTTTGTGTCTAGTTGAAGGTTCCGCAAAATGGCAGCCATCTTGTCTAAATTTAGTAGCGACTAGTCAGTACGTAACAAAGAATTTTCCTCCGAGACACTTTGCCATCAAAACGTACTGAAATGCAAGTGAGTTTGTGTCTAGTTGAAGGTTCCGCTAAATGGCAGCCATCTTGTCTAAATTTAATAGCGACTAGTCAGTACGTAACAAAGAATTTGCCTCCGAGACACTTTGCCATCATAACGTACTGAAATGCAAGTGAGTTTGTGTCTAGTTGAAGGTTCCGCTAAATGGCAGCCATCTTATCTAAATTTAATAGAGACTAGTCAGTACGTAACAAAGAAACTGCCTCCAAGACACTTTGTCATCATAACGTACTGAAATGCAAGTGAGTTTGTGTCTAGTTGAAGGTTCCGCTAAATGGCAGCCATCTTGTCTAAATTTAATAGCGATTAGTCAGTACGTAACAAAAAACTGCCTCCGAGACACTTTGCCATCATAACGTACTGAAATGCAAGTGAGTTTGTGTCTAGTTGAAGGTTCCGCTAAATGGCAGCCATCTTGTCTAAATATAATAGAGACTAGTCAGTATGTAACAAAGAAACTGCCTCCGAGATACTTTGCCATCATAACGTACTGAAAAGCAAATGAGTTTGTGTCTAGTTGAAGGTTCCGCTAAATGGCAGCCATCTTGTCTAAATTTAATAGCGACTAGTCAGTACGTAACAAAGAAACTGCCTCCGAGACACTTTGCCATCATAACGTATTAAAATGCAAGTGAGTTTGTATCTAGTTGAAGGTTCCGCTAAATGGCAGCCATCTTGTCTAAATTTAATAGAGACTAGTCAGTACGTAACAAAGAAACTGCCTCCAAGACACTTTGTCATCATAACGTACTGAAATGCAAGTGAGTTTGTGTCTAGTTGAAGGTTCCGCTAAATGGCAGCCATCTTGTCTAAATTTAATAGCGATTAGTCAGTACGTAACAAAGAAACTGCCTCCGAGACACTTTGCCATCATAACGTACTGAAATGCAAGTGAGTTTGTGTCTAGTTGAAGGTTCCGCTAAATGGCAGCCATCTTGTCTAAATATAATAGAGACTAGTCAGTATGTAACAAAGAAACTGCCTCCGAGATACTTTGCCATCATAACGTACTGAAAAGCAAATGAGTTTGTGTCTAGTTGAAGGTTCCGCTAAATGGCAGCCATCTTGTCTAAATTTAATAGCGACTAGTCAGTACGTAACAAAGAAACTGCCTACGAAACACTTTGCTATCATAACGTATTAAAATGCAAGTGAGTTTGTATCTAGTTGAAGGTTCCGCTAAATGGCAGCCATCTTGTCTAAATTTAGTAGCGACTTGTCAGAACGTAACAAAGAAACTGCCTCCGAGACACTTTGCCATCATAACGTACTGAAATGCAAGAGAGTTTGTGTCTAGTTGAAGGTTCCGCTAAATGGCAGCCATCTTGTCTAAAATTAATAGCGACTAGTCACTACGTAGCAAAGAATCTGCCTCCGAGACACTTTGCCATCATAACGACTGAAATGCAAGTGAGTTTGTGTCTAGTTGAAGTTTCCGCTAAATGGCAGCCATCTTGTCTAAATTTAATAGAGACTAGTCAGTACTTAACAAAGAATCTGCCTCCGAGACACATTGCCATCATAACGTACTGAAATGCAAGAGAGTTTGTGTCTAGTTGAAGGTTCCGCTAAATGGCAGCCATCTTGTCTAAAATTAATAGCGACTAGTCACTACGTAGCAAAGAATCTGCCTCCGAGACACTTTGCCATCATAACGACTGAAATGCAAGAGAGTTTGTGTCTAGTTGAAGTTTCCGCTAAATGGCAGCCATCTTGTCTAAAATTAATAGCGACTAGTCACTACGTAGCAAAGAATCTGCCTCCGAGACACTTTGCCATCATAACGACTGAAATGCAAGTGAGTTTGTGTCTAGTTGAAGTTTCCGCTAAATGGCAGCCATCTTGTCTAAATTTAATAGCGACTAGTCACTACGTAACAAAGAATCTGCCTCCGAGACACTTTCACATTGAGTAAAGTATGAAACATAAATTAGTATTGCAACCAACAAAGTTAATTTCCCAATTATAAAAATACTGTATATAGTATAGCCCTCAAAGTAAAAAAATAAATAAAAATAAATCACAATCATTATTTTTAGTTGACCTATAAATCACTTATTGAAGGATAACGTACATAGAAAACTACAGGCCGAGGACTCACCATGGTTGTCCCTAGTGTCCATTTGCTGCATCTGTGTTGTCCGTCACCTGACTGGAGGTGCGTCCCTGCCTGATATGCTGGGAGTGCAGCGGCCAGATACGTTGGCAGAGAGATTGTCTGGTGGGTCCGCTTCTCCTCCTTCCTTCATCAAGCGAGGACGTCACTGAGATTGGACGCTGCCTGAGACACCGCCTCGAGATTGTCACTCACATTACCTGTTGACACTGCACAAGACGGAATCAGCACATCATTGAACACAATAAATAATTTAAGTTTAATTTTAAAAATAGGTGGGTTTATATGACACTTATAGGACCTAGGACTTATAGGTTAGTGGCAAGTTTAAGAGCTTTCAAACAACAGAAATATTATTTATGCCATGGCATGCCGTATACAGCAAGCTTTCGTACATTATCGTTTATCTGCGGCTACTACGGCATGATTCCGGTAGTAATTTTCGACCATATGTGACAGCACCTTTACAATCCAAGGCAAATGTACTGTCTAGGCATAGGGATTGCATTATATGCAGGTAGAAGAAGAACCTTGAAACCATTGTATCGTTCATCAGCATATTTATAAATATGATATGCATACAGCATATTATATTATATTATGTATGCATGCTTATTTTAGATACTGTACTGTACAGTATGGCATACCGTGTGCATACTGCTATAATATAAGTGTTAAAATAATTGTAATAGACTATTTATTTATGATAAAAATTATTGTATGCACATTAAGGTAGAGATAACGCCGAACAGCTGATCGACGTAATGCCCTTTGATTAACATGTAAACCTTGGCAAATTGACAAAAATTCTGAATTTTTTTTGAGAGGCAGATATATTAGTGCCTTAAGGTAGAGATAATACGGATCAGCTGGCCCAATGCTAAAAAAATCCCATTCATAAAAATTATGAAAAAAAATTAAAATGTTCTCCTCTACATCCCCTATCAGTAGGTAAAATATCAGGTATACAAAAACGAGCTAGTTTTCGAGTTATTAATTTTTAAAGTTGGCCAATTTAACATGGAAGTTCCATTTCTCCATGTTAAATTGGTCAACTTTAAAAATTAATAACTCGAAAACTAGCTCGTTTTTGTATACCTGATATTTTACCTACTGATAGGGGATGTAGAGGAGAACACTTTAAATTTTTTTCATAATTTTTATGAATGGGATTTTTTTAGCATTGGGCCAGCTGATCTGTATTATCTCTACCTTAAAGCCATAGAAAAAATTTCAACACGATTTAACGAGCCGATTTTTTTTAATTAATTTTTTTAATTTTCAGCATAGGGCTTTCCCGGCTTTCCCATGGAGAGCCAATTTAAAAAATTAATTTAAAAAAATCGACTCGTTAAATGTTTTGGAAACTTTTGCTATGGCTTTTAGGCCATAGCATCTTACAGTCAAAAAAATTTCAGAATTTTTGTCAATTTGCTTTGGTTTACATGTTAATCAAAGGGCATTACGTCAATCAGCTGTTCGGCGTTATCTCTACAGTATCACAAACCTTAGTTTACGCATGGAAGACATTTTGAATAAAAAATAGTACTGTTTTGCGTTACGACCTTCATTTTTTAACGATAGGCGCTCGATTAGAAAAAAACATCACATCCCTAGTTTAGTTTGCCGGTTTATGAGAACGCCACGGCCGTGGGCGCGGCAATCCGCTTGCCTAGCGGCCATCCCAAGTATCTAATATACTTTTAACCTATTATTAGTACTGACATCATGGTTTAATGTTCATTAATTTAGCGAACTTTAAAACCAGAACAGAAAAGGCACGCTGCCATGATTTTTGTTATTGTGACGTCACAGGAGCTCGAAATCGATTAATTAAATCGAACCGAATCGAACTTAACCGATCAGCTGAGCTGAAAAAAGGCGTTCGTTTTAAAATAAAAGACAGATCGGAATATACGTCTATATACGCCTCCAGAAGCTATAATAAATCCAGAATGTTACTTTTAAATGCGTAAGGGTGCCTATTTTTTTTAATTTCACCACTTTTTTTCAAGTTTTTAGCATTTTTGGTGTCGACGTGTTGTCACAACAGCGGCTCCATGCGGCCCCACTGGCCCCAGGCTTTCGTCTGGAAGAGGTGCAAAGTGGTCGAAGTGGTGGCGACGCGATTTTGAAATCAAATTAAACTTACTTTTTTATACTTTTTTCCAATAGTTATACATATTATAGAAGCATGTAATATTTTTAAAAAATTCCATAGTTTAAAATAACCTTGTTGTGGGACATTTTTAAAAAATTAAGATTACTACGCCTTGGCGACGTCTAGTCTGTGATCTCAGGCGTAATCTAAGGCTTGTTTAACTGTACCTTAAGCTAAATGGGAACTGAAAAACTTGAAATCAGTCAACGACACCTATGCATAGAAGGAAAAATTTAATTTATTTTCAAACATCATTACTGTAATTTTCTCGTTAATATACGCTTGGGAACTTTGCTATATAAACAATATGGTATTATACATACCCGGTATTTCCATATAGAATGATGCTGACGATTGGAAATTCAATTTTAAGAAACTTACAGAACAGATAGTCCACTCGAGGTCCACTCGTTTGCAGATATCAGACATAAACAAAACAAATCGTGGATCAGAAAAACACAATTTTAACCAAGGACGCAATATACATACACTAAAACATACCTTATTCTCACAGTTCGTTATGTATTTTCATTAAATATATCATACAAAACATCGTAACACAGATTTAATTGCAGTTATTAACGAAAATGTGGCACCGACATCACTTCTTCTTCGCCGCCATTAGAAAATAAAAAAATCATATCGATTATCGATCGTTATCGATCAACGGTCGGTGCTAAATTTTGATTGGCTTACAATTTTGAACTTGTCCAATCAGAAACGATAAGAAATATTTTTTACAAGGCGCACGGAATGTTTGAAAAAGTTATGTCAGAAAATAGTTTAATTCTTTAATTGCATAATTTAAACGAAATGAAATCATTTCACCTTTCAAGTGATATTCATAGTGTTTTATGGTGGAAAAAGTTTATTATAATTGTTTAATAAGAGTTAATTTAGTGCACTTTATTGTTTAAATATATATTATACATCATGGGACTCGATCGATCACCTCATAAAATTATATATATGATAGATCCCACCCAAGAATAGCATGCATAAATTAATTCCATATTTTAATTACTCTAATCCCTACGCACACGCTTAAACAGGCATGGATTCAGAAAAAAAATCGGGGGGGGGGGGGGGGGGCTGCCTCCGCATAAGATCAATGTTAAAAAAAATTGGAATGGGAAAAATGATTTTATATATAATATATATTATTATACTGTATATTATATATATGTTGCACATGTGTGTTAAATCCAAAAATGGGGGGGGGGACAGCTCCCCTCCACCAATAGAAGAATAGCCCTGCCCTCCCCCTATAGCTGATCCACACCTGCGCTTATAATTTTCATTAACGACAAGTTTAAAAAAAGTGACATAATTTATAATTATAATATCTTTATAATTTATATTATTTAAATACGATAGATTACAATGAACATGCAATGATATCAGTAGAAAATAAATTTAAAGAAAAAATTTTTTTTTTACATATATATTTATAATTCGTTTTAGAGAGGGATGAAGCTTAAAGTAGAGTAAAGGCGAATTCAGATGGTGACAACGCGGGGCTATGCGACGCGATTTTGTCACACAAGCTGTGAAATCCTATGCGGAAGCGAATTCGACATTGCGGCGGCGAATATATCGCATTAATTTTTATACTTTTTTTTTTAATCCCCAAATATGGCCGGCCGCCAATGGATTTTACAGCAAGTGCGCATTATTCGCTTCGCGTCGCAGGTTGGAAATCGCCATGTGGATCCACCTTAGGCGATTTCATTTTTTTTTTTTTAATTTCATTTTCTAAAAATTTAACTCGCCCTCTATTGAGAAATAAAAACCAAAAAATTCCATCTCAAATAAGCCTCACCACAAAAAATTCCAAAAGTTAGTGTTTCGGAGGCCTTTAACATGCATCCTAGCTTATGGAAGAGCTTTTTACTACAACATCGTCTGAAATATGGTGCCAATTAAAAATTCCGTACATATAGAATCTTTGATGAATTCTTTAATGGATTTTCAAATAAAACAATTTGTTATGGAGCCGTTTTTCCGGAAAAAAATCCTGAAAATCCTTATGGGAATAATTAACTCGCATAAATTTTAATATATCTTTTCGGAAAAACGGCTCCGTAAATAAATAAAATTATTTGTAAATCCATTAAAGAATTCATAATAGATTACGTACGCATTTTTTGGTTGATACCATATAGTAGACGAAGTTGGAGTAAAAAGCTGTTTTTTGTTCCATAAGGGGATGCATATATAATATGTCAACGGCCTCCGAAACACCAACTTTGGGAATTTTTTGTGGTGAAGCTATTTGAGATGGAATTTTTTGGTTTTCATATTTCTCAATAGAAGGCAGGTTAAACTATTTTTAGAAAAAAAAAATAATTCCAAAAAATGAAAACGCTCATACTCTACTTCAAGCTAATTGAAAGTTATAACTTTCTATACTAGATACTAATAATATATTATATAATAAGTTTTATTGTGCCATGCTAATTAATATGCTATATGAAATAATTAATATGATGATGAAGGGACACAATGTAGTATTGACCACAATTTTTTTTTATTGCAAAAATGGATAAAGCTAGCGTGCAAATTTATGCTACCTTGATATTTTCAGATTTTTTAGAGTCCGGGAACTATTTTTAAAAAATTGTTGACAGTTGTTTTCGTGACGTGACTAGACGCGGCTCCTTAAGAAAAAGATAGGACTTGTCGCCGCGTGACGTCACAAAAAGGACTTTCAATAATTTGTTAAAAATACATCCCGGGCTCTAAAAAATAAAAAAAAAAAATCAGGGTAGCATAACTTTGCACCCTCTATCCATTTCTGCAATAAAAAAATTGAGGTCGATACCACATTTTAGGTATTTATAATATTATTATACTGTATATTTAATTTCAAAGAAAATGGTTTTAAATTTTGTCTGGACATCATATAAGCGGCGTGTATTTAAAGTTAACTAATTTTAGAATAGTGAATGCTGATTAGAATAATTATTGTATACGGTTGCTGTTGTGATTGACTATTGATGACATCATGGTTGTCCCATCAGGTGTTACCACCCTAATTCAGATTTATTAAATATATATTTTTTTAAATTAGTTCCTGTACTCCAAAAATCTGAAAAAAATCAGCAAAGCATAATTTTATGTATAAATTTTTGTAATTATGAAATAAAAAAATCCAACCATTATTGTATATTATATTAAAAGAATATCTTTAGTAGCTTAAAATATATATCATTTCATGAGAAGAAATTTTATGTCCCATGAATAATTAACCCCCAGGTGCAGTTACAGGACATTCGGATTATCGGGATAATTATAATAAAAATTAACCTCAATTGTGCTCAAAAAGTCAATAGACTCATGCTTAATCAATATATATATATATATGATGACATATAAATATTTACAATTTCCGACAATGCCCCGTTGTGTGTGTCCTCCAGAGACACCTGCATGCGGGATATTCAATGATATTTAACAAATTAATTTATTTTTATTTAGGATTAAATTAAATGTTTTAAAATAACATAATTTAACCATATTAAAAAAAAATACTAATGTCCCATGAGTGCACCTGCGGGGCATACATGGGATACTCCCTAATGTATCCCTGCAAGACACGTAAGGGACATTTGATATAAAAGTTCAATAAAATGGAGTATCGACCTCAATTTTTTTTATTGGAGAAATGGATAGAGGGTTGCTACTCTGATTTTTTTCAGATTTTCTAGAGACCGCAGGAACTATTTTTTAAAAATTATTGAATGTCCTTTTTTTGACGTCACGAGGTGGCAAGTCCTATTTTTTTTTAAGGAGCGGCGTCTCGTGACGTCACGAAAAGGACTTTCAATAATTTTTTAAAAATAGTTCCCGGTCTGTAAAAAATCAGGGAACCCTCTCTGCAATAAAAAAATTGAGGTCGATACTCCATTGTGATTTTGTCTCCTATATGTCTCTCCTACATCCTACGTAAAGCAATTCCAGATATTCACGGGGCATTTCTCGCGGAACGTTCGCTCGGCTGTGTCGCGGGGATACCCATGCGGTCCCTGGGTATATGTATAAAACACTATTTTTTTTCCCATCTGTCTGCCGTTGCATATAAAATATATATTATATATTTTTTATTTTTAGCATATCTTAATTATTTGCAAATTGTTCCATATCTATTATATATAGTGGATTTAAACAGTTATTAAAGTAGAGTGAGCGATTTCATTTTTTTGAATATTTTATTTTTCTCAACAGAGGACAAGTTAAACTATAGTTTAACTTGTATAGTTTAACTTGTCCTCTGTTGAGAAATGAAAACCAAAAAATTCCATCTCAAATAGCTTCACCACAAAAAAATCCCAAAGTTGGTGTTTCGGAGGCCTTTAACATGCATCCTTATGGAACAGAAAGCCGCTTTTTACTCCAACTTCGTCTGAACTATGGTACCAATTAAAAAATACGTACGTAATCTATGATGAATTCTTTAATGGATTTTCAAATAAAAAAAAAAAAAATTTCGGAGTGGTTTTTCCGGAAAAAATCTTGAAAATCTTTATGGGAATTAACCCGCAAAAATTTCAATATTTTGTTTCGGAAAAACGGCAATGTAAAATTTTTTTTTTACATGGAAATCCATTAAAGAATTCATCATAGATTACGTACGTATTTTTTAATTGGTTCCATAGTTCGATCAGACGAAGTTGGAGTAAAACGCTGTTTTCTGTTCCATAAGGATGCATGTTTAAGGCCTCCGAAACACCAACTTTGGGAATTTTTTGTGGTGAAGCTTTTTGAGATGGAATTTTTTGGTTTTCATTTCTCAATAGAAGGCAGGTTAAACTATTTTAAGAAAATAAAATATTCCAAAAAATTAAATCGCTCACTCTACTTTAATTACCACAATTCAAAGGAGTAAATTGTCTCTCTCATTCTCATTGCTAAATTTCTTGTAAAGTTTTTTTTTTCATAAGGGTTTCTTTTAGCTGGAACTGTAATATAAAAACAACCCATCGATCATTGCTGTGGTTGTGGCGAATTTTTAGTTCAGTATTGATGCAAAAGAGTTTTTTATGTTGGAAGTAAACCAGTCCATCATTGCTGTGGTTTAAATTTAGCAAATTTTTAGTTGAGTGTTGTTGCAAAAGAGTTGCTTTTTGTTGTAACTAAAATAATCCATCATTGCTGTGGTTTTGGCGAATTTTTAGTTGAGTGTTGTTGCAAAAGAGTTGCTTTTTGTTGTAACTAAAATAATCCATCATTGCTGTGTGGTTTTGGCGATTTTTTAGTTGAGTGTTGTTGCAAAAGAGTTGCTTTTTGTTGGAATTAATAGATCCCATCATTGCTGTGGCTTTGGTGAATTTTTAGTTAAGTGTTGTTGTAAAAGGGTTGTTTTTTGTTGGCAATGACATGGTCTCCTATTGCTACAATTTATAGTTGAGTTTTGTTGCAAGAGTGTTGCCTTTTGTTGAGACAAATATGGCCCTACCTTTGTTGAATTCTGTTATATAACATTGCATTTCTCTATTCAACACTTTGGTTGACATGCATTGGGTTATATTGTTTTTAAATTTAAATCTGCAGTTAGAAGAAGATAAAATCCTTTGAAGAAGAGGACTCAGAAGTTAAGTTAATTGAAGTTGCTTTGAATTGATTTTTAAATGCCATTTTTCTATTGAATCGAGTTGCTGTAAGTTAGAAAAATGCTTTGTTTGTCAAAGTTTAATTATGTTGGATGCTTCAAAGTTAATATGGGATATATTATGTTAATTTCCATTGTGGGAAAGTACATTTATAATTGGTTACAATGAGTTATTTTTATTTTCGTTAATCTGAGATACATTGCGTTGTAATGAGTTGTACGATTCAAGTTGTAGAGAGTTAAAAAATTGTCCTCCAACTGTTTTAGTTATAATGAATTTGAATATGTTATGCATAAAAATCAAGCTTGGAGAATATTCTGCTCAGAGTTTGAATGAGTTAAAATTCTAGAGAAAAAGCAACCAAAGTCAGCTATATTTTAGTGTGGGTTGTTAATTTATATTACACGTACATTTTGTCAAATTCTTATTACTTCATTCAATTAATATTTTTTTATGCTAAAAGTATAACGTAACTTGGCTGTAATATCTAATTAAGATACAAAGGTACTATATGAAGCTTTAATTGATATTAAACAGTGGTAACCGAAGTACAGCTAGCAACGCAGGTTTGGGTTAGTAGTCAGATTGGTGACCACTTTTTGTAAATTTTACAATCGTGATTATTACAATTGTAATAAATGCAATTGTAGTTAAATACAATTGTATTAAGGCCTTTACAATTGTAAAAATTACCATTGTAAAAGGACCAAAACGCAATGGTATTTTTATGGAGCATACAATTGTGAATTTTACAATTGTAAATTTCCAATAGGGTAAAAAAATCCCATTCATAAAAATTATGAAAAAACTTTAAAATGTTCTCCTCTACATCCCCTATCAGTAGGTAAAATATCAGGTATACAAAAACGAGCTAGTTTTCGAGTTATTAATTTTTAAAGTTGACTAATTTAACATGGAGAAACGGAACTTCCATGTTAAATTAGTCAACTTTAAAAATTAATAACTCAAAAACTAGCTCGTTTTTGTATACCTGATATTTTACCTATAATCTGTACTGATAAGTTATGTTAAGGAGAACATTATAAATTTTTTTCATAATTTTTATGAATGGGATTTTTTTAGCATTGGGCCAGCTGATCCATATTATCTCTACCTTAAGCTGCATGCCCTCATCTATTGAGAAATGAAAACCAAAAAATTCCATCTCAAATAGTTTCAGAGTTTCACCACAAAATATTCCCAAAGTTGGTGTTTCGGAGGCCTTTGACGTGCAGCCTTATGGAACATAAAACCGCGTTTTATATTATACTCCAACATTTTCTGAACTATGATGCTACCATTTAAAAAATACCTACGTAATCTATGATGAATTCTTTAATGGATTTTTAAATAAAAAAAAAATTTTACGGAGCCGTTTTTTCGGAAAAAAATCTTTAATTAAGTTTTTGCGGGTTAATCCCCATAAGGATTTTCATGATTTTATTCCAAGAAAACGACCCCGTAAAAAAAAAAAAAATATTTGAAAATTCATTAAAGAATTCATCATAGATTACGTAAGTATTTTTTAAATGGCATAGTTCAGAAAAAGTTGGAGTAAAACGCGGTTTTATGTTCCATAAGGCTGCACGTTAAAGGCCTCCAAATTATTTCCAAAACACCAACTTTGGGAATTTTTTGTGGTGAAACTATTTGAGATGGAGTTTTTTGGTTTTCATTTCTCAATAGAGGGCAGCTAGCTTAAATTAAACTATTTTTAAAAAATAAAATATTAAAAAAAATGAACTCGCTCACTCTACTTTAATACAACTAATTTTATATATAACAAAAAGGTCGAGCGTGGCGCAGTGCATTGACCGGTTCTCGTTAGATCACCGAAGTCAGGCTACGTACCGAGCGTGGTTATTAATTATAGCTAGTAGCTATAGTACTTGGATGGGTGACCGTTTCAAGTAAAAAATACGCTGCTCCCTCCCTGGGGTAAATTCATCTCGTTTTCCACCCAGTGCAGTGATGCACTTGTGTGTGGTTCCCCATTGCACATGCAGGCTTTGGACATCGCTTTGGCCGGTCCATTGAGAAAAAGTAGAGGTGTCCGTCCTGACTGAGGTTTTCTACGGTTCCCTCAGTCTCACCTCAGCGAATGCTGGGACGCGTAAGCATGCAGGCCGTGGCCACTATCCGTTCCCTATCCAGTACCCCGCCGCAAGCTGTAAGCTCTTAATTAGGGGTGTATCCTTGTAAAATATATATATATATATATATATATATATATATATATCAATTTTTCGAATCACGGATAAAATACGTACCCTTTGATAAAATACCCTCGGATATAATACCCAGACAAAATACCCTAGGACAAAATACCCTTGGACAATTAACCCTTGGACAAAATACCCTTAGACAATTAACCCTTGGACAAAATACCCTTGGACAATTTACCCACAGATAAAATACCCTTGGACAAAATACCCTTGGACGAAATACCCTTGGACAAAATACCCTTAGACGAAATACCCTTGGACAAAATACCCTTAGACGAAATACCCTCGGATAAAATACCCAACGACACTTTGAGGTTGGGAAAAATTTCAGTTTCAATTCGATCAGGGCGAGAAATTCACATTTTTGAAAATACTGGAATATTTCATTTGCAATACATTCATAAACTAGCTCTAATTCAAAGAATAATCATCGTTTTGAATAATATATAATAGATATATGAATCTCAATTCCAAAACGCTTGGGTAAAAATGCATGTCCCCACTCGTCGTGTTCAGTTCGTTCATATATAGCCGTCTCACTCAAATATCTTTTAATATACTATACACATCAATACTCGTTTTTTCCTAACGGGGCCGGCTCCGTAGTCTGGTCTTTTTGTCAAAATTATATAACTAAAAGTTCGGTAAGAAAGAAGTATATGATTTTTTTCCCCGGTGTCTCAATATTTTTAAGTCACTAATATGCATTAAGAAGTTATAAAGGCTTTTTAACACAACTAAATACTTTTTAAGGGTAAGATAACACGAACAATCGATTGTTGTTAGTCCCATTTGATTAACATGTAAACCTTAGCAACCTCATAATGATTCTGAATTTTTTTTGAGAGACAGTTCTTGGCATTAAAAAAATATGGAGAAAATTTCAAAACAATCGGACGATCCAATTTTTTTAAATGAATTTTTTAAATTTTCAGTCGGGCTTTCCCATGGAGACAGAAACTAAAAAATTAATTTAAAAAAATTGGATCGTCCGATTGTTTTGAAATTTTCTCCTTATTTTTTTAATGCCAAGAACAGTCTCTCGAAAAAAATTCAGAATCATTATGAGGTTGCTAAGGTTTACATGTTAATCAAATGGGACTAACAACAATCGATTGTTCGTGTTATCTTACCCTTAAGATAATTTTATTATGTACCATATGTGTACATGTAATTCTATATCTTCAAAAATATAAAATTTCTTCTCAGCATTAAAAATGTGAATTAAATATAATTTTTTCTGGTAAATAATGATTTTGTACAATAAAATAACAAATAAATAACTGAAATAGCAATACGTATTTTACTATCATGCTTTGTGCTGGTTAATTGTTACTCGTGACAACATAAATTTTAAAACCATTATGAACAGGGTCGGACTGGGGTCAAAAGGCCTACTGAGCAATGAAAGGCGGGGGCCTCTACACCATCGGGGGGTTTGGGGGGCGGAGCCCCCCAAAGCAGCCCGCCGCAGGCGCGATTTTTTTCAAAAAAGGGGCGTGGCTTGCTTATATTTTTTAATACAAAAATGTCTAAACATCGCGAGATTTTATATTTTTTTTTATGAAATTTTGGATTCTAAGGGAAAATTAATTTAAACCTTTTTTGGTGCATGATAACGCGAGTCATATTTTCTGTATATTTTTTTCTTTCACTTTTTTTTTTTTTTTTTTTTTTTTTTAATCGAGGAGTTTTGCAAGTATAAAGTCCCAAATTTAACAACTAAAACTTTATTGGAACATTTTTCTGTGTGACTTATGGTCAAAAAATGCACAGTTAGAAAAATAATTAATCGTATCAAATTATTGTGGAACATATATTAAATACCAAAATAATTCTAGTAATGTACCTGAATATGTAAAAAAAAAGTGTTAATTTTGGTTCACCTTTAAAAATTTGATTTTCAATAAGGATTATAACACTATACTCTCGGATTCACAAATTGAGTCACCTGAACTTTGGAGAGTTGTAGCTCTGCAGGTTTCAATAAGCCCAGAATATTGTAAAAAATATACTGACACACAGCAAATTTATTTCTTAATTTTTATTAGTAATTTCATATTTTTGAAGCAAAAATTTTAATTTCTGTGATATTTTTGACAGAACATTGCAACCTTGGGTTCTTTCAATGGATTTTCATGACTTTCCCGATTTGCGCACTTGGCACTTAAAAATTCATCTAAAATTAACAAAACATGTTATGACCCTGAAATATTTAAAATAAACGAATGAAAACATGCACAATGCGATAAAAATAGTTTAATTGTCCTAATTTGAAAAACTAATTTTTAATTAAATAAAAAGTGGGTCTCCTCCATAGATAAACTTTTTTTCTGGGGAAAAAATCATTGCATTATTCAACGTAAAATCATAATTGCCAACAAAAACATTTGTTGGGAGTATATTTTTTATTCGAAACTTTATCAATTTTAAAATAATTTTGTATTGTTTTAGCCGGCGTTGAACAGTTAATTAAACGATAAAAAAATAATTAAAAATTAATAAAGCTTTGAATAAAAAATATATTCCCAGCAAAAGTTGACAAATATTTTGTTACTTTGGATTTTGGATGGAATGTTTGTTTTCCCGAAAAATATTTTTTCAGGGAGCAGATACATTTCTTACTTATTATTTAATTAAAAATAAATTAAATTGCGGGACAATCAAACATTTTTAATCGCAATATAATGCACGTATTTTCATCCGTTTATTTTTTTATATATTTCTGTGTCATGTATTATGTGCAGCTGCATGCTTAACTGTGCTCGAAAAATGACCAAATTCATTACAAAATATATTGCGGTACGTTAAAATCAAGGACTATATACAAGTATTAGTATATATTAGTATATAGCCCTTGCGTTAAAATACCTCCAATTTTAATTTTCAGGTCAAAATTAGATTCTCTCTTTTTTTTCCATTTCCTAGAAAAATAGTTGCACTATTCTGGGCTGGATATGCAGTTTCTCATTTAAGTGATTTGAGCATTAAGAGTAAGATAACGCCACCAATGTTAAAAAAAATCCCTCACAAAAATTCTGAAAAAAATTTAAAATGAATTCTCCTCTATACACCCCCTATCAATAGCTAAAAGATCAGGTATACAAATACGATCTAGTTTTTTAGTTATGAATTTTTAAAGTTGACTAATTTAACATGGAATTTCCATTTCTCCATGTTAAAGTAGTCAACTTTAAAAATTAATAACTAAAAAACTAGATCATATTTGTGTAACTGATCTTTTAGCTATTGATAGCGGGTGTAGAGGAGAACATTTTAATTGTTTTTCATAATTTTTGTGTCAGGGATTTTTTTTTTAAACATTGGTGGTGTTATTTTACCCTTAAATCATGCATGAATAGATAAAAAAATACAAAAAAATGTGTAATGAAAGAAACAAGTACGCCGTGCTATATACATATTTTTGTCTTATATTATGAAGAAGACTACGAATTACGAAAAAGCGAAGCTAGCGGAAGATTTTGTAAAAAAAAACTTACAAAATTTAATCTATAATTTATATTTGATATTTTTAAAAATAAAATGTAAGAATTTTTTTAATTCAATAATACATGTCCATGCACCTTTCCGGATTGGCGTTTTAAACCGTTCTGGCTTATTTTTATCACTCTAATAAATTATAAAAAAGATGATATATATTAAAAAATAAAAATAAAACATTATATACCGCAACAGAATATGTTAATATTAAACTTGACTTATATATTAGTGCAGGACCAAGGGGCCTTGCAGGTCTAAGGGGCCTTCAGGGCTTTATACACCTTGATTTAGTTACTCTACATTAATTTTCCAAAATTATTTTCCTTCGTTTTTCTTACACCTTTTCCGATTGCGATGTATAGAGGGCCTTCTTGGTCATATCACGAAGGAGAATTTTAAACAATACTTTTTTTTAAAGAAATATAAGGACCCTTGACCCTCGGCACGGTGGTTGGAGGCCCCCTAAAAATATTAAAGGTAGGTCTTCATTATGAGGGCCTACCTTTTATATTTTGGGGGGGCCTCCAACTGAACCCTTATATTTTCTCATGAAAGTTATTACGGTATGTAATTGTTGTCTTTTTGTTTTAAAAATTGCTGGCACTTCAAAGTTGAAAATTCATAGTAAATAAATTGAAATGTATAAGAAGTAATTGGTTATTATATGAATATATAATACCTATTAAATATAATAGACAGTTCTTTGTACTGTTAAGCCTCTTGTTTTACTCTACATCTTCAGAACACTGTGTCTATACATTAAATTTTACATCGCTTCGCGATGTAGGGAGGGCCTACTTCACCCTGGGGGGCCTACTTTTAACATTTTGGGGGCCTCCAACCGGGGGGGCCTACTGAGCGATCGCTCACCAACTCTTATGGCCAGTCCGAGCCTGATTATGAACATTTAATTTTATAGCTGGTTTCCATGAGTAAGTTTATAGAACATTCTACTGCAAAAAGCAATGTATCTCTTGTCGACCTTACAATGTAACATTATGTTAATACGTAAAAAATTGGGTGGGGAAGCAATGTTTTCTTCTATTCATGAGGTGACGATTTTTTATTCTTACTTTTTGTTTTGTTTTTGCTCTTTATTAAAAAATAATGAAAAAAATGCATTAATACATTCATTGTAAAATAATTATACCATAATAATTATGCGATGTTTTATTTAGTCTCCCCTGTTCATTTACATTTACTTATTCCCCCCCCCCCCCAAAGTCCTTTCTGCCTGGGTTGGCTCAAATTTATTGCACCCAAATTAACCTACATTAAGGGTAAGATAACACGAACAATCGATTGTTGTAGTCCCATTTGATTAACATGTAAACCTTAGCATGCAACCTCATAATGATTCTGAATGTTTTTTGAGAGACAGTTCTTGGCACCAAAAAAATATGGAAAATATTTCAAAACAATCGGACGATCCAATTTTTTTAAATTATTTTATTAGTTTAGGTCTCCATGGGAAAGCCCTATACTAAAAATTTAAAAAATTCGTTTAAAAAAATTGGATCGTCCGATTGTTTTCCAATTTTTTCCATATTTTTTTGGTGCCAAAAACTGTCTCTCAAAAAAAATTCAGAATTATTATGAGGTTGCTAAGATTTACATGTTAATCAAATGGGACTACAACAATCGATTCTTCGTGTTATCTTACCCTTAAAAAATAACATGATAAATAATAAAATAATTAAAAGGTGCTAAATATTTAATTATTATACTCTATAACTAAACGTATAAAAAAATAAATTATGCTGTGAAAGTATCATGCGCAGGATCAGTGAAATTTATTTTACCTTTTTCATGGGCACCCTTGTCAAAAAATGAGTCTAGTAGTCAAGTGGTTGACGACTTAAAACAAGTAGTTGACTACTTAAAACAAGTAGTCAGACTACTGGGTCAAGTAGTCGGACTACTGAGTCAAGTGCTCAGGTGCTCAGTGTTCAAAATCTTGACCACTTGTTAAGTAGTACGTCGGACCACTGAATCAAGTAGTCAGCGCTCAGTGTTCATAAAATCTCGATCACTTGGTAAGTAGTCAGAATTTTGTGACCACTTATGCAAGTAGTCGGCGCTCAGTGTTCATAAAATCTCGACCACTTGGTAAGTAGTCAGAATTTTGTGACTACTTATGCAAGTAGTCGGCGCTCAGTGTTCATAAAATCTCGACCACTTCGTAAGTAGTCAGATTTTTGTGACTACTTATGCAAGTAGTCGGCGCTCAGTGTTCATAAAATTTCGACCACTTGGTAAGTAGTCAGAATTTTGTGACTACTTATGCAAGTATTCGGCGTTCAGTGTTCATAAAATCTCGACCACTTGGTAAGTAGTCAGAATTTTGTGACTACTTATGCAAGTAGTCGGCGCTCAGTGTTCAAAAAATTTCGACCACTTGGTAAGTAGTCAGAATTTTGTGACTACTTATGCAAGTAGTCGGCGTTCAGTGTTCATAAAATCTCGACCACTTCGTAAGTTATAGTCAGATTTTTGTGACTACTTATGCAAGTAGTCGGCGCTCAGTGTTCATAAAATCTTGATCACTTGGTAATATAGTCAGAATTTTGTGACTACTTATGTAAGTAGTCGAAACATCATGACCACTTAGCATTTGACTACTTAATTAGTTGTCACAAAATTCTGACTACATAAGAAAGTGATCACTTACCAAGGTGTCAATTGTACGGGGTTCTCGTGATGCAGAAAATTATCTAAAATGGTGGCACTAAACACATGTGAGACGGGGTTGTGTGTGCAGAGCTCCCGGAACAATTTGTTTTTCAAGCAGTTTTACATCAGATAAGTACCTTTTCAGTACCTAAAACGTATTATGAAATGTTATTTATTAAAATTCTCGTTACTTTGTGTCAAATTATTTGTTCTAGGTAGCCTTAAACAGTCAATGTTTATCGGCTCTTGGAACTTGATAAAAAAGACGCCGAGATGAAAGCCGTTGGTAATTATTCTTCAAAGATGTTCATATTTTATTATGTATTTTATTTATTATATTAATAATTATAAATCTTTAATAATCAACGTGTTTTTTTTTCATATATATTTTTTTTATTATATATTTATAAAGTATGAATTAAAAAATATTATTCTTTCATTTTGCTGTAAAAAATTAAAAAAATACTTGGGAAATTAAATTAAAATTAATAAGTTAGGAATAATTTAATAAAGTAAATGTTTTAAAAAGTTTTTTTTTTTAAAAAAAGTTTTAAAAAAAAAGTAAATGTTTTTATTGCATGGAGCGTAAAATTGGTATGTATATTATAGATGTTTCTCGTCCTATTTGTTTGTCACGTTTTTATCTTGAATTATTACAAAGTATTATAATTACATTTTAATAATTCAAGTTAAAAATGTGAAAGAATAATTTCTTTACTTGTTCCAGTTATAATTTATCTATCTGTTGGCTTAAACGGGAAAAAACTGCATCGTGATGATAGACGGATATATCGCGAGAAAATACTAAAAAACCGTTTAATTTGACCACTTGAAATCGACTACTGGTGACTACTTGAAAGTGACTACTGGTGACTACTTGAAAGTGACTACTGGTGACCACTTGAAAGTGACTACTGGTGACTACTTGAAAGTGACTACTTGAAAGTGACTACTGGTGACTACTTGAAAGTGACTACTGGTGACTACTTGAAAGTGACTACTGGTGACTACTTGCGACCACTTGGGCAGTGACTACTTGACCACTGCTCAAATTATCACTTAGCAGTAGTCACCACTTGACTACTGCCTTTATTTTTCGACTAGGGCAATTCGCAATAACATATTATAAATTATAGAAATTATAATCATAAATTTATGATTATAATTATTGCATGGTATACTGTTGAAATCCGAAATATCATATTTTTAATTTTGGTTGGTTAGTTGGTATTTTGGGGCAATTGACACATTATATTTTTAATTTTATTATATCAATAGGAAACTTTTTATGCAACATGAAAATTATTGTACCCTGATGTCCCTTTAATAATAATAATATTAATACTGTACTGTACAGTGTATATACAATACATGTGTGCAAAATGTTTGCATGATGTAGGTATAATTTTTATCATTCTACGAAATACCTAAGATGCTGTTATATATTATAATTATATGGTAAATTGTCTGAGGGTATTCTGTCCAAGAGTGTTTCGTCTAAGGGTATTTTGTCCGAGGGTATTTCGTCCAAGGGTATTTTGTCCATGGGTATTTTGTCTGAGGGTAATTTATCTGAGGGTATTTTGTCCAAGGGTATTTTGTCCTAGGGTATTTTGTCCAAGGGTTAATTGTCCAAGGGTATTTTGTCCTAGGGTAAATTATCCAAGGGTATTTTGTCCAAGGGTATTTTATCCCAGGGTATTTTGTCCAAGGGTATTTTGTCCTAGGGTTATATATAATTGTCCTAGGGTATTTTGTCCTAGGGTAAATTGTCTGAGGGTATTTTGTCCTAGGGTAGTATTTTGTCTGGGTATTATATCTGAGGGTATTTTATCAAAGGGTATTTTCTCCGTTTACCAATTTTTCTATATGCTTTTATTAAACACTAATATTTCTATAGCTAAAAATCTATATAATCAATTAATTTTAATTTATAATTTTCTATATTTGCATTCATCTGCATCAATAATTAATGAGCAGTATGTGTGAATGCTTATATATATATATATATATATATATATATATGTATAGTACATATATTACGTAATTAAATCGATATAATAAAAAGCATATTAAAATTATAAAGCTCATAGTTGCAGAAACTGCACTCACAGATAGGATCACGGCATATATTATATTGCACATATTAATTATATTATATAATATGATCATTGTAAAGTGTATATAAACTATAACATTTTGTGAAGAATTGTATAAATTAATGGCAGATAGCAATGATCGAACAACATACATAAAAAATTTTATTGCAGAAATGAATAGAGCGGGTACCAAATTATGCTACTCTGAATTTTTTCAGATTTTTTTGAAACCTATAAGAACTATTTTTAAATAATTATTGAAAGTGCGGCCACGCCCCCTGGAGGCGTCAACAGGCGTCCAGTCTCTATCCTTTTTATTAAGGATTCAGGGGTGCCAACTGAAATCACAGGACTTTCAATAATTATTTAAAAATAGTTCCGGGTCTCAAAAAAATCTGAACAAATTCAAGTAGCATAATTTGGTACCCTCTATTCATTTCTGCAATAAATTTTTTTCATGTATGTTCTCCATTCAAATTCAAAGCTCGAATCATCATTAATTCATTTGACAACAAAATGAGAGCTGCAACTTATAAGCGCGGCGTGTTCATCATGTGTGGATTCGACATTTCACCTAGGTATATTATAATAGCTATATAATATATAGCTGCGCCCTGCATGGCTAAAATGTTTTTTACAATCCCAGATCAATAATGTATTTTAAACATGCTCTAAAAAAAATTAAATTACTACTCATTTTTTCAACTTCAGTATTTTGAGGCTAATTTAACTCGTCACACTAGTTGAATGCACGAAATCTCAGAATTGGACCCCTTGAATTGAACAAGACTTGTAGGGGACTTGGAACTTGCCATATCACAGGTGGCATGCAAACTTTGAAGTGGATCTGTCTGATCAGTTTTGTAAAAACTGAGGTAGAAGTTTAACATAGGGCCTTATGGACAACTGGAAATGGAGTTGTTATGAGGAAACTGATCCCTTGAATCTATTCAAACCATAAGCGATTAAATTTATGTTGTTTAAGGGTAAGGTAACGCCACCAATGTTAAAAAAAATCCCTCTCACAAAAATTCTGAAAAAAATTTAAAATGTTCTCCTCTACACCCCCTATCAGTAGCTAAAATATCAGGTGTACAAATACGATCTAGTTTTTGAGTTATGAATTTTTAAATTTGACCAATTTAACATGGGAGTTTCATTTCTCCATGTTAAAGTAGTCAACTTTAAAAATTTATAACTCAAAAACTAGATCGTATTTGTATACCTGATATTTTAGGTACTGATAGGGGGTATAGAGGAGAATATTTTAAATTTTTTTAAGAATTTTTGTGAGAGGGATTTTTTTTAACATTGGTGGCGTTACCTTACCCTTAATACTGTTGTTAAGTTTGAATGCTTACACTAATAGCAGAATTAAGCCAACATTGTAAAATAAAAAAAAAAATAAATAAAAAAATAAAGAATAAAATTTATTTCATTTGATTGTATCTGACAGAAATATCCATTGACTCTGAAGGTTAATCATTAATTGCACTGTTGTTAAAAATTATATTTCTTGTGGCAGTAGCCTGCATGCATGCACACACTGCAATTTCATTTTGTAATTAAAACAATTAGTTGGCATAAAGTACTTTATACATCTTCAAATTTACAGCTGCATGTACAAAAGCTTAAATAATTTGTGTTCCTTGGAAACAAGCTTTCAAAACAGCTGCTTTTGCAAACATCAGAACACATATTGTTTTAGCTGTCAATCATTACAAAACGTAAAGCTTGATCATCATAGCTTTGCAGAGCCACCAGATGGCACTCATAGCTCAAAAAGAAATACAGAATTGCAGTTCAGCGGCTCACACCAGTGGTTATACAATTTGATTATAATGACAATAGAGTATAGACCTCAATTTTTTTATATTGCAGAAATGGATAGAATGTGCACAGTTATGCTACCCTGATTTTTTTCAGATTTCTTACTGCCCTGGAACTATTTTTAAAAAATTATTGTAAGCCCATTTTGTGACGTCACGAGGCGCCTCTCCTTAAGAAAAGAATAGGACTTGCCGCCACGTGACGTCACGAAAAGGACTTTAAATAATTTTTTAAAAATATTTCCAGGGCTGTAAAAAATCTGAAAAAAATCAGGGTAGCATAATTTTGCCCCCTCTATCCATTTCTGCACTAAAAAAATAAAATGAGGTTGATACTCCATTAACTTACAAAAAACATTGTTGATTATAATGACAATAGATAGAGGCTTCAAGTCAGCTGATTTTTTGGTATGTAAAAATCTACATAATATATGTAAAAATAACAAACACAATTTATTTATTTATTTATTTTTTTTTTCACTAAGAATAAAATTATTTAGGGAAAATTCCATTTTAGAACTTTGAGCCAATCTGAAAATTACCTAAAGTGAATAGTACCAGATTTAGATTTTTTACATAATTTATAACCAAGAAACATTTGCTTCATTTTCAAATGCAAGATGGACCTTAGCGACACAAATGAGCATCGCAAGGCACACTCACTTGAAACCTCTATTAAGTTCTTGCAAAAAAACTTTGTCTTAAGTTTTAACAAGTTTTAACGCTGCGATGAAAAAATTAAAAAATAAAAACATTAGAGCTTCATTACTACCAAATGTACAGTATTTATTCACAGGGTCAAAATTTTAGGCCATATAAGTTTTAATCCCATCATTCCTCAGAAACAGTTCAAATTTTGTGGCAGCACTAAGTAGGTTTTAACTGCAAGCACAGTTCATAATATAAAAATTAAGCACCTCTCCTCCATAACTCACAAGAAGGCTGGGAGAGGTAAACAATGTCCCAAGAATGTGAAGAACCATGGCACTCTCAACACAGGTCATATTACATTGTTGAACCATGGGCACTCTCAATACAGGTCATATTACATTGTTGAAGCAGTTTTCAAACGCAACATTGAGACAAACTTCTGCCTCAATGTCACGTTGCTAGGTGCCTGAGAATTTAGCTCACTGCTGGAGAATTCCATGCTACATTGTGCTGATGTCCCCAAACTTTGTGCAGTCTCAAACGGTAAGCTGACAAGACGACAATTGACTGAACACAACTGATGTGATGAAATAAGTGAGGAGGGGCTGCTCCCGTAACCTCAAAGTCAATTTTCAAACAAGAAGTCGAGCAATGCAGTGTCGACCTCAAATTTTTTATTGCCGGAATGAATAGAAGGTGCAAAGTTCTGCTACTCTGATTTTTAGCAGATTTTTTAGAGTCCGGGAATTATTTTCAAAAAATTATTGAAAGTACAGAGAGAGGCTTTACTTCTTAATAAAAGAAGGGGAACTAAAAGGGTTCAAACCCGACCTTGACATAACTTTTTAACAATACTTCCCGGCCTCTAAAAAATCTGAACAAAATCAGAGTTTCATAACTTTGCAGCCTGTATTCATTTCTGCAATAATTTTTTGAGGTCGATTCTCTAATGGTCTTGCACACATTCAGCACAATCAGGTGGTCTCGGACAGCCAGGAGTGATGCTGCGCGGTTCTCTCCTCCACCACCACAAACAGCAGCTTGTCCGGGGCGGCCAGCTGATCACGCAGGTACATGCACAGCTCCTCCCCCTGCAACAAGCGTAGTGAATTTAAAATGACAGAAAAATACATTTGGCGTCACAAAGAGAATATTATTATGTATTCATAATTCATAAATTTATCTGTTGTATAGTTTATATTTAAATAAGGGGTATAAAAAATCTGTTACTTGTTTTCAATTTACTTAAAAGATTGTTGTGTACTTAACGTGACTGATTTATCCATGTGACTTTGTTTTTATGTTATATAATTTCTATATTGACATGACTAATGTTGTATTGTGACAAATTTTGTCACTATATGCACCGCCTGTGTTCGAATAAATTATTCTATATATTCTCTTCTGTTCTGTTCTATTCTTAGTGTTACCTCTGACAAACTCAAGAATCTTGTGGGGCATAGAATATGAAAATTGTCACTATAATTGGTAAGTACGTTAATCAAAGGTGACATAAACACAATGTTAAATCAGGTCTCTCAGTGGCAGTATTTTCTGAAGTAAAAATGTAAGAATAAGTTTTTAGTATGCATAACATAGGATCGCATACTGTATACTGTTTTTGTTTTTATATTTTGCTTCAACTGAACCCTGTTGTAGGGTTCTGGTCACAAGCCACTGAATTTCTCATTTCTTATTCTAAAATTTCTTAATTTAACTTTCCAGCTCTTCATAAACCACACCTAGCATTACTTAAGTGTTTTGTGGGTCCTTAATCGGGGCCATATGACCTATAGCAATCCATCCCAGCCTGGTTGTGACTGAGGAAACCATGGAAACCTCAGTCAGGATGGTCAGCAATTGATGGAGGATGCCATCAATCACCTCCCGGATGCACAAGTGTTTGAAAAGTTTGGTGATCTTGACCATCTGATTATGACGGTCAATTTTTTGGAAGTACTGTTTTTGGAAGTACAAACCCAACTTTAAAGTTTATTATCTCACTCCCAGACAGAGCCTGCATCAATTGGATAAAATTAAAAAGATAAATAAAAAATACTCACGGAGCCAATGAGCTGCGGCTGCCCTAGCTTGGAGTCAAGGTTGTAGTACTGGCCGCGGATCTCTCGCAGGGCAAACCAGTGTCGCCGGTTGAGAGGCAGCGAGAAGGGGCCCAGTCGGGTCTCGGTGGCCACGTTCAGGATCAGTCCGAAGATTCGGTCAAGTCGCAGGCAGGCAGGGTCCCTGCACACTCTAAGTTAGCTTCTGTCATACCAACCACAGTAGAGATTGAGGGCCCACATTTCTGCGCTCACACGAATCTCTTGCAAACTTTGTATAGAGGCTGTTCCCCGGCGGGAAAGTTTTCTCCATAATATGTTAGAAACTTTGAAACCATCTCCTACCCACATTTAGAGGTTTTCTGATAATGAATCAAGAGCTTATTTTCCTCTAAAATTTTCTTCAATGCCAAGAAAAGCAATTTCGAGTTTGTTTGTTTTTTTTTACACAGGTTTGAATAGGATCGTGGAAACACCACAAAATCAGCTGACTCTATTGTGGGGCGAGCGAGACATCTCAGCCTCAAATATCTGTAGATTTGTTAATTACTGTACAATGCAAATTTGGAATGTTGGCAACATGGTCACAGCTTGCAATGAGACTCACTTGCGTTTGTCGAACCACACCGCCTCGTAGCCGAGGGCCTGGAGGGCGCGGCTGATGACGTTGACGTCGTAGTTCCCGAGCCCCAGCAGCGACTTGTGTGGGTTGAGCCACACCCCGGGGGCCAGCGCGTGGCAGATCTCGTCCAGCTGGGACTGCTGGAAGGTGCCCGCACGTTGGAACAAGTTGTTGAGCACGTGCAGCGCACACAGCTCCTTGCACTGAAACAACGAGACGAGTTTCGTGGGGTAAACAGTGTGATGTGCTACGAACTTGGAAACCGACCCTCTTAGCCTCTTTTACCACACCGGTTATATAAAACATAAGTCAAATATGTACATCTATATTTTAACAGAGAATACTGTACGCCTAATAAACGTTGAAATTCTAGTGCTGTTACTAGAAAATTACCCCCACACCACTCACCTGTTTCTCATGATAAATTTCGACTTGTTGCTCCATTCTTCCGCATTGTGTCACATTCTTACTACTGTACGCCAAATAAAATGTAACGCATTACTTTTATTATAAAGTATTAACCACAGATTCAAATAAATATGTCTATAATATCAAAATCATAAGCATAATGCACAATTTTTAACAAAAAGTGGGACAAATTTGCTTATAAACAACAACAATGAAGTTTCCGTAAAATCAGCTGATTTCCGATCGTCTTTTGATATTTGTGCGGGAACATTTTAAATTGAAATATGTTTATTTTTTAATTTTTTTATTTATTTATGCAGAGATGTTGTCTCCTCTCTTATATCTATGACAGTGATTAGCTTTAGATTATGCCACAGTGCAATACTCTGATAAGCTGGCCTGCTGATGAGATACCAGCTTGCAGTGATGTCAATCTGAAGCGATGAGGTCCATAGAAAAACTTGCAATTTGCCTCTTTTGCATGGCGGCTGTGTCGGTAAGTTAAATTAATTTTACATTTAAATATCACTTAATAAATATTTTGTCAAAGTATAAAAATCAATATCAACAAGAATTTGAATATATAACAATACCGACTTAATTGAAAATATATATTACAGATCTGTTACATATATATCTCAATATCTCTACATAGTATGTCGTCATTTTTTATTATTATTATATATTATTATTATTTATTTTAATTATTACATTATTACAGTACATAATAGCAATTAATCGGCTCAAAGTTTTTTTTATTTGCTTTTTAATATAATTATATTATATGCCACATATTTTTTGTTTTAATAATAATTATTATTTCTTTAATATTAATTGTGCTTATTTCTTAATTAAAACAATTAAGTATCATTAAAATTTCACAAATTATTTTTACAATCAGAAATATTTTTATAATTTTTTTATACCTATATTTTTGCTATAAAGTAATATATAATATGCACTATATGCAGGCATCAATTATAAATATTATTTAAAGGGATGGTGTCTGCTCGAGCTGAAAGCTCATAAAAGCCTAAAACATCATGCACGTATAATAAAAAGAATAAAATTATGTTTAAACGTGTACACTTTATACCTGCATATATGTGATCCATGAGAGGATATATAGTATAAACTTACATATTTAAGACAATTTACCTAAAAAATAAAATTATCCAAGATCATTCGTGCACGTCGTCATATATACTGCATAATAAAATTATTACATATATTATATTGTTTTACAATATGTTTTAAAATACATACAACATATTCCGCATATAAAGATTCGATCGGGAAATGGACTGCATTTCTAAGTTCTTCACCGTGTTATCTGCTGCTTGCCGCGCCTAAAAAATGCACATAAAAACTTACTGTAACGAAAATTTTCTTGTGTATGACTAAATAAAGATACTAATTTGTTAATGCAAATTTTTTGTATGTAAAATATTTTTGGTAATTTTAGTTTTATTAAAATGATTATATGAATCTTTTGGACACAAAATAGCAACAAAAACAGGAGTTATTTTGTTTTGTCTCATCTCTTCTAAAACCGTCATCACGGTGAAATTGTTTCTCCTTTCTTTTTGATATTCTGTTTTTCATTGACGGCACATGAGCACACGGACCTGTCCCAGCACTGATCAAGGTCTGCAGGCCACGTGAAGTGCACCACAAGCATCAAAAATCTAAAAAAATGTAACAACTTCAATTTATTGCAGACTAGATATGTGTATACAAAGGTATTATACCCTTTATCCTTTATGATTCGAGTTGCCTGTCTTTGTAAAATAAGCTGCATAATGATGTAAAGTGTATTGAAAATTTAAATGTTTTTAAAGCGCGTGTAAAAAAGTGACTGGTATAAATTTAATGTAGTGTATAACAGAACCTCAAGGACTATGAATGACTTAAAGTAATGTCAATTGATTTTATTTCTTATCTTTAGTACTGACTTGTCCTCTATAAACCTCAACATATATAGCATGTATTATATGAAAATATGATTGTAGGAAGAAATGAAATTAATAAAACAATGTTCATGCAATTTTGGGTAGAAACGTACGTGTCGCAGCATGATCTGAGCTGATGAAGTGATTGGCTGTTGTGGAATGACCGAAAGAGCACCTTGTTCATCACCTGAGTACTATTTAATATTATTTTGATTTTTTTAACATTTTTTTGTCCTCAGATTATTTTTAAAAATTATTGAAAGTTCTGCAAGTTATATTGGCCCCCCTGGATCCTAAATAAAAAGGATAGGACCTAAACACCTCCAGCAGGGGGCGTAGCCGCAATTTCAATATTTAAAAAAAAAAAAAAGTTCTTGGACTCTAAAAATCTGAAAAAAAATAATCAGATCACCATAATTTGATACCCTCTATAATTCATTTCTGCAATTAAAATTTTCATGTTCTCATTTGTTTTTGTTCCTAATTTTTCCAGTAGACAACACAACCATGCATAATAAATTTATTTATATAATACTTATTTCTGTAAGATTTTAAATCACTAAATCTGAAGTTTGGTGTGTTGAAGTATGAAGGTTTAATCTCTAGTATATTTTATTTGTCCCTAAAGATGTCACGTACACACCCCACAGTATATTTTAATTTATTATTACAAAAAGGTTACACCCCTAAGAGCTTACAGCTCGCGGCGGGGTAATGGGTAGGGATAAGGTAGGGAAAGAATGGTGGCCACGGCCTGTTACGCGTCCCTGCATTCGCTGAGGTGAAACTGAGGGAACCGTAAAAAAACTCAGTCAGGACGGACACCTCTACTTTTTATCAATAGACCAAATTGATGTCTAAAGCCTGGGGAACCACCAGTGGTGAAAGTAAGCCGGTGCGCACCAGTGCGCCGCACTGGTAAGACATTTGACGCCAGTGCGGCGCACTGGTAAGACACTGATCGAAATTTACTAAAAAAATCAATAATTTTTAATGAAAAAAACAATATTTGCAAGTGTGAACGGATCACATTATAAACCATTATAATCATGCTCAATACATGTTCTTGTACTAATGTACTTTGATTTTATTTATCTCACGAAGTTTTAACTTGCACGTACTTTCTTTTAAAGTCAAAATTTTGTACTAAAAAAAAGTAATTGAAATCCATGTTGAATGTATTTACTTTTATTTATATTTTTCATTGGGTAAAAGATAAAAATAAATTGATAATTTCTGATACAAAATTGTTGCATTATAAATAAATAGTAAGTGCTATAAAACATTATTTTAAAAGACTACGATAAAAAAGTTAATTTTAATATTTTTCTCACAAACGCCTAGCTTTTTTTTTTATTGGCGCGCGAGCCTGAGAACACATTTATTTATTATATAATTTTTTTAAATTTTTTTAATCAAAGAATTTTTTATATATATTTTTTAAATATCTGTAGGTTTACTGCTTACTGGGATTACTATTTTATCTTCAATTTTCCTATAAATTGGTAGTCGTTATCACTTTTTTGAAATTGTAACCTATACATCTTTTTGGAATTTTTTTATTAAATTAATTTTTGAGACATTTTAAACGATAATTTAATTATTTTACAAAATGTATCATTTATTAAATTAATTAAATTTATAGAATATTCTAAATTGTAAAACAGTTCATTAAAATATTTTTATTGTATTAACACTGCTGCTAGACATAGACAACTTGTTTGCGATTTTTTTTCATATTAAAAGTTATGTTTTAATTTTCATCATAGCCAGCACAGATATTTTTGAATATTTTTTTTATCATGCAATTTAATATGCGACACTACATTTTTTTTTAATCGGTTAAAAGTTTGAATAATTATTTAATTTTACTTATTTTGTGGGATTTTCAATATTTTTTCTGGAAAAACGGCTCCGTAAAAAAATATTTTATTTTTAAATCGAAAATTCATTAATGAATTTATGATAGATTACGTACGTATTTTTTAATTGGTACCATAGTTCAAGTAAAGTTTAAGTAAAAAGCTGTTTTCTGTGCCAAAATTTTGCATGTTAAACGCCTCCGAAACACCAACTTTGTGAAATTTTTGGTTTTCATTTCTTAATTAATAGAGGGCAGGTTTTAAAATATTTTTAGAAAATAAATTCTTTAAAAAAATGTAATCGCTCACTCTATTTAAAAAATTAATTATAAATCAATTTTAGTGCAACTTTCAATTAAAAAAAATAAGCCACGCCCCTTTTTCCCAAAAAATCGCGCCTCCGGCGGGGGTTTGGGCCCTTCAGGCCTCTATCTGAAGCGCACTGGTAAGAATTTGAAACTACTTTCACCACTGGGAACCACACACAAGTGCATCACTGCACTGAGTGGAAAGCGAGATGAATTTTCCCCATGAGGAAGGGGGCAGCGTGATTTTTACTTGAAACGGTCACCCATCCAAGTAGTAACCACGCTCGACGTAGCTTGATCTCGGTGATCAAACGAAAACCGGTCAATGCACTGCGCCACGGTCAACCCTTATGGTTGTTATTTGCACCAAGGTATATAGACAGTGTTTTTGCAGACTGGCGACGAGGTAGGCTGCCTGTACCGCGATCGGCCAGTGCGCATGCCCCCCGAGATCTTCTCTTTGTGGGGCTGCTGGGGCTGCTACAACTACCTCAACCCCAGCGCCAGCTTCAAGCCCGGCATGTACATCCCGCCGAGCATCTGCCTCGTACAGGTACGTACACATTTGACCTCCATCATGGCTGCGTGGCGTCGCTTCCAGTCGAGCCAAGTACTAAACACTTCTATAACTATATATATATATAAAATATATTAGACACCACGAACTTTACTCATGCTTTGTTTGTGGACGTTACCACGCAGTCTATGGAGCCGTGGTGAACCAAAAGTCTTTTGATATAGATAGCAGGTGCGGATCCAGGGGGGGGGGAGGGCTGCAGCCCCCCCCCCGAGATTTTGGATTTAACATGCATTTCCCCCCCACTTCCATTTTTTTAACATTGGCCTTATGGAGGCAGACCCCCCTTCCCCCCAATTTTAGACCCTCCTTACCCGAAATTTTTTTCTGGATCCGCGCCTGATTGATAGACAGAATGCTTTTCTTGCATATCTCCCAAAATTGCAAATCTGCATCTCTCTGTGTGTATTGGAGCTCCATCAGGAGTTTAAGGTTGGTTTACATTGACTACATAATGCATGTAGGGCTACGCGGTTCCGTGTTATAACGAGACCATGTTCTGGGACTACCACGACCCGGCGATGACGGCCGCGGTGGCCGCTACCCTCCGCTCGGACTCGGTGGTGGACAAATGGCTCTCCTGCTGCGCCACGGCGGACCAGTGCTGCGCGCGCATCCTGGGACCGGACCCCGGGCCGGGGCTGTGTCCTGCGCTCTGGGACGGCTGGGAGTGCTGGGACGCTGCCCAGCCGGGCACCACGTCCCTGGGCGCGTGCCCGGACTACAGCTACGTGGGGACGGGCCACTCGTGCGACCGTGAGTATCTCCTCTGTTCCTCTGTTATCTTGTTCGTACGTCAGCAATGAGATAGCCAACTACGTACCTGCCTCAACATGACACACTGCACCGGAGTAAAGTAAAAAACACTTGTGTGACTGCAGCGATGACGTTCAAATGGAGTTTCGACTTCATTTTTTTTTATTGCAGAAATGAATAGAGGGTGCAAAGTTATGCTAAACTGATTTTTTTGAGACCGGGAACTATTTTTAAAAAATTATTGAAAGTTCTTTTCGTGACGTCACGAGACACCGCTCCTTAAGAAAAAGATAGGACTTGCCACCTCATGACGTCACAAAAAGGACTTCCAAAATTTTTTTAAAAATAGTTCCTGGTCTCAAAAGAATCTGAAAAAAATCAGGGTAGCATAACTTTGCACCCTCTATCCATTTATGCAATAAAAAAGTTGAGGTCGATCCTCTATTATAATGTAATCCATATAGTATTCTATTGTTATAGTGGTGCCACAGATCGCACGAGTTTCGTCAAATCAAACTCGGTACTTTTGATTGTTCAGTCCACAGCCGCAAGGAATGCTGGGAGAACGCCACCTGGAACGTGCAGAGCGACTTCCTCACGTGCTCCCACGCGCCACGTCTGCGCTTCAGACACGAGTACCACGTCACCGTGCTGGCAGTCGCCACGGTCATCAGTCTGCCCGCGCTCGTCATCTTTGTCGCATTCAAGTACGTGCTCTCTACACCTTAAATGTGATCGTAGCGCTTTAATTTAAGATTATAGTCCCCGCACCATTCCCAATTCAAGTATCAACAAAAGCAAGGGCGAAGCCAGCGCACGGCTTTGAAGGTTTGAAGGGGATGTTAAATCTTGCAATGTTAATTTTTGGAGTGAGAGGGGAGCGACGGGTGGGGGGTGGTAACACCTATCAATGTATATGGGACCTTTGGGGGGGTATCACTTCATCGCCGCCATCGTTCCCCTTCCCCCTTGTATCCGTGCCTGGGGGTGGGGGGGGGGGTTCATACATATCCCCCAATTTAAGATTGAAATACTACAGCTAGGGAATATACCCCCATGGCTTGCTTCAACCCCCTCCTATAGGTGACTGATTTTGAGTTCTGGAGGGTCGATGACCATGTGTGACGTCACAGGCGGCTGCACACGACGCGCGTGTTCCAACACCGCAACCTGCTGGTGGCGCTCGTGGCGCGCAACGTGCTCGTCATTCTGTCCAAGAGCCTCGTTATTCTGGACGAGCTGTACGCGCCCTCAGAGGTAAGAAAGGTGGATTTACGTGAACCATTTCTAGCGTAGCTGCGACCACGCAAATAATGCGCACTTGCTGTAAAGTCCATCGGCGGTAATATTTGGATATTAAAATATAATAGTAATCGTATTTAGTTAACACGACATTCGTCACACATAGCAAACCAAAGAATTTGCTCGCCACATAGGATTTCGCAACTAGCTTTTACATCAAAATCGCGTCGCATTGCCGTTTTTGCACCTTAAAATGCTCCTTCGAAGGTTCATTTTAAGGTGCATTTTCATGAGCGACAACGGCGATGCGGCGCGATTTGACGTAAAAGCTGTGAAATCGTATGCGGTGGCGAATTCGCCTGTAATCGCGTTAATTACGATGCTCTTTTTCTTTTAATCGCCCAATATGGCCGCTAATGGATGTTACAGCAAGTGCGCTTTATTCACGTTGCGTTGTAGGCTGGAAATCGCTCATGAAAATCCACCTTTAAACTCCATGCAGCTTATATATCATGGCTGTCAATATATTTCTAAAACCGGCCACGTTTTTGCAGGCACAGTCCAATATGGCGGCCAACAGCGCGTGGTGTCGCTGCCTCACCGCCCTCGAGAAGCTGGCCACGAACGGCGTGTTCGCGTGCATGGCGCTCGAGAGCGTGTACCTGCACGGCGTCCTGGCGCGTGCCTTCCGCGGCCAGCCCCGCATGACGCCATTCTACGTGGTGGCGGCCGGTGAGTGATGAGACCGCGGCTTTACAGGGCCTGGGTTTTGTGCATTGACCGGTTCTCGTTAGGTCACCGAAGTCGAGCTACATCGAGCGTGGTTAGTACTTGGATGGGTGACCGTTTTATGTAAAAATCACGATGCTCCCTCCCTGGGGTAAATTCATCTCACTTTCCACTGCAGTGCAGTGATGCGCTTGTGTGTGGTTCCCCAGGCTTTGGACATCGCTTTGGTCCATTGATAAAAAGTAGAGGTGACTGAGGCTTTGTGCCATGTACAGTACCATGTTTAAACTTGCTAAACTTGCAGTGACGTCAGCGGCGTGCGCGGCCACGTGGTCCGGTCTCACCGCCGCCCTTAACGACTTCTACTGCTGGACGGTGGACGTGAACCACCTCGGCCTGCAGTGGATCAACGACGCTCTCCGCATCGCGCTGCTGCTGGTCAGTGCCAACGACTGTATACTGAGAGGACGGCCTAGCAGGCGCGAATCCAGAAGGGGGCGGGGCTTGGGGGCTGCAGGTTCCCCCCCCCCCCGAAATTTTGGATTTAACATGGGCAAAATAGGCATTTCCCCCTCTATAATTTTTTTTTAACATTGACCTTATGGAGACAGCTCCCCCTCCCCCCCCTCCCGAATTTTTTTTTTCTGGATCCGCGCCTGCGGCCTAGGACACCGACTTATTGAAGAACCTCGATACTCGACAATTCTCGCCAACCTTTGGGGAAGTCCGCCACGTGCTCGGACGGTTTGTTTGAGGACGTCAAAGATTTGACAGCTTCACAGATTTGACAGATGGTTAATAAATTGGCATATTTGACCGCGGAATCTTTGTAGCGACTCTATATAGGCCAATCAAATGCGCTAGAAAAGTCAAGATCGTGACATCACAGGGTTGAGCAAATGGCAGCGCGTTGGCGGCAAAAGTAGACGGTTTTAAAGTTAGGCCGTCCTCCCAATATATATATATATATAGTTCTTGGGTGAGCATGCACTTCAGAAGAGCCTGTGGAGGAAAAGCTAACTTCAGGAAGCTCAAGGGCAGGAGGACGGGGCAAAGTTAACTTCAGGGAGTTCAGGAGGAGGGAGAAAAGTTAACTTCAGGGAGTTCAGGAGGAGGGAGAAAAGTTAACTTCAGGGAGTTCAGGAGGAGGGAGAAAAGTTAACTTCAGGGAGTTCAGGAGGAGGGAGAAAAGTTAACTTCAGGGAGTTCAGGAGGAGGGGCAAAGCTAACTTTAGGAGTTTAGGGGCGTTATAGGCATGCAGTGGCAGGGCAAACTCGGAATAAAAATCAGGGTGGGGGGAGGGGTTGCCTCCATAAAGCCAATGTTAAAAAAATAATCGGGAGAATCAATTATGCTCTAACTCTCTCGAAAACTTATTTACAGCTAGCACAGTGAAACTTTCACTATAATATAAAATAAGTACAAAATTACAAATAAGTACAAATTATTTTAAAAAAATCCTTATTTGTAATAACATGATCAATAAGAGTGCTGGTGTTAATGGTTTCTCTAGTTCCAACTTTAATAATAGTTTCTCTTGTAGCAACTTTAATTGTTAGTAACACTTAGAATCCAGCACGTGTCACGTTGCAGGTGAACGTGGTGCTTCTGTGCGACATCGTGCGAGTGTTGCTGACACGTCTGCGCTCCGTCAACACGCCTCACTCCTCCAGAATCAGGTGAGATCAGAATCTGATGTCATGCACAGACTTGTAGCCACAGTACAGAAAATATATCCTATGCTCATATCGAAGCCCAAAATGAAACGCGTCAACGGCTGCAATTTTATCAGCCGTAATGTTAAAATCATACAAAAGGCGCGTGACCAAATAGGGCACCCGCAATGTTATATAGGTATACGAGAATCAATTATGCTCTAACTCGGAAACTTTATAGCTAGCACAGTGAAACTTTCACTAAAATATAAAATATTAGAACAAAATCTAGTTATGCTTTTTCAAAAAAAAAAAAAAAAAAGGTAAGCTCTAATCACAAATTAAAAAAAGCTTCAAAATTGATTCTCAGCGCCCCCGTAAGGCAGGCATATTGGAGTGCGTATATATTATACCATCTTTTCTGTACTGTGCTTGTAGCTTTGAAGGGATAAAGGCCTCAAATTAGATAAGAAACCAAGTATTGCTCGAGTTTACAATCAACATTCGCATTATTTTTTTTCCGCGCGGGGTTCGACCGCGCGAGCGAAATTGCGCTGCAAAGAAGGTCCTTTCTAACGTCTAGGCAAGGACTAAATTTGCTACTTTGCACCGTCCGGGCGTGGAGAAAACGATGCGAATGTTGATTACAAACTCAAGCAACCCTTGGTGACTAACTTGATCTCTCCCCAGACGCACTGCCAAGGCCACGCTGCTGCTGGCCCCCGTGTTCGGCGTGCAGTTCCTCTTCACGGCAGTGCGGCCCGCCACCCGCGACTGCGCAGCCGAGCAGGCCTACTACCTGATCGCCTACGGACTGGAAGGCTTGCAGGGTCCACTCGTGGCGCTGCTGTACTGCTACTTGAACCTCGAGGTGAGCTGGGGCCACTCTGACAAACTGCTTTCGAATACTAACAGCGTGGGGTACCCTTTTCCTATATACTATAACATTGACAGCCGGCCCAAGTGTGAATTTTCGAGTGTGCTCCTCGTTGATAAGAGAGCAGCAAGTTGTGACCTGTAGTACCACATTTGTGGGGAGAGGTCGGGCAGACTCTTGTTGAATTCACAGCTGAAGACCCTGGCTTCCAGGTGTTGGGGGGAGTGTGTCGAAGTTGTAGATGGCGCTGTGTCGTGACGTAATCAGCCAATCACAAGAGAAGGATTACCCCTTCTTTATAGTTCTCCACTAACTTTATCCTAATTCACCCAGGTTCGTCAGCTGTTGCGTCGAGTCTGGGAGCGCAGGTTCGGGGGAGTGGGGGCCCCGCGGCCCAGCCTTGTCACTGACGTCACCAGCCTGCAGCAGCCCAGCCTTTTCGGTCCCAGTGACGTCACCAATCACTCCCGTGACATCTCGCGCAAAACTAGTGACGTCATCGCCAGGGAAGACAGTGACGTCACGAAGAAAAGTGACGTCACTCTGCGACGGCGAATCAGCCTCCCCTCCCCCAACAATGACGTCACCATCCTGCGGGAATTGACAGAACCCGCGCAGTCTTTCACGTGACCACAAAGGGGGGGGGGGGTCCTCAGGCGCGGGTCCAGGGTGGCTGGGAGGGGGCGCTTTTGGATTTAACATGAGCAATATAGGCATTTTCCCTCGCTCCATCATTTTATTTAACATTGACCTTATGGAGACAGCTTCCCCCCTCCCCCGAAATTTAGTTCTTGATCCGCGCCTGTCAGTCCTAGAGTTTTCGAGGGGGTGGGTTAATTGTCCTACAAGGACATATCTAAAAATGTACTAAGGGCTCGAATGTATGATGAGATGATCATACATGATGGGAGATGATTGATTCTCTTCTCCTTCCTCCCGGTACCTTCATGGATATATCCGCCTGATCCGCCTTGTCTGTGCCGCTGTCAAGTCATATTTCCTTCAAAATGTATTTTTAGTTTACTGCAATAGGTTTTCATTGTTTTCAATGCCCCTAAATTGATGCTTTAAAGTAAATCTTTTTGCAAAAAATTGAATCCATGGCAACTGAAAATTTTTTGATCTCTCTTTAGCTCGCTTCAGTGGGACTAGCAGGCAGCCATGTGCCTTCTGATAGCTTTCAGCAAACTTTGAAGGAGGCTAATTTTACTGAAAAAGCTGCCCGTGAAAATCGGATACCATGATTTCATTTACTTCATTTACTAGGTGGTTGACACAGTAAGCATTAAAATCCCTACTTACTAATTAAAATAAATTAACAATTTCACGATTTTTTAGTCTTTTCACCACCATCATTTATAAAACAATATTTCAACCTGCTAATAGAAAATTCAGTTTTATTCTAGTCCCTCACCTTGGCACAGAAATTGTTAAAATTTTCGAAAAAAAGTAACTTAAGGTAGAGATAATACAGATCAGCTGGCCCAATGCTAAAAAAATCCCATTCACAAAAATTCTGAAAAAAATTTAAAATGTTCTCCTCTACATCCCCTATCAGTAGGTAAAATATCAGGTATACAAAAACGAGCTAGTTTTTGAGTTATTAATTTTTAAAGTTGACTAATTAATAACTCGAAAACTAGCTCGTTTTTGTATACCTGATATTTTACCTACTGATAGGGGATGTAGAGGAGAACATTTTAAATTTTTTTCATAATTTTTATGAATGGGATTTTTTTAGCATTGGGCCAGCTGATCCGTATTATCTCTACCTTAAGCCGCCGGTATTACACGATACAATTTTTCTAGTTATTGTATACAATTTTTACTTACAAGAAAACTTCAACTCCATTTGTTTGTACGGAGATGAAATTTTCTTGCAAGGAAAAATTGTATGCAAAATTGTATCGTGTAATACCGGCTTTATATTGTCCCCAATACAACCAAAAATATTATACAATAAAGGTTTCCAGTCAGCTGATTTTGCGGTGTTCCCACCGCCCTATCTAAAACTATATATAATGTAAAAAAACTAGAAATTGCTTTTTTGGAATGAAAGAATTTTTTTAGAGGAAAATAGGTTTTAATTTGATTCATTATCAGAAGATCCATAAATGGGGAGCGGGGGTAGGAGATGGTTTCAAGTAAATAACTTTTATTAATTAAAAAGTTACTGAGAAAAAATTCAAATTTTCTAACATGGTGGCTTACGGAGAAAATTTTTCCTCCTCAATGACTATATACAAGAGGACGGCCTAACTTTTTTGCCGCCAACGCGCTGCCATTTCCTCAACCCAGTTACGTCACGAGCTTGACTTTTCTAGCACATTTGATTGGCCTAGAGTCAGCTACAAAGATACCGCGGTCAAAGATGCCGCTTTATTAGCCATCTGTCAAATCTGTCAAGCTGTCAAATCTTTGACGTCCTCTAAGAAACCGCCCGAGCACGTGGCTCATTCAGCGGACTTCCCCGAAGATTGGGGAATTGTCGAGTATCGAGGTTCTTCAATAAGTTGTTCTAGGCCGTCCTCCCAGTATATAGTCCTTGGGAGAACACTGTCATTAGTGAACCAGGAGAGGAGAAAAACTAAAATCACACAACAATATATTCCCCATGATGTTTATTTATTTTTTGTAAAAAAATGTTTTTGATTGTTACACAGTAATTATAATAATATAGAAAAATCACACGCAATACATACACAAAGGGTAGGCTGACAGCCAACTAACAATTTGTTGAAGAAAATCAATCTAGAAATCTAAATGGACTGACACTAGCAGATAATGAAACTTATTATTTAAAAGCAAGCAGAGAAACAAAAAAAAGCATATACAAAACATGCATTAACATTACATTGAATTTAACATTGATTGATGTTAGTAAAAATTGAGCATGCCGTTTTACTGAACACGTGGTCGCAGGGCAGTGATAATGACACGAGCAATGCAAATGAGGTAATGAGCATTAAATTAAAAGGTTTTTGATTAAAGTGTTTTGATGATTATGGCATGTACGTAATTTTCGTAATAAAATGAGATCAAACTTATTTTAGCAAATGTTGGCTCTCCATGTATTTTCTCTCGGTGTTCCATTCCTCATTTCGCATTTCAATTTACACACATGTACAAAATATGTATTTTTTTTTTACATGAAAACAAAAATAGTAACGTATTTTGCCTTAAATATTAAAAAATAAAAAATAAACATAAATCCTTAAAATGATTAATAACACAAAAGATTGTCTAAAAATATTGAGACACAAATGTTGAGCATAATTTACACTTAATGTACAATAACTTGAGTATAATTAACGAGTGACAATATAAACCAAAACATTTTGTACTTTGATCAATTACTATAAGAAATTTGGCAACCTTACATTTTGTGATTTACAAGCAAGCTACGATGCAGCTGGCAAGATTTAAGTGGCAAGCATCAATCGCAGTTTAATCTCGAATTTCAAAATTCCATTGAAAACTTAATATCATAAAATTTGTAAATTTTTATAAAAGCTAATAAAAACTTTTAAACTTTTCTTCTTATTTTTTTGTCCATTCGTTTTATAAAAGTGTATCACATTTTTGTGTCACACGGTTCTTCATATAATGAGCTTTTTACACTTAGTGCAAGTAATTACCTTCGTTTATTTCCGAGAAACAAACAAGTAGTGGCAAGTATATATCGAAGTATATTAAATGAAATACGATTTCATTAAGTTTGTCCTTGTAAAATTAATAATAATAATATTTTAGTAATTATATATAACACGTTATTTATTTGCCTTATCATAATTATTGCAAAAAAAATGTTTTTTGTCAGGGAATGTCACGAAGGGATTCCTCGCACGAGACACGTGGAGGGGGCGTGGCTTGCTGGCACGTGGCAGGAGACGTGGAGGGGGCGTGGCTTGCTGACACGTGGCAGGAGACGTGGAGGGGTCGTGGCTTGCTGACACGTGGCAGGAGACGTGGAGGGGGCGTGGCTTGCTGACACGTGGATGTGGACATGGCACGAGGCAGAGACGTGGAGCTAGTCGTCCACCTCGCAGAGCGTCACGTCGAAAAGCTCCTCGTCCTGCTTGATTTGCTTGAACTCGACCACGAAGAGGTCCTCGTTGCAGTAGTAGCGCAGCATGTCATCGTCAAGCCTGGCGGTAATCCTGCAACAAACCCTCCGTCAAAACAACAGTCACAGGTCGCCGCGATACCAACTGAAAAGGCAATCAATACGAGCTTTTGTAAGTCCTCTCTGACCTCTATATATCCTGGAGCCAGGGTTAAAAATTTGCCACTTGTGTTTTGGTGCAAAACAAAAAGCTCGTATTAGGTCCTATCAGGCGCGGATACAGAGGGGTGGCTGGGAAAATTTTGGATTTAACATGGGCAATATAGGAATTTCCCCCACTCCAATTTTTTTTTTTTTTTTTAACATTGGCCTTATGGAGACAGCCCCTCCCGAAATTTGGATCCGCGCCTGGATGTCCCATTGTAAAACTGGAATACTAAAACACCAAGCCTGCCTTTAGACGCCCTGATAGTAAGCTGGTCATGTTTATGGAGTGTGGTCATTTATGTCGCCAAGACTCGAATTTAGCAAATGAAAAAGGTCACATAAGACTCGAATTAAGCGATAAAAAATGGTGATGATATAGGACTCGGATAAGGCGATTAAAAATGGTGATAATATAGGACTCGAATAAGGCGATTAAAAATGGTGATAATATAGGACTCGAATAAGGCGATTAAAATTGCCACTGCGGCGATTGACGTTCAAAATTTCTACTGAGGACAAACTAGTACAAACTAGTAACTCAAGTAACTTACCCCCGTCTGTTTTTGCGATACAAGTTTGAAATTGCAGAAGTAGAAATTTTGTACTTTGATTCAATCTGCAACAGAGACAATTACCACTCATTAATTAATTGAAAAAAGAATGTAGGAATAGCAAATTTACCATTACAAGTGGAAGAAAAGAGAAAAAGGAAGCGGCGTGTAAAGCTGTCTTGTGTTTGACGCGCATGCAGGACTAAATCAAAACGCTGTTCGTTTTACAGCACGAAAGTTTTTTAACGAAGGGAGGATGACTATTAAGGCGGATTTACACGGCGGCGATGCGACGCGATTTTGACGTAAAAGCTGTGAATATGCGACGAGCGAATTCGCCATGCAACTGCGGCGGTGGCGAATATCGCGTTAATTAACGATGTTCTTAATCGCCAAATGTGACCGCCAATGCATGGATTTTACAGCTATAGTGCGCATTATTCGCTTCACGTCGCATGATAAAATTCGCCATGTGAATCCACCTTAAAAGAATGTGATCTTCTAACTTAATGTTTCCTGTGAAACAAAATTATAGTATTTTACTAAAACTATGTATAAGAAATGACGGTCGTTACCCCATTTCGAAGTAAATGTGACCCTACATTATTTCTGATTCTTTTCACAGCTAATGTGTCTCTTCTGGGTTTCGAGTCGCCTGCCCCGGATTCTGGACAAATCTCCATTTTTTGTTCCTCGACATGCAACACATCAATCTCGATTGTTAAACAAGACTGGGGGTTGGTCAAATCTGGATCGATGTTGAGTGGCGCTCGCCAGGGGTAGTCCCACCTCTTTCCTTAAAGGGTTACTGCTCTCAGATTAAGGGTAAGATAACACGAAACATCGATTGTAGTAGTCTCATTTGATTAACATGTAAACCTTAGCAACCTCATAATAATTCTGAATTTTTTTTAGAGACAGTTCTTACATTAAGTTAGCACCAAAAAAAATGTAGAACAAATTTCAAAGCAATCGCTCGATCCGATTTTTTTTTTAATTAATTTTTTAAAATTCTAGTATAGGGCTTTCCCACGGAGACCTAAACTAAGAAATTAATTTTAAAAAATCGGATCGTCCGATTGTTTTAAAATTTTTTCCACATTTTTTTGGTGCTAAGAACTGTCTCTCAAAAAAAAATTTAGAATTATTATGAGGTTGCTAAGGTTTACATGTTAATCAAATAAGACTACAACAATCGATTTTTCATGTTATCTTACCCTTAAGTGTTGCTCGAGTTCATAATCAACATTCGCATCATTTTATATATACAGCCCGTGCAAAGTTGCGTCATCAAGGATTAAATTTCTTACTTTGCAGTGCAACTTTGCACGCATGCGTGTAGAAAAATTAATCGAATGTTAATTATTATCAACACTTGGTGAGTGTCTATAATTTGAGGCATGTTATCAACAAGGCTGAGTGACGCGAGCGGGTCAACATGTTATGGAGTATCGCTTGTTGACACAGGGTCAACAAACCGCCGGACTACTAACCTATCTAGGGGTAAGTTAGAAGTCTCGAAAAGGTAGGAAGCTCGCGTTACTCATGAGCGTCAACTCCCGCCGCTCAGTGAGGCTGGAGTCCTCACTCACCGCGTGCAGAAGGCCGGACGAGCTGGGAGGCACCACGTGCAGCGGCGTGTACACGTCCTCGTTTTCCTGTCTCACGTACAGCATCACGCGCTCGCTCAGCGGCGGGCCGCCCACCCCGGGGCTGTGGTGTGTACCCTGCAGGAACAGAAAGGCTGGTCAGACAGGAGTGGAATTTCGACCTCAAAATTTTATTCAAGAAATAGATACTGCAGGGTGCAAAGTTATGCTACTCTGATTTGTTAGTTTTTTATTAAAAAATTATTGAAAGTATTATACAGAGAAAGTGACGCCTCTATAGGTACGCCTCTCTTAATAAAAGGATAGAACCTATAAAAGGAGCGTGGGTTCAAACCCAACCTCGGCAAAACTTTTTAACAATTCTTCCTGACTTCTAAAAATCTGAAAAATATCAGTCGCATAACTTTGCACCCTGTATCTGAGGTTACCACACATTAAGGGATGGTTACACAAGGGTGACACAGGGGGTGACACAGGGGGTGAGCAGACAAGAACACACAGGCCGATAAAATGTGACCTATTGATTTTGCGGCGGCTTGGAAGACAGTATAACCAAGTTGGTCACAATTATATCACTCGCCTTGTCTGTAACAATGTCAATGTGTTTTAGTGAGCGGTCAAAGGTGACAAAGCGGTAGGCAGCGAGAGGGCGCAAATTTAAAAGGAGTACTGTGGGGGTGATCGGGAAAAAAACTTTGACTGCAGGAAAATATGATCTGTATAAAATTAAAATCAATAACTTATGTGGCGGGAGATTGACGTGACACTTAACAGAGGCTTCAAGTGGTGCGCTCTCGCTGCGCAACTGTTTGTCGCTAAGGTCCATCTTGCACTTGAAAAAATGAAGCAAAGTGTTTTTTTAACTTTTCTCGGTTATAAATCAAGTAAAAAATGTAAATCTTGAATTATCTACTTTATTTTTCAGTTTGGAGTTTGGACCAAAGTTCCGTAAAGGAATTTTCCCTAAAAAATCTTATTCTTAGTGAAAAAACGAATTCACGTTTCTTTTACATAGGTTTGGTATAGCGGGTGGGAACACCAAAAAATCAGCTGACTTGAAGCCTCTATGATTTAAATATAAAATTTTATACGTAGCAATTACGATAGCAAAATTATTGTAAAGTTGTAACTTCAATTGATTTGACTTCGCAGTCACAATCACATCAAATGACTTAAAAATGGACTTTGTCTCGATTTAATTATCTCCTCGGTGAAACCGAAGAAAATGTAAATTCATTAGAGACTTAAAAACTTTTTATTTACCATGTGCATGAATTTGACCAAGAGTATTTAATGAAATTATTACACTAATGTACACTGTATAAACTATAATGTACAATATAATATACAGTACGTTATGCTGCCTTGAAATGTACGTGAATGTGAGATTAAGAAGTTAAAACGACGTGGACATTTTTAAAGTGATCGCTGCAGTCAGCTTATTTTCGTTCACAACTTGATTTAGCCCAAAGATGATTTCCATTCAAGTGAAGTTTATTTAGTAAACTTTATTTATCTATGCATACAAATATTAAAACACTTGAAATTGTAATTGTTCTGGTACAAAAAAAAAAAATGCGGAGGGTCTTTCTTTGTGTTTTTGAGCACGGTGCGTCAAAAAGGCGCACAAAAAACGAATCTCCTTTACAAAAAAAAAAAACGCGAGCTGCCGACAGATGCTGCCCCACTATAGCTCATCTTCAGCAAAACAAAAGACTGACGACACGATTTTAACATTAATTAAAATTAACCATCAAGCTCTGGTGTCTCAGAGACCCTACAGAGACCTCCGTGTCTAATGACTAGGGATTTGATCAGAGTTTCAGAGTGGCGGCGCTGCTAAATGTTCGGCACGGCCTGGTTCTTGCTGGCTGAAATTGCCCGCGCAGCCAGGGAGAACCGGGCCGTGCCGCTGCCATTCAGTGGCGCCGCTACTCTCAGTTACAGTGAAGCTCGGCCAAGCTGGCCAAATTTCTGGCCATAAGACACGGAGGTCTCTGTAGGGTCTCTGCTGGTGTCTGGTATCACTAAATTGGGTATACACAACTTCTAAATAGTTGAGACAGTGTCTATACATATCCATTATGGATGACGTCATGGAGGCGTTTGTCATCAAAGGTATGAGTGATAAGAGAAGCAGTATTTATTATTATTATTATTATTATTATTATTTACAAGGATACACCCCTAAGAGCTTACAGCTCGCGGCGGGGTAATGGGTAGGGATAAAAAGTAGGGAACGGATGGTGGCCACGGCCTGTTACGCGTCCCAGCATTCGCTGAGGTGAGACTGAGGGAACCTTAGAAAACCTCAATCAGGACGGACACCTCTACTTTTTCTCAATGGACCAAAGCGATGTCCAAAGCCTGCATGGGTGGGGAAGTTGGGGAACCACACACAAGTGCATCACTGCCAGGCGCAGATCCAGGGGGTGGGCTGGGGGGGCTGCAGCCCCCCCCCAAGAAATTTTGGATTTAACATGGGCAATATAGGCATTTCCCTCACTTCAAATTTTTTTTTAACATTGGCCTTATGGAGGCAGCCCCTCCCGAATTTTTTTTCTGGATCCGCGCCTGATCACTGCACTGGGTTGGAAAGCGAGACGAATTTACACCAGTGACTCCACAAATATCATTGTTGTTGGTAAACACAAAGATGCTTTTTAAACCCCATTCGCTTCAAGTGTTTTCCGGCGGGAAAATTTTCTCCATAAGCCACCATGATAAAAATTTTGAATTTTTTCTCAATAAAGGCGGATTCAGGTAGCGACAACGGCAATGCGACGCGATTTTGACGTAAATGCTGTGAAATCCTATGCGGTGGCGAAATCACCGGGAATCGCGTTAATTAATTGATGCTCCTTTTAATCGTCAAATGATGTTACAGCAAGTGCGCATTATTCGCGTCACGTTGCATGATAAAAATCGCCATGTGAATCCGCCTTTAAAGCCTTCACTAAAAGTTATATAACCAATTTGTTGTGAAATCCAAATTAAAATCGGAATCTCTATTTTTCGATAAAGCTGATGCTAGTGATGGGACGATGCTCCGGTGAAACGTGGAGATGGAGAGGTTCGGAGGACGCTACAGACCCTTGGAGGGGGAAAGGGGGTCACTCACCGGGTGGTGCAGGCCGGAGGGAGAAGGCACTTGCTGCAGCTTGGCTCGCTTGGGCGGCGGCTGCGAGGGCGAGCTGAACACGTCGCTGTCTCCGGCAAGCACGTCCTTCTTGTCACTGTAACACACCCGCGGTCAGACACGTTAAAAAAGTGAATTTTCATGAGCGAAAAAAATGATGCGGCGCGATTTGCGAAATCCTATGCGGCGGCGAATTCGATGGTCTTTTTCTTTTATTCGCCCAATATGGTCGCCAATAAAAGTTACAGCAAGTGCGCATTATTCATTATTCGCGTCACGTCACAGGCTGGAAATCGTTTATGAAAATCCACCTTAATTATACTATATAATGTACCAGGGTATTAGTTATACATATCCTGATGTTGTACAGCATTTGATTTTGTTGCGTCAACCTGCATATCGGACTCAAATCTCAAATATGTGATATTTGAAGAACTCTAGCTAATTCCTACGAGTTTGTCCGAGAGGTGAACTTAGCTCTCAGAGATAATCAACATTGTCTGACAGCTAGCGCCGCCATCGGTCGAAAAGTGTACCAAATTAACTTGCATCATATTTACTGATTTCCTGGTTCTTTTTCCAAAAGTAAAATAGACTTGTGTGAAATTTTCTGACACAACACAGGAGGCTCCACTAGAGTAAAATTTTCTGTGAGTGTTTTATTAAAGCTACTAATTTGAGACATCTTCAATTAGGGGTCTTAATCAAGCCGTTTATTCCTTCTATATAAATTTAAGCCAATCTGTGCTCTTTAGGTTTAAATAATAAACGGTGGGAACATCGCAAATCAGCTGTTTATTAAAAACATTGCCTCATGACGTGTCCTATTATTAACCTGAACAAAAGTCTATTGTGACTTTTGATTGTAGGAGAAATGGATTGAGTAAAAAAAAGTTGAATTTGGAGACACGCCATGGGGGATCTCAAGTGAATTTGGACACTTTACACTTCTGATTAAGGTTAAAATACAAGCTTTTTGTGTTCAGTAACGCCCTCTCTGATTGGCTAAAACTCGGCACGCGCGCCTTAAAAAATGCTTTGTTTGATTGCCAAACCTAAAAATTGAACTCGGCGCACGCTGACTTTTTAGCCAAACCAACGCTTACTCCACCAAGGCCTGAATATCGATACGCCATTGTTTTTTGAAATAGTAGTCCTAGATTTCCAATATTTCATTGAGTTATATTTTCAATATTTCATTCAGTTCAACTTTCACCCCAAAATTTTCATGGTAGAAGTTATTCTAAAATTTTGACACTTTACAAACGGCAAGATAAGGGGTTTAAAAATTATGGCTGGGGTGTGAAAAGTATAAAAAAAAAAACTACTTCAATTTAATTTAAATTTCACAATGAGACTACTATTTCTTCACGGACCATGAAAGCTTGTAGCTCAACAGGGGTTGCTTACCCGGGGTGCTCAGGCGGGAAGTGGTTGTGGAACTTGAGGGTGGTGGGGGTGGGGTGGTGGGGGTGGTGCAGCCCCTTGGCGGCGTGCATCAAGTAGGCCCCCGCCCCCGTGCCACCCCCGCCTGGAGACGCCGCAGCAGCCGATCCAGCGACATGCGCCCGCCCGTCCCCATTAGACAGACTGGAAGAAAGCAGGAAATAAGAAGCAACACGTGACGTCACAGGCGCTGAATGAAACAAAAATCGCACTTTCTGAAAATAATGTCAAATCTGAAACAATAGAGTATCGACCTCAAAGTTTTTTATTGCAAAAATGAAAAGAAGGTGCAAATTTATACTATAATTCTGATTTTTTTTTCAGTTTTCTTTTAGAGGTCGGGAAGTATTGCTAAAAAGTTGTGCCGAGGTTGGATTTGAACCCACGCCCCTTTTAGGTCCTATCCTTTTGTTAAGAGTGGCGTCCAGAGGTGTCTTCCGATAATTTTTTTTAAAAATAGTTCCCGGACTCTAAAAAATCTGATAAAAATCAGGGTAGTATAACTTTGCACCTTCTATCCATTTCTGTAATAACCATTTTTGAGGTCGATACTCCATTTTAGTGAGTTAAATTAGTTTAATGTGTATTACCACAAGATTTAATATTTTACATAATTACAATTGATTATTAATTTATTTTAATAGTTTTACTGATGTTAAGTGCTGTTTAAATTATTGCGTGATTTAGTTTCCCGGACGGTCGTGTGTTGTTTCCAAGTAAAGTTAGCTGAGAAAAGTTAGTCGACATGCCGAAGGTTAGTCGTGGGGTTAGTTCGTTCATTGGCCACAGTGGCGTCTTTGCGTCCCCAAGCATCAAGGTAGAATTAACATAGCGACGCTTTTTTATTGCAAAAATAAAAACGGATGCCAAATTAAGTTACCCTGATTTTTTCAGACTTCAGAGAATTTTAAAAAAGTCGTCACTGCAAGGCGTTTAGTCCCTCTTCCTTTTATCAAGGCCTTTTATTGAGGTCTGGTTCAATAATCAAATCTGATAAAATCAGAGTGGCATAATTTGGCATACCTCTTATCTGCAATAAAATAATCATTTCTCAGGGTATCAGATATATCAAGGTGCCGGCCAGGGTGTCAAATCAGGTTATTACTGTTATTAGATATATCAGACCAGGGTATCAGATAAACTTATCAGGATGTCTAATCAGGGTATCAGATCAAGGTATACTAGATATATCAGGGTATCATGCAGATCAGGGTATTAGATGTATCAGGGTATGAGAAGGAAGCAAATGTTTACCTGGAGCTGTCCGTCTCGTGGCCGTAGAAGCCCTGCAATTCCATAGACGTGAGCTGAAACATGAGGGAGAGAATGGTGAGCAAACAAACAAACAAACAAACAAACAAACAAACAAACAAACAAACAAACAAACAAACAAACAAACAAACAAACAAACAAACAAAACTCCCACTCGTCCATCAACAGCACGAGTTTGCACGATCACGGCAGACACAGATCATGCATCAATTAAGATCCACGTGAGAGAACCTCGTGACGACGACACTTCAAATTTACGCCTCGCTTTGACACAATGACAACCTGAATGAAATTGTTTATTACAGAAATAAATAGAAGCTACCAAATTATGATATCTGATTTTTTGTTTTCATATTTTTATTTTTAGTCCAGGAACTATTTTTTTAAAAATTAATGAAAGTGCGGCCACGCCCCCTGCATGGTCCCCTGCATGGACCCTATCCTTTAAGGTAGAGATAACGTCGTTCAGCTGTTTTTTTAGCTACATTTGATTAACATGTAAACCTTAGCAAATTCACAAAAATTCTGAAATATTTTTGACAGGCAGATATTAGTGCCTAAAAGCCATAGAAAAAATTTCAAAGCACTTTAACGAGACAATTTTTTTTAATTAATTTATTTAATTTTCAGCATAGGGCTTTCCCATGGAGGGAAAAACTAAAAAATTAATTAAAACGATCGGCTCGTTAAATTGGGTTGAAACTTTTTCTATGGCTTTTAGGCACTAATATCTGCCTCTCAAAAAAATTTCAGAATTTTTATCAATTTGCTAAGGTTTACATGTTAATCAAATGGAGCTAAAAAAAAAAATAGCTGAACGACGTTATCTCTACCTTAATGATCCAGAGGGGCCAATATATAGAACTTGCAGAACTTTCATAAAAATAGTTCTGAGACTCAAAAATATCCAAAAAAGTTCACAGTAACGTAATTTGGTACCCTCAATTTATTTCTGCAATATTAAAAATTATCATGCAGGTTGTTTATTGAGCAACAGAAGGCGAGGATCACAAGTTTGAAGTTCATGTTGATGTTGTAGCCGAGCAAGGTGTTACAGTGTGGGGCAGGCGCGGATCCAAGGGGGGGGGCGATGGGGGCGATCGCCCCCCCCCCCAAAAGGCCCCAAAATACATTGCAGGTATTACCACCCCCCACCCATCGCCCCCCTCCCACCCAAAAATTTAACACTGCGGGATAGGGCACCCCCCCCCCAAAGCCGCGGGCTGGATCCGCCCCTGGTGTGGGGGAGGTGCAGTACCTTGTCGATGTCCTCTGCGGGGGTGAAGAGGACGGGCGGCTTGGCCAGATCACTCATGGCGTAGAACTCGGAGCGCTCGGCGGCGGGATGGTACAGCTCGTCCAGCTTCTTGCGGCCCGTGGCGGTCATCTTGCGCTTGGCCGCGCGCCGCTCTTCGTCACGAGTCTTCCGCTCCGCGCCCTGCAAACCGACACATTGTTAACGGACCCTCCCTCTGATCAAGCGGTAAATAGTAAGAAAAATATTCACAATGTCTGTATTAAATAATTTGCCATGAGTGGTCACACTACATAACATTTATTTGGTCCAAGTGAGCACACCGTTGGTAACGAGGAAATATTTTGGATGGAAAAGTTGCGATGGATTGCCACTGCAGCTTTTTCATCAAAACCATGGGAAAAAAATATACTACTATTTTTCTCTACGTCAAAACGAAATAAAAATCGAAGTTGAGCGTATCGCAGTGCATTGACCAGTTCTCATTAGATCACCGAAGTCAAGCAACGTCGAGCGTGGTTACTACTTTGATGGGTGACCGTTTCAAGTAAAAATTACGTTGCTCCCTCCCTGGGGTAAATTCATCTAGCTTTCCACCCAGTGCATTGGTTCTCCAGTTTTTTTACATCTTTTTAGTCCATTGATAAAAAGTATAAGAGGTGGTGTTCATCCTGACTGAGGTTTTCCATGGTTCCCTCAGTCTCACCTCAGTGAATGCTGGGACACGTGTCCCTCTCTCATCCCCCCTCCCCCATTACCCCAACTCGCTCGAGCTCCAACTCCTTGGTTATAAGCTTCAGGTAAAAAAATATACATATATTAATAAAAAAAGTTCCATCCTTTTGTCACGATTGCTCGTCTGTCAAAAACGAAATAAAATTAAAAATGTTGCAATCAAGCACGACAGTGATGGGGGATTTTCTTAATAAAGATTCTTGTTAAATAATTATTTAATGTAAAATTGTGGCCGTTTTTCAAGTGAAAACTACGGAGAAAAGGAGAGAGAGAGCAACGGTCATCACAAAGCGAGATGGACGCAGATATAAAGAAGAGCGGCAATTTTATTAATAAAAGAAAGAGGGGAGGATGAAAGGGGTAGAAGAGGGGTCAGCTACTGGTCAGTCGGGTCACCACCGAATTTTCCCACACATCAGACAAACAACACTTTTTTTATGCATTAAGCTCACGCTTTGTATTGCACTATGATATTTCGTAACGTATTTTTTTAAATACATTTAAATGCCATTCAATTTAACGTTATACACGCGGAACTTTTACCATTTCTTGAGACCAAACTTTCTAAGGTTTTTTCACCGTCGAGGTTTGATTCAAACAATGGTCGCTCTATGTGTCTCTGAACGCGGGCGATCAAGGAAAAAATATGTTAAACAAAAACCCGCCTTTTCATGCAAAAAATATGCAAACAGATTTAGATGGAACACGGATTTTGGTCCACCATGTAACAAGTTTCGCAATGTGGTCAGTTCAGAGATTTGGCAACACCGCTTCTTGTGACAACATGCAAATTTGCGGGAAGCCATTTTGCAGACTACTGGGTATTAATTAATTTATAGAACATTATTTGCGACTTCTCAAACAAAAGTTGATACATTTTTTTGTGTGTTTAGCGCAGACACTTCCCTGTAACCTCTCTCATGACCTTTTTTTACGTAAAAAAAAGAAGGACCTTGAACAAAAAAAAAAATTAATCTCGAGAAAAAAATAGCCTCTCTTTTTATTATTATTTTTTTTTAGCGTTGAATAATTTAAAATTGAAAAGAATTTTTCTGAAATGTTATCTTTGGAATTTATGTCATCATATTTTTTATACATATACAGAAGGTTTATTACATGAGCTGCGACTATATAATATAAATTAATGTTTAAATGTTTTAATTAATTGTGCATCAAAATAAATAGATGCACCAGCATGAGACATATATATTATATAGATGTGTATCCGAGGCAACTCGCCATAAAATAAAAATAAATGTTCAAAAGATTATAATAATTTGTGTTTCATTCATTTAGGTTGTTTTCGGAAGCGCTCGGGTCTCCTTCTCGGCTCGGCCAATGACGTTCTTCGTTACAAACCGGCTACCAATGACTGAGAGCGTTACAAACACAATTTTATAGATAAACTTTTTTATTATTTGACTCGTTTAATTTTAAGTTATTTTGCTTTTTTTTTCAGAGTAAATAATTGTTAAACTAACTAGAATTTAAGCGCTTAAAATATGCGACATGGTCAGCAATTTGAGCGGTCACAATACATAATCATTTAGTCCGACTTTTTCCATCTAACTTATCAATTTTGACCGCAGTAGTTACTGTCGATCATGATGTATATGTACACAAATATTCAGAAAAATATATTTTACCTTTTCACCCGATTTTTTGCGCAATTTTTGGTCGATTTTGTTTAAAAATATTTTTTTTAATCATTTAAAGTAAATAAAGATCCTGAAAATACTTAAGCAGGCTGGGTAATCTGTGTCATGATGTTACAAATGCCGCTCGATAAACATCATGCAGTTCCTTGTACGGCTCTTCCCAAGTTGGTCTCCTCAGTTTCCTCATTCTATAATGAAATGTCCTTGGAGTCAAGGCGGCTGTCAACCAGGCTCGAGGATTCGAACGAGGGAACTTTGGGTCAAGAGACGATCGCGACAAAAAATTATGCGGACCTTTTACTTTGGCCATTATTAAAACTGTGATGGTATTTTAAAGAAATACAATACATCAAAAGACAGCAACCTGTTTTAAGCAAGGGAAAAAAAAAGTATCTTGATTTAATGTTCTATTTGGTGAAAGCGCACACAGAACAAAGACATATTTTACAATCTTTCTCATTATAATAGAGAAAATATTTTATAAATTATTTACATTTTAATATTTTTGGTCAAAAACTTTTTATCATGCATCAATATAATATTTTTTTTAGCTGAACTTTGCATTTTTCAACGAACGACATTAATTAAACGAATGATTTAGTGCGGTAATTGCGGGTCACCAAATAATTACTGCTAGCCAGACGGCGGCTACTATAACGGGACGCGGCGGCGGCGACGGCGAGATTTATACTCTTGCGTCGTTGCTTTTTTACATGGAAACATTTTCATATAAATCTTTGGCCGAACCGAGCTTTTTTTTTTTTCTTACATCGCCGTATAATAAAGCAAACTCAGTCATGTTTGAAGCAGCTGTAATAATAAATTAAAAATTAATTGTTAGTTGTGTGGATGCTTAACTTCACTCACATATCGAAATGACTATATAATTAAATTGTTTACCTTAAATAACAATAAAAAATTAAAAAATCAAATTAAATTATTTACTTAAAATTTGAATATTTTTTAATGAAAAAATGTGAAAAAAAGTATTCGCGCGGGTAACTGAGTTTTTTAGAAGCTTCAAAAGTGAGTGCGCTTTTCGATGCTCATTTGTGTCGCTAAGGTCCATCCTGCCCTTGAAAATGAAGCAAAGTGTTTTTTTTTCCCCCTCGGAAATAAATTAAGTAAAAAATCTAAGTATTGCATTATCCACTGTATTTTTCGGTTTGGACCGACGTTCCGTAAACGAATTTTCTCTAAAAAAATCTTTTAGTGAAAAAACGAATTCATGAAAATTCGGTAGGAGCCCCGAAAAATCAGCCTCTATTGAGCATTTAGGATAAGCCCGCCACATCATCATGCTAGGCCAATTAAGTGTTGCATAAGCGAATCAGCAAAAGCTGATCTGTGGCTGCTAATGACGGGCCATTTTTTACGTCCAGATAATGGCGTTTGCATGTTAGCTGTCCGACAAGTGACAAACGCGCGGGCCTCTCCCAACACGTGGCTGCCCTCCTAAACTGTGCCACACGTCAGCTGATGGGGCTGCCGTGGCGTTCGTAGCTGAACCAGGGGCTTTAACCATAGCATCAATACCGGGGGGGGGGGGGGGCAGTAGAATATAAGGAGTTAACCCGTGGATATTTGTTTTGTGCCCCCCCCCCCCCCTCGGAAACGTTCTGTAAAGTGTTTGTTCAGCTGCTGCCCCGATAATACAAATTATTTAGTTGTTTATTGAAATTGACTATTTTTACAATTTATTTAAAAAAATTTAGAGCAGTATGCTTCAAACTTTTAAAAAAGTTTCGATCCCCTCTGCCTCCCGGGAATGTAAGGGTTAAACTTTACTAACAAAATTTTCTTCACAACCTTCGTAGTGCAATGAAGGAAACCTGCATCAGCATATGAAACAATGATTATCAAATTGCATTTCTTTCACCATCAAACTGCATCACCGCGGGTATAGTGACTTCGGTGCTGCGTGTTTGGACCAACGCAAGTGTCAGGGCGGTGCACTTTTTTTTACAGGGATATTCCCCTATGAAACAACTCGCGGCGGGGTAGCGGGTAGAGATAAGGGAGGTGAAGGGTAGTGGTCACGGCCTGTTACGCGTCCCAGCATTCGCTGAGGTGAGACTGAGGGAACCGTGGAAAACCTCAGTCAGGACGGACACCTCTATAACTTTCTATAAATAGACCAAAGTGATGTCCAAAGCTTGTGAAACCACATACAATTAAGTTCATCACTGCACTGGGTTGGAAAGCGAGATGAATTTACCCCAGGGAGGGAGCATCGTGATTTTTACTTGAAACGGTCACCCATCCAAGTACTAACCACGCTCGACGTAGCTTGACTTGGTGGCGAGAGGTGCAAGGAAAGCACCTGACAACCAGATTTGGGAGACACGCGTGTACTTGTTACTGAGCAAGTACTTTCTCCATTACGTTTCCTGCTTCACAAATTATAAACAAATTGACAGCACGTTAAAATTCTGCGGTACTTTCTGCTTAATCCTCGAAAGTTTGCACCCGCCTGCTTGGTCACAGAACACCGAGATCTGCGATTAGCTGACACGCTCAGTGGACCTGCCTAGAACCTCTCGAAGATGGTCAAGTTCATTTCTAAAGCACACCAAATGTTATGGAAAATTTTTAGTTTAAAAAATCTGTAACTATAGCTTCAAAATTTGTTGCAAGTGTAAAATAAAGTTGTAAATTTTAAACAAAGTTGTAAGTTGTAAACAAATAAATTTTGTTGTTAAAAAGACCGTACAGAGAAAATTAAATTTTGACTATTTCAACTACTTTGATTCTATAACATCAATTAATAGAATTAAAAAGTAAATGTTGACTGAACTGATTTGATTCTATAAGATCATTAAATAGGCATTCCTGGTAAAAGTGCAAATTTTTTTAAAGGCAGCAAAACGGACGTCAAGCATCAGTTGTTTTTCTGTGGCCGCTATGAGAACAGAGCGACAATATTACAGTGGACCTACCTTGTCACAGAACACCTTGATCTGCGAGTACCCTCGGTGCGCCACTGGTCCTTCGCGCGGGTCCTCGTACGTGTCGATCTGGATGTGTAGCGGCAGCCCCTGCACAGAACACGTTTTTACACCAAGTGACGATACCACAGGGAGGCTGCAGCGTAGTACCATCGAGCCTCCTTGTGGAGCCAGGGGACCTACAATCGAGGGCGTCACCTCTTAAAATATGAAATTTCTATTTTCGCATATACAAAAAGAAAGATGAATTTACCCAATGAATTTGTTACATTACAAGATCCATGCAGTTTTCTCGATCTTGAAATTATATTTAATTATAAATAATTCGCTCCTTTCTTTTCTTATTGTCATTAAACATTGCTAAACTGGAAGATTAATTATTGAAACGATTGAAAAGTAAATTTAAGCAATTCGTGAAGATATTATACGAATCCAGTTTTTATTTTCATGCTCTATTTTTTAAGATAAATAAACTGTTCTGTTCTTGGCCCGGAGGTTTCACCGTGGCCAGTCCGACCCTATGAGGGTGATATTGAGTGGGACTGGGTCTGCCCAGCTAGTCTGTGGATAGTTTGACGTATAACGGAGAGTTTATGCAGAAATTTGTGGGCCCGCCACAAACCTGTTCTAATCTTGTTCTCAAATCACTAGCAGCATTATTGTTACACTGACTCCTCACGAAACCTTTTTTTTTTTTTATCACCCAGCAGCTTAAAATGCTTTTATTAGTGTACGGTTTCCTAAAGGTGTTTATATTTTATATCACTACCGCACGAACACTTTTCCAAAATTCAATACAAATTACAAAGATGCCGTAATTATTATTATTATATAAAAAGTAATTATTAACAAAATGATACTTTACAATTTAATTGTTGAAGTTCACAGCAAAATGGATCAAAGCGTTTTTTTTTTTTTTGTTTTTTTTTAGCCTAAATGCTCGCGGGGAGCGCCTAATATGAAATGTACGCGCAAAATAAACTTCCACGCGCCATGTCGTATTTTATAAGCTTTGGATTAAAGCTATAGCGGTGATATATATATAATATTATTTTCTCATGTTTCCTTGCGAAATATTTTGCTCATCTTCTAATTTTGAGCTGTTTTCTTAAGGGTTGAAGTTGTCATATTATTTATTAAAGTTTAAATTTTAGTTTGCTAATTTCAGCTTGTATTGTGAAAATATCTGTAAAAAAAAATATTTCTTTTTTTAGAAAGTTAAATAAGTTAATAAATTGCTCCACAAACAATAAAAATTATACTAAAACACTGCAATGCAAGACAACCATAAAAATAAAGATAACGTATATATATAGTCTAAATTTCTGCATGCAATATAATTATTATCGTACGTAAATCTAGCTGGCCGTGGGCGATATATTTATATCTGCCTGCGGGATGCTGCGATGATCCAAAAGGTCCAAAATCGCATTCGCCAACAAGCCGACCGCGACCTTCCACACACAAATTAATATATTTCGACCTGATAAGATCTGTCACGTGACTAACTCAGGGTCAAAGGTCAAGTCAGGGCAGTCACGGAAGGTGAAATCACGCCAAAGTGCAGCAAGGGTTTTTTCAAATTTATTTGCAATAAATATAGAATTATTTTTCAAAATTTCTCACAAATGAACTCGCACTCAGAGATCCAATTACAGATTACTTTATCAATTGATTGATCGCGAATCTCACAGAACTAATTTCAGCTCCATTTTATTACGCACATAACTTATTTTTATATAGGAGCTCTTGCTAACGAACTAATTAAAAGTGTCTTCTCAATTTAAAGTAAAATAATAAATGTTTAAGAAATATAACACATGGTGCCTCCTTCGCATATAGACGGTTTACTTTACATAGCATTCGATTTAAAAGAAGTTAGCAATAAGGTAAATATTTTGTGTTCTGGTGCCAAGTTTCGGATAAATTTGCTAGGAAAATCAAAACACAGGATGGCAGGCAACGGATGTAGCTTTATGAGCACTTAATATTTATTGAACGTAAATAAAAATCTTAGATGTTCATGTCACAACTTGTATTCTACCCCGGGGGGGGGGGGGGGCTTACCTTGACTCCTTTCTGGCTGCTGAAGTCTGTGCTGAGGCACTGCACTGCCACGTTAATCTGAAACAAAGACATTCAGATTGGCACTTTGACACTACACCGAGGGGCGATCTAAAACAAAGACATTCAGATTGGCACTATACCGAGGGTGGGTCTGGAACAAAGAGAATCGCGTTAAGATTGGCACTACACCGAGGGGTGATCTGGAACAAAGAGATTTTCGTTAAGATTGGCACTACACCGAGGGGCGATCTAAAAACAAAGAGACTTGCGTTAAGATTGGCACTACACCGAGGGGCGATCTGGAACAAAGAGATTTACGTTAAGATTGGCACTACACCGAGGGTGGGTCTGGAACAAAGAGATTTACGTTAAGATTGGCACTACACCGAGGGGCGATCTGGAACAAAGAGACTCACGTTAAGATTGGCACTACACTGAGAGTGGATCTGGAACAAAGAGACTCGCGTCAAGATTGGCACTACACCGAGGGGCGATCTGGAACAAAGAGACTCACGTTAAGATTGGCACTACACTGAGAGTGGATCTGGAACAAAGAGACTCGCGTCAAGATTGGCACTACACCGAGGGGCGATCTGGAACAAAGGAGATTTCTACTCCGTCTGTCCATGATTGTACCACGCGATTGCTCCATCGATAAACAATAATTGGCATGATGAACGTTCTGTTATTATATACTGTGTATAAACGCATGCACTCTGTAATCATACATAAAAAAAAACTAATAATTTAAAAGTTATATAATAAGAAGAGATCCAAATTATTGTTATTATATTTTGCTTAAAATATTCAACCACAACAAAAAGTAAAATGGTCGTTTTATGATTTAGAAACACAGACTAGGCGAGAGGAAGCGATTATTTCGCCTTCGCTTAATTAGCTGCAAACGCGTGACTGGCCTTGCAAAGAGCTGTAGTGCGGCCTCGCCAAGGGAGACTCCGGGGCGGGCAAGAAGCGATCTGGATTACCAAACGATTGAGCAACGCCCTCATATAATCTATGTATACAAATCTGATGTTTGATCATCAAAATAAATGTATTTAGTACAAAGACCTGGCACAAATTTTTAAACAGAGTGAATATAGATTTATCATTATAACCATTTCCACAGTGACGTCACGCCCCCCAAGTTAACACTATCAGCCCGGTCAGATGCCCCCCAGTCACATTATATTATCTCAAATCCACAGTGATGTCACGCCCCCCAAGTTAACACTATCAGCCCGGTCAGATGCCCTCCAGTCACACATCATATTATCTCATTTCCACAGTGACGTCACGCCCCCCAAGTAGCCACTAGCAGCCCGGTCAGATGCCCCCCAGTCACACATAATATTATCTCATTTCCACAATGACGCCACGCCCCCCAAGTAGCCACTATCAGCCCGGTCAGATGCCCCCCAGTCACACATAATATTATCTCATTTCCACAATGACGCCACGCCCCCCAAGTAGCCACTAGCAGCCCGGTCAGGTGCCACTCACCTTGGCGGAGGACTCGAGAGGGTTCCAGTAGACCGCGATGGCGTTGTGCGCCACCTCCTCTATGCAGCCCACGAGGCCCACGCTGTTCTTGGTGTCTGCGGACAGAGCGTAACCTGGTTATTATTTGTTTGTTTGTTTGTTTGTTTGTTTGTTTGTTTGTTTGTTTGTTTGTTTGTTTGTTTGTTTGTTTGTTTGTTTGTTTGTTTGTTTGTTTGTTTGTTTGTTTGTTTGAATTATATATTTTTATTAAATCACCCAACACATAATATAACATAACATCTGCACATTCTATCGAACCATAATAAGCGCAAAAGCGCCAAAAAAAAAAAAAAAACGTCACAAAACTAAAAGTGGCCCCAACGAGGAGGAACAAGACCATTCTACTATAAGCTAGATTCCATGATAATAATATATCAATGTATTAGAGCGAATGGGAACTAATTTAGTCACGACGGCTCAGACTATACTATATATGTATGTTACATATAGTATGTACTATATGTAGGGTATTACAACAGTACATTTATGTGTTTTTACTAAAAATAATTAAAAATCTCTTCATTGTATTTTCATTGGGTTGGATGGAAGAGTGGGCCTAATGGCCTAAATCCCGCCCTCAATAAAGACGATTTTATTTATTTATTTATTTATTTATTTATTTATTTATTTATTTATTTATTTATTTATTTATTTATTTATTTATTTATTTATTTATTTATTTATTTATTTATTTATTTATTTATTTATTTATTTATTTATTTATTTATTTATTTATTTATTTATTTATTTATTTATTTATTTATTTATTTACTTATTTATTTATTTATTTATATTATACAACTAAAATTCAAAAACCTTCTGCTATATATAGGGTTCAGTAAAAAAGATTAAAAAAAAAAACAAAAAAATCAAAATACCAGGTGCGGATCCAGCAAAAAAAATCAAGGGCTGGCTCCATAAGGACAATAAAAAAAAAGGATTCGAGGAAAGGACGTACTATATTGCCCAACCCATAATTTCGGGGCGCCAACCCATAATTTTGAAACTTAGGGTTGTGTGTTTTTGCAAAATTGAAATTGTAAAAAAATGGAAGTAATGAATTACAATAAATGACTTTGTGTAAAAAATAATAATAAATAGAAAATTTATTCATAATAAATATTAAAATCATCGGAAAAAATTAAAATTTAAATGTGTATATTTTTGTGCATTTTATGATGAATAAAAAATACTATAATATATTTAATAAAGTATAATAGTCTCCCCGGCATGCACAATGTGTATTTTCTCAATATAAGTAAACAATATAAGTAAATAAGTAAACAATTAAATTATTGCAATGCTGCATGCACTGCCTCCAGCTGCGTACTTGAAAACTAATTTGATTTTAACTGCTCTTTTTTCTACAATTGTATAATATAAGTTATGCAGTATTTATTATATATTATATATTCCTTATGCTTAGGTTTATAACACCATCGGATAAAATAAGCCGCCAACGGTGACATTAATCTTTAATAGATTATTTTTTTGTGTAGATTGCATCTGAGTTTATATGTCTTAAGGTGGATTTTCATGAGCGATTTCCAGCTTGCGACGCGAATAAAGCGCACTTGCTATAACATCCAATGGCGGCCATATTTGGCTATTAAAAGAAAAAGCGCATCGTAATTGACGCGATTACCGGTGAATTCGCCGCCGCATAGGATTTCACAGCTTTTAAGGCGATTTTTATAATATGCGTCGCGACGCGAATAATGCGCACTTGCTATAACATCGAATGGCGGCCATATTTGGCGATTAAAAAAAAGAGCATCGCAATTAACGCGATTTCGCTGCCGCAACCTGTCGAATTCGCTCGCCGCATAGGATTTCACAGCTTGTGTGACAAATCGCGCCGCGTCGTCGTTGCCGCCCATGAAAATCCATCTTTAAAGATGAATCTCAGTATCTCGCAATCGTAAAAATACCGCCTGAATGCAACAAAACTTGCAGGGGACTTAGAACTCGCCATCAATAGGTGGCATACAAATTTTGAAGGGAATCTCTAATAAGTTTTGTGAAAACTGAGGTAGAAGTTTAGTTTAACATTGGCCTTATGAATGAAAACCGGAAATGGAGCTGTTGTAAGAAAACTGCAAGACTGAATTGGCTCAAACCATAAGCGATTAAGTTTTAGAACATTCTAATTTTTTTAAAATTTATTTCATTCAATTCGTTTGCAGGGAAATATTCTTTGACTCCAGCAGTAACTGAGTTTAATCGTTAAGGAGCGAGCGATCACGGCGTGTCACGACCACGTTGCTCATTTATTTACTGATTTACGATCTGTTTATTTTACACGCAGGACGCGAAATGTCAAACTAATATGGTCCAGTTGACGCCGCAGTTAGCTTGGCCCGCGATGGCACGGAGTCACGCAGCGAGCAACCTGAGACGGCGGACCGACCAGCCGCTGTCTTAGAGGGCACCAGGGGTCAGTGACCTTTCTGTCTCTTCTCTCTCTCTCTCTCCTTCTGATTCTCCCCCTCTCTCCACTGCCCATGGCCACATGCAGTTGCGCCTCCATTTGCATACACGGCGGCTGCTGTGGTTTGTGGCTGCACTAACCACACAGTAAGAACAATAATAAACAGCGAGTGTGCAGGTCAGTGCAGCACGCTTTCTACTGTCCAGGCGCAAAACCGGATATCAAGTACACATTTAGAGAAAGGAAATTGAGATCACACACAAAAAAATTGTCAATGTTAAAATATGTCAAATTTCACCTAGCTTAAAAAAAAATAATGCTGGAGTTAGAAATGTCACTTATAAGTTTCACCTGCCAAAATTCGTGATGTACATTTTTTAAATCTGCTGAAATAATTAGTGCGAAAGGGAAATTGGGCCTACGATATTTGGTGGTAAACTGATCATTTGGAAACGTGATATGCTGGACACAGAATTCAGGGCATGGAAACCGAGTCGCAGGGCTAGTGTTTCACCTGCGGATCAGGTGGCACCTGTGACGTCACACCCTTTGTCTGGGAGAGCCGCCCAACTTGACTCTACAGCAGCGACTTTTCGTCACAAAATAATCCCAGCATCACAAATTATATTCATTTAATAACAATAGTTAGCTTCAGCAAATCAACAAATATTTATTTGACTCTACAGCAGCGACTTTTCGTCACAAAATAATCCCAGTATCACAAATTATATTCATTTAATAACAATAGTTAGCTTCAGCAAATCAACGAATATTTATGCAGCCCCAAGGGGACGTTTAAATGTTTTGTACAAGAGTACAAAATTATTGCGACAAATTCGCACCTGAGCATCATAATTTGGATATTTCAACATTGGAATACCGACCTCAATTTTTTTTATTGCAGAAATGGATAGAGGGTGCAAAAATATGTTACTGTGATTTTTTTCAGATTTTTTAGGGACCGGGAAGTATTGCTAAAAAGTTTTGGCGAGGTCGGGTTCGAATCCACGTCCCTTTTGGGTCCTATCTTTTATTAAGAGAGGCGGCAAGAGGCGGCACTTTTTCTGAACTTTCAATAATTTTTTAAAAATACTTTCCGGTCTCAGAAAAAACTGAAAAAATTCAGAGTATAGCATATTTTTGCACCCTCTATCCATTTCTGCAATAAAAAATTTTGAGGTCGGTACTCCATTCATACGCGAATTTCGGATTAAGGTTGTTCTATATTTTTTCTTTGCAGTTTGTGCAATATATTATTATTATTAGTTATCATATTTTATCATTTTTTTTATGTGTTGTGTTTCATTGTTTTTAAATCTTGGCTATGTAACTGTTGCTGAATAAATATTAATTTGAGTTCGGTGCGTAGCCAGCACAATTAATGTCTGTATGATATTATCATGCGGGCGTCTATTATAGGTTCACCTACCAAGGCCTGCCCACTGCGAAGCGCGCGAAGCGCGCGAAGAAATAGTAATCCACAATGCATCCCTAATATTGCCAGATCATTGAAAAATTTAAATTAAATAAAGTAGATTTTTCTTGATATTTTCACACCCCAGACAAAATTTCTAAATTCTAAACCCTTTATCTTGATTTGTGCATGTATAGAGTTTCAAAATTTTGGAACAAGTCCTTCCATTATGAAAATTTCGGGGTCAAAAATGAATTTTATTCAATGAAATCTATATATACGATTACTATTTCACAAACGTGATCGATATTACAGTACGCATATGTCTTGGTGGAGTGCGGTGGATGCATTGATGTATGTTTAGTTAATTAATTAAGTGGGAAACTGATGATTATTATAACTTACCGGCGTCTAGGATGCGCTGCTTGACGCTGTGTTGACGACCGTGCCAGAACTGCCACGCCTTGATTTCGTCCTCCGGGCTCTTCTCTTCCCGGAACATCAACATCACCACGCTCTGGAACAAACGGAACGTCGGAACGTCACTTCATGTTCCAGAACATGTATATTGTGTGCAGACGTCTGAAGTTGGCTATACATAAAACAACACGGTAAAATTAGACATGATTTTTTTTTTTTTTTTTTTTTTACGAGGGAAAGAATGGTGCCCAAATTCAAATTGTTATTTATTTAGCAACAGTTACAGAACCAAGGCACTAAATACAATAAAACAGACAACAGACAAACAGGCCTGTTACGCGTCCTAGCAGTCGCTGAAGGTGAGACTGAGGGAACCGTAGAAAACCTCAGTCAGGACGGACACCTCTACTTTTTCTCAATGGACCAAAGTGATGTCCAAATCCTGGGAAACCACACACAAGTGCATTAATCTGCACTGGGTTGAAAGCAAGATAAATTTATCTCAGGGAGGGAGCAACGTAATTTTTATTTGAAACGGTCACCCATCCAAGTACTAACCACGATCGACGTAGCTTGACTTCAGTGATCTAACGAGAATGTACTGCGCCACGCTCGACCTCACAGGTTCGATCTTTCCGAGCACCAAAAGGTCATTTATCTCGGTCAGTTATCGCTCGCAGGCTGGGAAAAGTCAGTAAAATATGACGCAGATACTTTTTTTTACCCCATAATACAGCATTGATTGAAATTCTTCGTGTACGCTTCAAATTTGTGGTGTATTCTTGACGAGCCCCATATAGGCAGACATTATAAGACATCAAACGGGCCGGCTTTTATTCCGCGCACGTCCCGCCGTGGCACAAAAAGTGGCTGCACCTCCGCCATCTTGCAGGCTGCAGCGGGCAGGTAGAGCGGCTTGCATGTCCGAGCATGCAACACTGATGGACTCTCGTTAGCCGAAATGTTGTCTTTATCGAGCTACACGTTTTAGCTAACAACGAGATAAGAAAGGACTCAAAGACGCCTTGCAATTTCACGTGTCCATGATTTTGTTTAAATGTACCCTCCCGCTCACCGAAACTTTCCGTGTCCGGGCATGTGGGTGTATTGCATGGTATAATTACAAGACATTTTACCCTGCTGTATCTCAGTTGAGTATATTATATATACGTATATTGATGAATCCCCCGTGAATATTAAACGGTTACATTATAAGATGAACGGATACCACATGACGAACTTTACTCCTAGCTGCTTTGTTTGTATTGCCACGAAGTCTATTAAGACGCAGTGAACTCTTTTGATATTAATAGACTGGGTGCTCTTTTTACATCACCCGAAATTACAAACCTGGGGGGGGGTGGGGTTCAAATACCGCCAATTAAGAATTTGAGTAATAATTATTTACACGCATGTTATCTTATTGTTATGTTTTCCTCGATATTATTATTTTAATCGTTATATAAAAGGGATACTATTCGCAACCTCGTTGTGATTTGTTCATATAGTGTCACCTGCTAACTGTTATTTATGTAACATGTGGGAAATATAATAAAATAAAATAAGTTACGCAAGAAATTAACATGTATTTCTAATATGATGCGTATTAGGTCTATACGGCCTAACTTTACGCAAACTTTTATAATTGGCGGTATTTGAAGACTCCTTGAGTATCTTTGTTTCTTGGAGCAGCAAATTAAACAGGAGTAATGTTCGTCCAAAGATGTAGCATGCTAACATTGATACTGTAATAAAAAATATAATTCTGCAGCCCCTGCATCAATCATTTCGCAAACTTTGTCTTGTAAGCAGCCGTCGTCAGAAAGCGAAATTATTAACTTTAATCTCAAACAGGAAATCGGCAGCCTAATCCGCAAATGTCACCGCACAAGTGAAAGGCCGCGTGTGTCGAGCAGTACAAACCTCTTAGCCAAATTCACTATAAACTTGGAGCTCGCAGCGGGGTAATGGGTATAGGGATTGGATGGTGGACACGGCCTGTTAAGCGTCCCATCATTTACTGAGGTGAGACTGAGGGAACCGTGGAAAACCTCAGTCAGGACGGACACCTCTACTTTTTATCAATGGACCAAAGTGATGTCCAAAAAACCACACACCAAGTGCATCACTGTACTGGGTGGAAAGCGAGATGAATTTACCCCAGAGAGGGAGCAACGTAATTTTTACTTGAAACGGTCATCTATCCAAGTACTAACCACGCTTGACTTAGCTTGACTTCGGTGATGTAACGAAAACCGGTGAATGCTACGCTCAGAACATTGAAACACACTTCCGGTCACTTCAATCTGGTTCAACTGTAGCATCTGTTGAGTCATGCGTGTGGTGCAAGCAGCACATCATATTTATGTAGAATGACGTCATCACTTACAAAGTAATACAGATAGAAAAACAATTTATACTTCACTGTGATTGGTCGAGATTTGGTGCACGTGATTGGCTGGCGAGTTGCCACAAGTGTCACCATGTAGGTCACATGATGTCCGAGTTCGATCGACGCTTTTTACACCAACGGTACCTCATTTTTTTTGTCAACCTGTGTTGATTTTATTTATTTTTGCAGAAATGAATAGAGGGCACCAAATTATGTTACTTCGATTTTTTTTTTTATCCCGGGAAGTATTGCTAAAAAGTTTTGTGCAGAGTTTGGATTTAAATCAGGCAACTAATATTTTAATAAATGACGCATCTCACTGCACTTTCAACAACTTTTTAAAAAAATAAAGTGAAAAAAAAAATTAGCGTAGCACAACTTTGCACCCTCTATTCAATTCTGCAATAAAAAATTGTCGCGTCTTCTCTAAAGATCGCGTCAAGTCGTCAATTTTCATTTCACCCTCCCACTTTATCGCTAGGACCCCCCCCCCCTTCCTTACGTAACGACAACTGCAGAATGAAGAGGGTGGGGGGTGGGGTTTAGGTTTAGGTTTGGTTGTAGCACCGCTGGAAACGTGGTCTTTATTCGACCTTTGAAACCCTAAAGCGTGATGTTACTCAGGAGGGTAGATCCTGGCATACACACACACGATCCTATACATATAATATATGCCGCTTCATCATGATGTACAGTCATCGCCTCTAAAAAGTTCCCTTGTGCAGAATTGTTAATCACCATGTCATGTCCTTTATTTTAGTCCTGAAAATATTTTACCATCGGAAAATATTGAGCAATGGCATCAGCCGCCGCAATGGCATTATTCCTTAAGTACATGCACCGCCAATGCCAATTCAATTAAAATTCTGCAGTTAATATGTTAGCATTTTGCAATCATTTTACATAACATAACTTGCAATGTTAATTAAAAACATCATTGACGTTCTCACACATGTAATTAGTGCTGTTAATTTATTCCACAATAATTGCAGTGTTGCACTGAGCATGCATTAACATGCAGTCAGCGGATCTTGGAAAATGCAGCAGCTTTATATAAAATATTATAACGTTAATGTAACTTTCTATAAAGTCAATTGAAATGAGGTGTTTTTGAGCAGTTTTTCAATAAGTGCGGTTGTATTCAAGATATATGATTGCAGAGTGGTTTATAATAATTTATTTATGTATTATAATTTTACCAAACATTTAAACAGCATGTGAGAGAAGGAACTTCAAAATTGTCGACATTTTGCAGCCTTGTTAAGGCTGCAAGGATCTGCCCATCAGAGTGAAAACATTATTATTATTGTATAACGCATTATACTGTTATTATTTAATGTTGTTTTTAAAAAAAATTGTGAGGGTTTTGCAATCATAAGTAGCAAATGCATCATGTTGTGATACTGCTGCATTTTGCAATTTATTAATTCTAAATCAGAATATTATTATCATCAAATTTAATTGCTTCTTTAACGGTAAGATAACGCCACCAATGTTAAAAAAAATCCCTCACACAAAAATTATGAAAAAAATGTAAAATGTTCTCCTCTACACCCCCTATCAGTATATAGCTAAAATATCAGGTGTATACACAAATACGATCTAGTTTTTGAGTTATGAATTTTTAAAGTTGACCAATTTAACATGGAAGTTCAATTTCTTCATGTTAAAGTATAGTAAACATTAAAAATTCATAACTCGAAAACTAGCTCGTATTTGTACACCTGATATTTTACCTACTTAAGGGGTGTAAAGGAGAACATTTTATTTTTTTTTCAGAATTTTCGTGTGAGGGATTTTTTATCATTGGTGGCGTTATCTTACCCTTAACTAAATCTAGTTGTCACTCCGGGCGACAAATGAGCAAGATGAACTTGTTTCAACTTGCACCAAGTGACGTCAGCGACGCGAAACTGCGGGGCTAAAACTTTTGCACATAATATTCGACTTGGTGGCAAAAGCCGCTGCTTTGAAGAGAGCATGCAACATGATGCAACGACGTAACTATACTGCCAAAGAGTTTACATTGTACGTACAAATGTATAATCTCTGCTACTGCTCATCGGAGTGCCGCTCTCTACCGAGGAGCGAGCGATAATGACAAGCTTCAACGTAAAAATGCCGCAGCGCCGCATTCTGACATCGCTCCATAAGGTTTGTTAGGAGAAAAATCTTATTTATTTTTTCATTCAAATTCTATGCTGCACAAAATCCCGATTTTTTTTTATGTCGTGTAAAGTGATCTTTCCCGTGGCTCATATGAATTATTAATCTTGCCCTTCATAATAACCACCGAAAAAAATTAAAAACCCGGTACCGCTGGGTTAAAGGATAGGAAGCTTGATAGAACATGTCGTTGCGCGCAGTTCGCGCGCTACATTTTCATTGGCTGAGAGAATTGTGTCGTCAATGTTAAAGCTTCTCATTCTTGATTGATTTTCTAATCCTTGCTCAATAAAACGCAGCTTCGTGAAATTTCAAAGTTATTCTAGAGGTACAAGTGCATATCGTCCCTCGTCCGGAATAATGAGCTGTCTGCTTACCACGATCTCGTTGCAATAATGAACTATCTGCTATTTCAGGTGAGCGCAACAATGAGCTTTATTTCACACTGACACTCATAGTTGCACTCACCTGAAATAACAGATAGCTCATTATTGCAACGAGATCTTGGTAAGCAGACAGCTCATTATTGCAACGAGATCATGGTAAGCAGATAGCTCATTATTGCAACGAGATCATGGTAAGCAGATAGCTCATTATTGCAACGAGATCATGGTAAGCAGATAGCTCATTATTGCAACGAGATCATGGTAAGCAGATAGCTCATTATTGCAACGAAATCGTGGTAAGCAGATAGCTCATTATTGCAACGAGATCATGGTAAGCAGATAGCTCATTATTGCAACGAAATCATGGTAAGCAGACAGCTCATTATTGCAGACGAGGGACGTCATTAACTGTTCTAAATTTACCAACAAAGCACCGTGACACATCGCGAGCATCAACAGCTATCAGCGTCTTGCGTGATGACAATAATATAAACAAAAGGTGGCTTCATTTAAGTTGGGAATTTGCGACAGAAATTGACGTCATGACGTATCATTATGATCGCTTGACAGATCAAATACACAGTTAACACCCAAAATTAAGACATGCATGCAGACAATGTTAAATGAAATGGTCCCCTAGAACATGCAGACAATGTTAAACAGTGCTCCTACCTTGACGGTCTGACACTTGAGCGCCACGTCCGGTTCTGGCGCGTACTCGAGAGTGATGCCGTAGAACTGCCCCTTGTTGATGTACGTGATTCGGTCATCCTCGCGTCGCTGGCTCGTCGAGATGGGAGTCTCCAAGAAGTACTTGAACCCGAACTGAGAGTACCTGGGGACACAAACTTCAGGGTCAGGGTCTGTAACTAGGGGGCATAACCTTCAGGGTCTGTAACTAGGGGGCATAACCTTCAGGGTCTGTAACTAGGGGACATAACCTTCAGGGTCTGTAACTAGGGAGCATAACCTTCAGGGTCTGTAACTAGGGAGCATAACCTTCAGGGTCTGTAACTAGGGGGCATAACCTTCAGGGTCTGTAACTAGGGGACATAACCTTCAGGGTCTGTAACTAGGGAGCATAACCTTCAGGGTCTGTAACTAGGGGGCATAACCTTCAGGGTCTGTAACTAGGGGGCATAACCTTCAGGGTCTGTAACTAGGGGGCATAACCTTCAGGGTCTGTAACTAGGGAGCATAACCTTCAGGGTCTGTAACTAGGGAGCATAACCTTCAGGGTCTGTAACTAGGGAGCATAACCTTCAGGGTCTGTAACTAGGGAGCATAACCTTCAGGGTCTGTAACTAGGGGGCATAACCTTCAGGGTCTGTAACTAGGGAGCATAACCTTCAGGGTCTGTAACTAGGGGACATAACCTTCAGGGTCTGTAACTAGGGGGCATAACCTTCAGGGTCTGTAACTAGGGAGCATAACCTTCAGGGTCTGTAACTAGGGAGCATAACCTTCAGGGTTTGTAACTAGGGAGCATAACCTTCAGGGTCTGTAACTAGGGGGCATAACCTTCAGGGTCTGTAACTAGGGGACATAACCTTCAGGGTCTGTAACTAGGGAGCATAACCTTCAGGATCTGTAACTAGGGGACATAACCTTCAGGGTCTGTAACTAGGGGGCATAACCTTCAGGGTCTGTAACTAGGGGGCATAACCTTCAGGATCTGTAACTAGGGGGCATAACCTTCAGGGTCTGTAACTAGGGGGGAGGGGTCAGGGTCTGAGGTCGAGCGTTGCGCAGTGCAGTGCATTGACCGGTTCTCATTAGATCATCGAAGTCAAGCTACGTCGAGTGTGGTTAGTACTTGGATGGGTGACCGTTTCAAGTAAAAGTTACGTTGCTCCCTACCTGGGGTAAATTTATCTCGCTTTCCACACAGTGCCATAATGCACTTGTGTGTGGTTCCCCAGGCTTTGGACATCACTTTGGTCCATTGATAAAAAGTAAAGGCGTCCGTCCTGACTGAGGTTTTCTACGGTTCCCTCAGTCTCACCTCAGTAAATACTGGGACACGTAACAGACCGTTGGTCACCATCCTTTCCGTATACTTTATCCCTACCTATCACTCCGCCTCGAGCTGTAAGCTCTTATGCATGGGAGTGTATCCATGTAAAAAAAAAAAAAAAGTTGAAATCAAGCAGCGAGGGATCAAAACTTATGTATCAAGTGGGGGGAAATCAAGCCGAGCATGCAGTAAGTCAGCTGCAGGCTATTTTATAATATTTGCATTTAAATTCGCCCACATGTTGTGATGTTATAAGTTAACACCAGCCACATAACTTACGATGTTAGGCACTTTAATAGCTTTGGTATAGCATGTGAGAGAAAGTGGCTTTAATATATGTACTAAGTACTTAGTATCTAAGAAAAAAACATTGCAATTATCAATAAATAATCAAACATAAATTCAAAAGTAAATGATATTTATTTCAATAAATTCAAGTGTAGGAAATTGACGTTCAAATAATTAAAATTTAATTAAATTCCTCAACAGGTTTTAAAGTAGGATGACAGATTTTCGTGTACTTTTCGCGAGATCGTATCAGTCGCTGCTGCTGCTGCTTTCTAACATTTTCGGATGAAATATGCGCTAGGATTGAGGGTAATGAGTCTTTCGCAACGTACTTAATACACTGTACAAAAGTGTCGCGCAGCAACTTTTTGCGTGTCGCCAAATGTATGATCTAATTGGCTCGCGTTCGATCTAGCCTACTTTCATATACTGAATTTCCGCAAGTTAGAATTATATTATACTATACCCTAGTTGAAAAATTACGTCTTCAACTCATCCTTTACACGTCTAAACCTAATCATTTGACCTCTAAAGACGTCTTATTTCCTCTTCACTCAAAGTGAGGATGAAATGAAGACAATATTTCTAACATTTTATGCTCAAGAAGAGGAAAAATATGTAATCTAGTCTTTTTCATTATTTTTTTCCTCTAAAATAGTGCAAAAAAATTAAGAGGAAATTAGATGAGAGAAGAGCTTAATATATAGTGAATGAAAGATGACATTTATTTCAATTTGCGATATTATATTATATTATATTATATTATATTATATTATATTATATTATATTATATTATATTATATTATATTATATTATATTATATTATATTATATTATATTATATTATATTATATTATATTATATTATATTATATTATATTATATTATATTATATTATATTATATTATATTATATTATATTATATTATATTATATTATATTATATTATATTATATTATATTATATTATATTATATTATATTATATTATATTATATTATATTATATTATATTATATTAGAGCTGCCCACGGCTCTCAGACATTCATCAGATTATGACGTCATGATGGATAGGTCCAGTTAGGAGAGTTAATTGAAAGGGTCCGCTCGGACTATCGCGAGGGCCATCTTATTCAGGTAAGAAACAACCGCCCGTTTGTCTTTTTATATTGGAGTCTAGTAGCTAGTGACATATCACGATTACACCACGATTACGTGGTGTGACGCACGCAGTAAACTAAGACAGTATAACATGGGATGGTAAAAAATCAATAATTTTTGTACGTGTGTATTTAAACTAAGAATTTGTATGAACTATTGTATTCTTTACAATCGAATTATACCTAACCTGTAGTCTGTTTTTTGAATAAATATAATAAATAAATAAATCAAAATAAATGCGGGTCTTTCACCGTAAGTGGCGTAAGTTACGAGATGACGTCACGATTTTGTAGGCAAAACATTGTCAGCGGCATAGCAGATACGTGTTGGTCTTGAAATTAATTTCTCCTAACTATTCCGATCAATTTTCGTAGAATTTTCTTTCATAAATAATGGTGACAAGAAGAACCAATCAACCAATGCTAGTGAAAAAAAAAAATATATATATATATATTTGGCAACCAAAACTATTATTAATTAAAAAAGAGATGTTGTGAGTTACGTTAACCCGCACAGTTTAGGATTTTAGGTTTTTCTGCCTACATCCCGAAGATTTTCGGGCATCTCCGTTTTCTCCGAAACGTAAACATGAAGCTCCCGTATATAAGCAAGCTGTATAAAAAGTTGTTTGGTTATGTTTTTTTCAAAAAGTATACGGGAATTTCATGCTTACATTTTAGGTAGCACGGAGATGCCCGAAGAGCTTCGGGATGTAGGTAGAAAAACCTAAAATCTTATACTGTGCGTGTTAACGTTACTCACAACATCGCCTTTATAATAATGGTTTTGCGGTTGTAAATTATTTTTTTTCCTTAGCATTGGTTCTTCTTGTCACCATTTATGAAAGAAAATTCTATGAAAAATTATGCGAATCGTCAGTAGAAATTAATTTCGAGAACAACTTTATAGCATGTATCTGCTATGCCGCTGACAATGTTTTGCCTACACAATATCGTGACGTCATATGTTTTGCCTACAGAATCGTGACGTCATATTGTTTTATGACGTATGGTGAAAGACCCGTTAAGGACAATTAATTGGTACTCACGTCTTGGGTATCTGGACCTTGTCCGCGTCGTTCTGTCTGCCGAAGTCGTGCCACGGCCTGGAGCGCCCGCCGCTAGTTACACTTCCCGCCGTGCCGGTCCCCGCGGCGCTCACCACGCTTCCCGCACTTGAGGATCGCTGTTGAGAGAGGGGTTCGCTGAGCAGGGGCGCCTGACACAGCTCCGTGTAGTCGAAACTCTGCAACATGGGAGCTCATTTGTGTCATGTCGATAGCATTGAACAAATTAGCACTTCACATTAAATGGGCTAGTTGGTTCCGAGCAAAAATTATACAAACGACGGGCTTATTAGAGAACGTGTACGGAGACTTGAACGCGCGCAGTGACATGTAGTGAAGACATGTCAAATATTTACCAAATAGAAAGGGGCATTCACAAAGCACTTTAAACCCCATTTTAGCCTCGATTTTTATCCCTGGTGCTAAACATAGTGCTATCTATAGGAGCTTAGCATGGTTAGCCCCTTTTTTAGTCCCTTTTTTAGCACCATGTAATAGTACTAGGGATAAAAATCGCGAGGCTAAAGTTTGGGTTAAAGTGCTTTTTGAATGCCCTCCAGACTAAGTGACCCCAACAAGGTCATGATAGACACTCAAGGTCATGAGGTCACATGGACACATGTAGCAGGAATGCGGAAAGTTTGCATGATTTGCAATATAAGATGGATATAACTCCTTACTTGAATCTTGCACTTTTTTTTATTTAATATATGTTTAGAACCTGATGGAGCTGTGTGACGTCATGATCATGTCAGAGACTTTATAGTGTAAGATCTTTGGTTTTATACGTAACACCTATGACGTCAGAGATCGTTAACATGAGGAGGTCAAAATATTGATGATGTTCGTAAGCCCTGCTTGGTGTAATCGGAGCAAGTTTACGAACAGAAATCGTGACGTCATTTGCACTGCCTCTGAGCTGGGGTTATAACAAAGTGGGGGCAAGGTGTACACCAGCTGGGCTTACGAACAGATCCAATTAAGTTCCAAATTTCACTCGCTCACTTGATGGTTGATGGCTATAACAAGCGCCATCATCAGTCTCACTGCATGCTGTATGAATATGAACACGATAACAGTTTTTTAGATATTATGCTCATAATATCCTCAAGTATTATAAAAGGTGGATTCACATGGCGATTTCCAGCCTGCGACGCTACGCGAATAAAGCGCACTTGCTGTAACATCCATATTGGGCGATTAAAAGAAAAAGCATCGTAATTAACGCGATTATACCGGCGAATTCGCCGCCACTTAGGATTTCGCAGCTTTTACGTCAAATCGCGCCGCATCGCCGTTGTCGCTCATGAAAATCCACCTTTATATATACGGAGTTTAAAATATTTACTGCTGCTTGACGTTGATCAAATATTTATTTAAATTTCAATTAGTCCCTGGTGGTGTGGTCTAACAGGATTCCAAATTTAAAGAGTAAAAAGAGTAAGCAAAAATAAATAAATAATTTCTTCCCAATAACAAATTTAATAATTAAAATATTGAAATAAAAAGGATGCAAGTTTTATATATATTATCATATAATTTAAATTATAATAGGCGTGGGTGCTGCCGCCACACGGAGGCTTGGGAAGCTTGCAATTAACTGTAGTACAGTACATGGTGTCGACTTGCTTTTTATGGCTCAAGTATAACTAAAAGCATTTTGATCGTCTAGATAAGCATATCCATCAATGCAGATGAGAAGGTGATGGATTTTTTATTTTTGTCCTCTCCATCACGTAACAATATATACGATGGTCTGACTCGCGTGCACAAATAAACGGGGGGTCCGGAACCAAATTCCGGGGGGAGGGGCTGTCTCCAATGTTTGAAAAAAATGAGGTGGGGAAAAATGCCATACAATATTGTCTATGTTAAATCCAAATTTCAGGGGGGTGGGGTAAGCCCCCCATCCCTCCCGGATCCGCTCCTAGAGGTTACCGAGAGCTGGTGAAAACATAATTCCCATTTTTACCCTGTGATTGTTTTAGTTTAGATTGAGTATACTCAATAAGTACCTGAAATTTTCACATTATGAAAATTGATTAATTTAGCTGAAATCGGTCCGCGTGCAGCATGTAATACTAACCTGCTAGATTCAGGAGGCGCGGATTCCACTCACTCCACCCCAAAATTTTGAATTTTAACATGGGCAATATAGGCATTATCCCCAATTTAATTATTTTTTTAATATTGGTCTCATGAAGACCCCCCCTCCCCTCCAAATTTGGTTCGCGCCTGGCTGGTCCCTCTGGTACTGACCTGTTGGATGGCGGTCTGGTCCCGGGGCGTGATTGCGTCCGTACCAATACCACTGTCCGGGGATGGGAGGTCGACGGTGAGCGCAACGGAGCCCGCGGCCGTCTTGTAGGCGGCGCTCTGGCGAACGTAGCGCTCCACGAAAGCACTGGTGGCACTGGCGGCCTCCCCCGCACCTCCGTCCGAGTACTGGATGGTACTAGTTTGTCGCTGCAGCTGATAGGGGGACTCGGTGGATGCGAAGTAGTCGCGGTAGTAGGCGTCCGTGGCACTAGTGAGAGTGTAGCTGGCAGAGCCGGCCCTGCCCCCCGGGGAGCCCTGCACGAAGCTAGTCTGCTGGGGTGCGTACTGCTCCGCGGAGAAGTGGTGCGGGGAGGTGGCGGGGGGGTGCAGGCCGGCGAACATCTGGGACGCGTACACGGTGGTGGGTGACGCCGCGGCAGAGGAGGTCATGGGGCTCTTGAGCAGCAGCCCCTCCTCGTGGGGGCTGTCGCGTTCTCCGCGGCTGAATTCGTCCTTGACCGCGGGGGGCTTGCGACTGCCCAGGACCAGCACGCTCTCCGCGACGCCGCGCAGCTTCTCGCGGTCCTGCAATAGCAGGTGCTTGCGTGTCAGTGGTTGACTTAGGTCCTCGGGTTCTCGTTTGATGGTGTAGTGCTGCAACAGCTGCAGTTGCTGGAGATGCGCCGCGGCTTGGCTATTTGCGAACAGCCCGTGCAGTTCGGGAGAGGCGGAGCGAGGTCGTGGAGATCCCGCTGTTTCCTCGCGGGGAGGCGAGTTGCTGGGGGGCGCGGAGGCGGGGGGAGCGGGGGTCACCGACGGAGAGTAGTCCGAGTTGCTGCCCGCGGAGGTGGCAGCGGCGGGGGGCGGGGCCACGAGCAGACTCGAGACTCCGCCCACTGACAGCCCATTGGCTGAGGCAGATTTGTGGTGGTGTGACGTCATGACGCCGGGATTCGCCGCCGCGGAGTTACTGCAGAAAAAATATAAGTTTTTTTATTAAAATTTGATGCAAGAGACATTGCCACATCCTAGCGAAGACACCTCCGAAGTTCGTACGTATTATTTAACATTCAGAAAGTTCTACCCCCGTTATTCAAAAATCTCTCCGTACTTTCATGTACACAATTAATGTACGTACTTACAACGCATGCATAATGAGACTCTCTTTCACAACTTTGGAAATAGCGTGGCTCCAGGTGTTACTTAGAAGAAGACAAAACCATCGATATCAATTTTAAAAATATTTTTAAACAGGCATCAATTTCTGTAATCATAATTTGTTAATTTCATAAATCAGAATATATCTTCTGCAATTCAGGAAATTGTTTATTCTTATAATTTCGAGCCTGTTAAACATTTTGTCTTTTTAGCACGCTGATCAGAGATTTGTTTGGGAATCCATGGAAACCGTAGCAAGGATGGCCGGTGTCAAATTAATGTCATCATCGATTTGAGCAGAGGGTGCTTTACCTTTAGAGACTCAAAAATGTACACCCCACGAACTTCACTCATCCTGATTTGTTTGTATAGGAGTCAGCACGCATTCATGAACCTATATATATGAAGTCTACGCTGGTCTATACTATTTTGAAATTGATAGATTGGGTGCTCTTTTTACGTTCCCCGAAATTACAAATCTGCATCTCTGTCGGTGCAGCAGCTCTAGCAAGTGAGGCAGAGGAGTAAAGTTCGTGCAGCTGTCCATGCAGAGGGGGGTGTATAATAAATATAAGTAATACCTCATGTGACACGGAACCCTATATATATATTATATATCTATTTATAAATATATATATTGAAAAGTTATGTCTTCAACTCTTCCTTTATACGTCTAAAGCTATAATATATAATCTTTTACCTCTAAAACACATCTTATTTCCTCCTCGCTCAAAGTGAGGATGAAAAAGACAATGGGCAGGATTCACGAAGCAGTTAGCCAGGGTTCTAACCACGTTTAGCTTAACCACGTTTATTTAGGTGGTTTAACACGTAAGACAGGTATATAGTTAAACGTGCATGCGGTTAAGCTCAACATATGTTTAGAAACCTGTGGCTAACTGGTTTGTGAATCGCACCCAATATTTCTATATAAAATTTTATGCTCAATGAGAGAAAAGAAAACGTATAATCTCGTCTTTTTCCCTCTTTTTTCCTCTAAAATGGTGCAAAATAAGAGGGAATTAGACGAGGAGAGAGATTAAAGATGAAATTTATTTTAACTCGGAATATGTACATAGCTAGTACATAAGTGGAAACGTACATATATAAATATTATAGTGATACATGGTGGAACCCGTACATAGTGATACATGGTGGAAGAACCCCCTCCCCCCGGCCACGTGCGAGGTCTCTGCAGCAGGGAGCTAAGCGCAACAGGGGTGGTTCTCACGGCAGCAGCAGCTAACTTGCATACTAAACACTATCTGTTATAAGAACCGGTCTATCAACGACAAACATATCTATGTAATTCTAGAAGATGATGCGTGAGAATCCATCAAGGGATGATGCTGTAGCCATTCGGTCAAGGAAATGCGTGTGAAAAATAAAGCACTTTGATTTTTATTGCTATCAAAACTACATATACATTTTATTGATTTGATCAAGTAACAAAAAAAAAAAAAAAAAAGTATATAAATATAATTATTTCTTTTCTTAGTGTTATTGTTTTATTGCAGGAAGCAAATATAAAACTACTTTGGCTAGAAATACCCAAGTTATAATTATGCAGAGGTACAATAAAAGCATTACAATCTTTGAGAAAGCTCTGCAGCCGTGTGGAAAATAATGTTATAGCTATACAAGACGCGTGCATGCAACAAACGACCATCTTGCAGCTATGTTATCAAATTATCTTCACAATTTTCACAATTTTTAGGTATGAGGTTTTTATTGCAAATGTCCACAGATCTCATGCATGTAACTGAACTAATATAATATATAGCTTATAAAAAAAAAATCTTTTACTGCCATTTCCATGCATGCTAAAATTCCTTAAAAAAAACTTTTTACATATTCCTGTGAAACCCTGAGTCTATCACTGCGAGTATATACTTACTTCAGTATGAGCCTATAATGGTACCCTGGCGATACCAAATTCTAAAAATATGACAAACACGACACCCCCCCCCTTCCCTCCTCCCGTTAAGACAAAAGAAAACGACGCAAGGTATAGCAAGGTATTGCTTCCCAATATCAAAAACTGTCGAGTTACTTTAATTCGAAAACGATTTACAGTCATATAATATAGAAACTCCTCATTGCAATTTTACAAACTACTAGACCCATTTAAAAATTATCAATAAACTCCGTAAATAATCATTATTTTCACATTTTTTACCAACTATTTTGAGGGAAAAATAAACTATTTTTAGGTGACTATTTCGTTAAAAATAGAGACTATTTTTGCATCCTCTATATACAAATTATATAATTGAATGGGGCAGTCAACAATTTGATATTGATTGCGGCTCTATTATGTACAACAACAATGTGATATTGATTGTGTTTACTCGGCAACAATGCGGACCAAGTGTAGCAGAAAATCTCATTAAGTCGCGCCCTGCACTCCATCACACCCCGTCAACACTCAGCTCGCAGAAAGACACTTATATTGTGTTATCTTGACATCTACGAGGATGCATTTTTTTTAAGACAACAAAAAAAAACGCTCTGCAGGTATAATACCTTTCTCTAATTTTCATACCATTGTGCAATCAGATTATTTATTTTTTCTTGCACTTATTATGCGCGACGGCTGTGCAAGCAACATATGTCGTTGCACGTTATTTCGTTTGTTCTTTGGTTATCTGATATACTGCCGAGCCATTCTTTAGTTTTTTTGTGCTCTCTCTTTATATAATGGCATTTATTTCTTACGAAACTGTTTCTGTTGCTGCAGCCTTATGACGGCACATGCAGTGAAAGATATTTATTATATAGGAGGCTGTGTCAGGCTCTATACCGGCAATATTTAATTATTTTGTGGGAATAAAGAAAGTACGAACTGTCGGTAAAGGAATTAATGAATCGACCTCAAAATTATTTATTACAAATAAATAAAGGGTGCAAAGTTAAGCCAATCTGATTTTTTTCAGATATTTTAGAGCCCGGGAAATATTGCCAAAAAGTTTTGCCGAGGTTGGTTTTGATCCCACGCCCCTTTTAGGTATATATATATATATATATATATATATATATATATATATATATATATATATAATATTTTTTTATTGAGAGCGGCGTCCAGAGGTGCCACTTTCTCTGTACTGTCAACATTTTTTTAAAAATAGTTCCTAGACTCAAAAAAATATGAATATAATCTGCAGACTGTAATAACTTTGCACCTTCTATTTCTGCAATAAAAATTTTGAGGTCGATATTGCATCTATTGCATGAGATAATTGTCACGTAAGAGGAATTTGCGATTTACAATACTTTTCAAATAATTGAAGCTAATATATTCCATGCATGCTGAGGAACTGCTCCCCAAAAGCAGCACATTAAACAGAGGGGAGGTGTGACACACCCGATCCTCCCCTCTTTCACACGACCCCTCGGCTTTGTCTTTACCCACCCCGCGAGTCACCTCGCTCCGCGGCGCACCGTTATATAGCAAGGAGCTAATTTTTGTTCTTACTATCGTCCAATTTTGTAGCCAAATTACAAAAAATATGAACTTTTTCGTACCGAACAAACTTATATTTTGAAACTTTAGAAATATATTATGCAAAGCAAAATAAAAATAAGACATAAATATAAAATCGTTTAACTAACGGTTTGTTCAGAAAAAATCAGAATATTACCATATAATATATATAATAATGATATTACTTTGATGATTTATACCTTTTCTGTTTGACAATAATATTTAATAACGCATCTCTTATTACAGCCTCGGTGACAATTTAATCAGAGACCGAAATTTTAGGATAAGAAGTCAGAGAGTCTTGATGCTGGACTGCGTGGTGGTATCTCAATATTTGACGAAAGGAGCGCAGTTATAAACATGCAGGTATAGGTACATTTGAGTCATAAAAGCGTGAAAGTGATGAAAGTGAGACCTCAACATTTTGTAATAAATGTAATAAGTTGGTCGCTTAGTTTCGCTTTGGACTTATGTACTTCACCGCTGGGGTATATATAATTGCGGACACTCTATATAGTATATATAATGTAAATATTATGTATAAAACCATGGCATTAGCAATGTTTTTTTTTTTTTTCACATGAATATAAATTTAACTCTATATACATACATCGTTAAATTCCTCATTGCACTGAAACATGTTAGCGTTAATGTTGGAACTATTAACATTTTAACATTTATTATACAATCATCTGGCAGTGAGAAAGTCTCCAGAATCTGCAGTTTAGACAGTAAGCATACACCGTAGAGCTTACTGTACTGTCCTACTGACTTGTGATGCCTTAATATGTTGACTGATGCAATAAATAATATTAAATGTATTTGGTATAACTGAAACTCGTACTACTGATTTGCCTTATAGAGGTCTACACGGGCCGGATTTTCGAAGCCCCATCCGGCCCGTTCGGATGGTTACTATAGGTCCGGTCCGAGCCCGTGAAGATTGCTTCACAGTGCGCGGCCCGTGGCCCGTCCGTATAAGTTCAACCTCGACTCGCATTTTTATTTTAGTACTTTACAACCCATTATAAAACTGAGAAAAATTCATTTTAGAAGTTTTTTTTTTGCTTACTTTTTCACCTTCTTCCTCTATCCTTAGCGAAAATAACAAATATAAATTACTATTGAAAATTCAATAAAAATCTATAATAGGACCGGCCCGTTTGCAGACTGCCGATGTCCGGCCCGAGCCAGGCCCGGGCCCATGCATGCAGAAGTCTGTATAGTGCCTTATAACTATACGCATAATATAATGTATGCATAATATTGTATTATATATGTTATATATTTATGCAGTCATAATTATATTTATACATGCAGTGCCATGTTTTAAGTCCCAATAGGAATACTTTGATTGAAATATATTTATGGTTTGTTTGTTTGCTCGACTTATATTCGACTTACTAATAATTGGTATAAATTACGTGAATATATTTAGCGACAATCCACGATATATTGAAGGTAATTTAAATGTAATAATTTTGCTGATATTTCTTGGCCTGTCAACTTCCGGTTAGTTCATTCTGATGACGTCACGAGACGATAAATTCTCCGCTCTGGCTGATCAGCGGGCTCATCAATCGCCAGGGGTTAACTGATGTGGGAGGACTTTAACACTTCACGTCCCGGGGCAGACCATGACACGTGATGAACACGTGGTCAAGTGCACAGGTGATGACCTGGGGCACACCACGTGACACACCACGTGGTGAGGTGCACATTGACGACCTGGGGCAAGGCACGGCACCGCGCGGGTGGCCGAACAAGCTGTTGTCGTGAGCTGCCTTGGGAGCACGCCTCAATGAATGAAGTCAGGTTTTCATTCACCGCTCTCTTATATATAAGTGGTATTTCCGGTCTGGCAGCTTTTGAATATTTGTTGTTGTTGCTCTGGCGTGGGTGGCCGTCACCGGTCCGTCATCGTGACGTCATAATTAGCTGCAGCTCAGAACTAGGGGTGACGGTGCAATCAACAAGTTTAATCGTGACGTCATAATTAGCTCGGAACTGGGGGTGACGCTGCATTCAACAAGTTTAATCGTGACGACATAATTAGCTCGGAACTGATAGGGGTGACGGTGCATTCAACAATTTTATTGTATTTAAGGGTAAGGTAACACGCCCAATGTTAAAAATATTCCCTTACATGACGATTATGATATGTATTTTAAAATGTTTTCCTCTAATATATAATATAATTATGTAATTTATGTATATCAAGTGCTAAAATATCAGGTATGCAAATTCAATCTATATATATAGTTTTCGAGTTATTAATTTTAATATCTGATATTTTAATATTTTAGCTACAGATATTGGATGTAGAGGAGAACATTTCAAGGTATGTTTCATAATTTTCCTGTGTGGGAATTTCTTAGCATTGGACATGTTACCTTACCCTTTTAAATAAGTTTTGATTTGACGCAACATTGTTGAAACATGACATCTAACTTGCACGATTGTTCTTTAAATGCTGAAAAAATTTCATTCTTTGAATCTTGGTCGTGGAAGTAATTTCAAATTTGGTTCCGGTGGGCAGCCCGGCGAACATATTTCGAATTTGGTTCGAGCCCGGCGAACGTATTTCGAATTTGATTCCAGTTCGGCGAACATATTTCGAAAAATTGAAACTAGAAGCAAGTTTGGGAATTTTTTTATTTATTTTTGTAATTTTCCTGAATGTCTAATTTGCCCCAAGAGGTATATTTTAGCCTATAATATTATAAAACATTATTACGTTATATATATATATATATCAACTTGATGACGAAGGGCTGTGTCCTTGTGTTAGGAACTGTCCTGGTATTTACCTGGTAGTGGCGATGAAAAACCACCGTCAAGGCAGACGGTACCAGAGTGCATGTAATCGCAAGTTACGTTGAGTTGATAATATTATCTCACATGCAGGTTTCAAAAGATAATGCAAAGGTACAATCGTCATGCACTTTGGAAAATTTCCCACTTGCAGGCTTCTTACATCATGTGTTATTCTTACGGAGCATGCATGGTGATTAACAAAGCCGCAAAGGGAAATGACAAAGGTACAATGCAGGTACTGCCAAAGTCTCGTGGTACAATAAAGGTACAATGCACACACTAAATTTTTAGATGCTGAATTGATTTCAGTACTTTATGTCAGTACAAAATTGCTCCAGTTTCGTCTTACATCCAGCACTTGTGACCTATAAAACACTTAATCCAAGTACAAATTTGGTACTGAAAAAATAGAGTCAATTTTTTGTACTTTTTTTGACTCTCTTTTTTCAGTACCAAATTTGTACTTGGAATAAGTTTTTTATAGGTAAAAAGTGCTGGATGTAAGACGAAACTGGAGAAATTTTGTACTGACTGGAGCAATTTTGTACTGACATAAAGTACTGAAACCAATTCAGCATCTAAAAATTTAGTGTGCAGGTACTGCCAAAGTCTCGTGGTACAATAAAGGTACAATGCAGTGTACTCACGGCCAGAGGTCTCCGAGCGCGGCTGCCGCAGCCACCGCCGCCGCCGCCGCTGCCGAAGCTGCCCCCGGGGTGCCTTTGAGCTCCTTGTCCGCCAGTTGGGGCAGCGGCTTGTAGTACTCGTAGATGAACCCCATGGAGGCCTGCTGCTGCTCCTCGGGGCCCGCGCCGCTGATGTTCAGCATCGCTGAACAACACAAGCAGCATGTTCAGTATCACCATATTAACATGTTAAGCATCGCTGCACACCACAATCAATATGTTAAGCATCGCTGCACACCACAATCAATATGTTCAGCATCACCATAATAACATGTTAAGCATCGCTGCACACCACAATCAATATGTTAAGCATCGCTGCACACCACAATCAATATGTTCAGCATCACCATAATAACATGTTCAGCATCATCATAGTAACATGTTCAGCATCTTTGCACACTACAAGCAGCATGTTCAGTATTATCATATTAACATGTTGAGCATCTCTGCAAAACACAAATAATATGTTCAACATCGCTGCACACCACAATGAATATGTTGAGCATCTCTACACAACACAAATAACATGTTCAGCATCGCTACACAATATAACCAACACGTTCAGCATCTCCATACATCCAAAATGTTCAGCATCTCTATACGCAGGTTCAACATCACTGCAGTTGCACAAGCAGCATGTTCAGCTGGAAAGAAGAACATGTTCAGCACTCACCACTGGTGGCCGCGGTGAGAGGGTGCTCGTAGTACGCCCGCCAGCTCTCCTCGGCCTCTGAACGGGCCGGGTGAGGCCCACCGTCCCCCGGGGCCCCCTGCTGCAGCTCGGCCATGTGGAAGCCGTCGGGGCCCGCCCCCTGCTGCCCGTCCAGCAGCCCCAGTTCCTTGCGGCGCCTGCAACAACATGGGGACAGTTAACATACAGAACGGACCATTGAGAAAAAGTATAGAGGTGACTGACTGAGGTTTAACACGGTTCCCTCAGTCTCACCTCAGCGAATACTGGGACGCGTAACAGGCCATGGCCATCATCCGTTCCCTACCTTTTCTCTACCCACTACCCCGCCGCGAGCTGCAAGCTCTTAGGGGTGTATCCTTGTAAAAAGAAAAAAAAATCGGGAGTATGTTATCCGTCTCTAAGAGGGTGGGACAGTTAACATACGGAACCTCGGGAGTGTATGAGCACCAGAAGCTGGTGTGGGTGATGGTCGTTGCCATCAAAATCTCTGCTCTTGACTGCAGCTCTTTTTATTTTTGATGACAAATGGACAACATACATGAAAAAATTTTATTGCAGAAATGAATAGATGGTACGAAATTATGCTACTCTGAATTTTTTCAGATTTTTTTTGAAACCCGGAACTATTTTTAAATAATTATTGAAAGTCCTGTGATTTCAGTTGGCACCCCTGCAGCCTTAATAAAAAGGATAGAGACTGGACGCCTATTGACGCCTCCAGGGGGCGTGGCCGCACTTTCAATAATTATTTAAAAATAGTTCTGGGTTTCAAAAAAATGTAAAAGAATTCAGAGTGGCATAATTTGGTACCCTCTATTCATTTCTGGAATTAAAAAATTTCATGTATGTTGTCCATTGGTCCAAATTGGAAGAAACGTATTTGAAAAAAATCGCGATGTTCGATCCTTGCATGTCTGCATTTTACTGGCCTTACAATTGCGATGTAGATGCGACAATGGAACTAATATAATTATGGTGCCTGCATGGTTTACTTGGTCCATACATAAATTGTAACTATAATAATTCTGTGATTTATATTATTTTATTTTGTTTCGTTTTGTTTTGTTTCGTTTCGTTTTGTTTTAACATATTCACAGTTAAAATAAAAATAAATATAATTAATATTATAAAGTAAACATTTTGTTATAAATATAATGGTTCTATAAACTGGAGCGTGTATAAATGTAGCTATAAAATCGGTCCATGTGTAAATAGATGGCTTGATCGGCTGCTGTGCGCTGACCCCTGTTGACCTTGTGAGAGTAACTGTACTCTGGACATCAGGTCGGAGAGTAGGTGGTCGCAACTATCCTCCGCCGTGGGAAGACGTCGTTCGCCCAAAGTGACGTACGTTTTCACGCACTTTAAACATCGTCTCCACTGGTTCTGATAAAATCATAGGGCGCATGCTTCAATTAATTTTGTTACTCATATTTAAGGGGCATTCACAAAGCATTAAGGCCACATTTAAGGCTTTATAATTTAAGACTAGAAATTTTTGGTCTAAAAAACACGTCTAAAATCAAGCTTTAAATTATCGAGCCTTAAATGTGGCCTTAAGACTTTGTGAATGCCCCTTATTAAGATATAGAGGCTTCAATTAACTTAATGCGGCGTTCCCAACTGGCCTTACATTCATACCTATATTATATCATATATGCCATGATAAAAAATACTCGAAATTGCTTTTTTTTTTTTATATAAAGCAATTTTGTTGAGAAAATATTTTTTGATTCATTATCAGAAGACCCCTAGATGAAGGGTAGGAGATGTTTTCAAATCAATAACTTAATAATAATAGGTTAAATTAGTTAACAGTTGTATATAGTTATTATTAAAATTTTCTAGCATGTTTGGATGTAATGCATGTAGAAAATAATTTTTCCGCCGAGGAACACTGAAAGCCTCATATATTAATAAAAAAATGTTAGAAATATTATTTTTGTGAATTAATTTTGTTTTAACGCGTCCTCAAATTTAATACTTCTGCCATGCACCTCTCATTTGTGACTCCATTGTGCGGTCACCATAGAGCCCGAAGGGGCCCTAATATCATTGCAGTGTCGGGGCCACTTCTCCGCGAAAAGAACGTGCAAGAAGAAATTTACTGACATTGCTATATGGAGAATCGTAGATTGCAGTTGAGTGTTGAATAATGGGAAATAGGTGAGCGCAACAATGATTATTATGTAAATATGTACAGCTTATAATTGCGCTCACCTGAAAATAGCAGATAGCACATTACTGCTACAAAAAGATGGTTGTGATAGCTCATTATTGCGAACGAGATTTATTCCAAACAAATCAAATTGGCTGCACATGCACGTGCTCGCTGCTGGCACGTTCAACGATAAAGATCGCGGGGCATCGCCAGGCCTGGCACGTCTGGGGCACGCGCCGGGGGGCGGCAGCGAGCCAAACCACGTCTTGGCTACCGCGTGTCACATTAACTTCGGGACACCATGTCACATTTGTTTTTACGAAGATACGCCTCTTAGAGCTACAGCTCGCGGCGGGGTAATGGGTAGGGATAACGTATAATAGGAAAATGATGGTGGCCACGGCCTGCTACACGTCCCAGCATTCTCTGAGGTGAGACTGGGGGAACCGTGGAAACCTCAGTCAGGACGGACACCCCTACTTTTTTATCAATGGACCAAGTTGATATCCAAAGAACCACACACAAGTGCAGCACTGCACTGGTGGAAAGCAAGACCCCAGGAACCGTAGCATCGACACTGCCATCATTTAGCCCACAGTCAGAAAGCAGGAAACGTGTGTCCGGCGAGAGAACGCGGTGATTGAAAGATCGCGGCGGGTGCTGCTAACGACCGCGCGGTGTGTTGCCCTTGCACGCAGGCTGCAGCCACGCCCTCGCCCGCGGCTTGCAGTCGCACGCCGCCGCCACCAGAGCGCAGCACTGAACGTGCTTGAACAAGGTAGCTGTTGTTTTCTCTAAATGAGATCGTCCAATATTCGGGTACCTTTGCTGTTTCACCAGCATTTTTTTAGCACAAATTCGTAAACCTCAGATCAAATTTTCACTTGCATTTTCTGGGAGGTGCGTAAAAAAAAAAGCTAACAATCTTAGAGCATCATATTAAGGGCATGTTTTTTTGAGTGTACCTAAACTGCATCAATCAATACTTCCATTTTATTTATCCACGAAACACGTCCGGTGTGCGACTTTTCAATAAGTTCATCTGATGACGTAAGTTATCATACAAAAGGGCACAATTTCCCCTTATAGCGCTGTCTCGGCGGCTCGTGAATCGTCTCCATCCCGCCAATGTGACGTACATACCCCTCAACAAGCTGCCCAGGTCGCCCGCGTGGCACGTGTTGTTGTGTGATGCGGCAAAAGGTGCCAGCATAAATATAATTTTTAAATATATTTACAGAAGCACATGGAATGAAATAATATATATAATTATTAGATATATTACTGGCATATAATATAATTATATTGGTGCTATACATCGCAGGTCCATATGTCAAGCTGACCCGCATATGTGACGTTAAACCTTAGTCTTCTACTCGCAATGGTTGTATCAAACCCTTGTTTATATAATGTCTGTCGCATGAAGCCTTCTTCGCATTATTAAACATGGGACGACAATTTTGCCACCAATGGCATAGCTGGCGCTAGTTAACAGTTTCAACTTCATAATTAACGGTAAATTTCCATAGTTAACATGTAAATCAACAACCGTCCCATGATTTTTCTTTTCACGCGACAGACATTACACAACAATACTTTGTTTACCAACAACGAGCACAAGACTTTGAATATATATAATATGTAGCTACCTTACATTTAATTAATATAAATGCATGCAGCTACCCCGACCTTGGTCGTATTTGCTGGGGGGGGGGAGGCGACTGCTGATATTATTCACAGGGTTTGACTGCTAAGGGGCTGACCGCTCCGTCGCTGACCCCCCCCCCCGTCTCCAAGCAAACACAAGACGCTGCAGCAGCCCTCGCGGTAGTCTTTCAGAGCGCGCATATGTTAGCGGGACAAAGCTATAAAAAGGCCCTCGGGATATAAAAAAGGAGGAAGGGGTAAAACGTCGGTACAGCACTGGCGAGCATCGCCTCGTGTTTTCGCCGCGTGCTACCTCGGAGTTCAAATATACTTCATCTTTTCTTTGCTATTAAGGGTAAGATAACACGAACAATCGATTGTTGGTAGTCCCATTTGATTAACATGTAAACCTTAGCAACCTCATAACTCATAATGATTCTGAATTTTTTTTGAGAGACAGTTCTTGGCACCAAAAAAATAAGGAAAAAGTTTCAAAACAATCGGATGATCTATTTTTTTAAAATTAATTTCTTAGTTTAGGTCTCCATGGGAAAGCCCTATACTAAAAATTTAAAAAATTCATTTAAAAAAATTGGATCGTCTGATTGTTTTGAAATTTTTTCTACATTTTTTTGGTGCCAAGAATTGTCTCTTAAAAAAATTCAGAATCATTATGAGGTTGCTAAGGTTTACATGTTAATCAAATGGGGCTACAACAATCGATTGTTCGTGTTATCTTATATACCCTTAAGGGTAAGATAACGCCAGCAATGTTTAAAAAAAAAAAATCCCTCACACGAAAATTATGAAAAAAATTTAAAATGTTCTACTCTACACCCCCTATCAGAAGCTAAAATGTCAGGTATACAAATTATACGATCTAGTTTTTTTGTTATGAATTTTTAAAGTTGACTAATTTAACATTGAATTTCCATTTCTCCATGTTAAAGTATATAGTCAACTTTAAAAATTCATAACTAAAAAACTAGATCGTATTTGTATACCTGATATTTTAGCTACTGATAGGGGGTGTAGAGGAGAACATTTTAAATTTTTTTCAGAATTTTTGTGTGAGGGATTTTTTTTAACATTGGTGGCGTTACCTTACCCTTAAGCATAAAATGTTAAACAGATTGTTTTCATTTGATCCTCACTTTTTGAACGAGGAGGAAATATGATGCGTTTTATAAATTTAAAAGGATTAATAGGTTTAAACGTGTAAAGGATGAGTTGAAGACGAAATTTTAGTAAATTAGTAGTAAATTTTGTAGTAAATTTTAAAAATAGTAAGCACTTCGGTTGCTGAATTTCTGAGTGCAATAATTGTTGGAGGAAAATGTACGCGGTTTTTGCTGCGAGTCACTTGCTGGGTAATGTGAGCTAGTCGCGTTGACTTTTGCATTGGAAAAACTGTCAGTTCAGAGTCGATAAAACGCTGATCGCAATTAAAAGTCACACAGCTCAGAGTTTGCAGGTGCGAGAAAACGCATGCACTCAAAAACGAAATAAAAATGTGTTCAAAGTTTTTTTTTTTATTTTCTTTGTGGGTTAATTAAAAGATAATATTTTTCGGCGTGAGTCAGAGACAATCATGTGACGGACCACAACATTAAATGCCGCATTTTCAATAATTTGTTGACAGTAAAAAAATGTGAAAATCAAAATCGATTACGTTTTAATTTTAACATAATCTCTGGACCTAACGTGCAAGCAGACATGCGGGAATGTCTAAATAAATATATTTGTAAATTTTATAAAACTCATGGACCATGGGTGACAAAGAAGGATGCTGCTAAATAAATATGTCAAAAAAGAACTCTGTAGTCTGTCGACGCATGAAATATACTTAAAATATATATAACAAAAAAATGTGTAATGAATAAAGTAATTATTTAAATTATTTTATATTTCTTATCTCATGTCTTTAGAATAGTGTCCAAAAATGTTAAAAAAACAGAAAACGAAGCCGCTGATGGACGGTCTAACACCGCTGTTGGGTGTCGTCGACTTCTTGACATGCCTCAATATTTCCCCATGATAAACTGAAAATATTTTTAATCTATAAAATAAAGGACAGAATAATTTCAATAATTGTTAGTTTGCTGATATTAAAAAAAAAATCAGATTCTGCATTTGTAGATTTTGGGTAATTAATTTTTTCATGCATGTGGAAAAGATACTGATTTGACTTAAAGTCACAACATTGTTAATCTTAAATTTTGAATATATAGAAAATTTCACCGAATTTTATCGAATAGAAAAATTAAAGTTAAAGTTTATTTGATGGTGTCAGGAAGGTTTGCTGAAATTTTCAGAGTGAATCCGATTTCTCGCACACTGACATTATAAGTCTATAGTTAGGCTGTGGCAATGTTAATGCGAGCGCCGAGTCCGAGAGCGCGCCGCCCGCCCGACCGCGGCAAGCGACGGTGATCCTCGCCGCAAAGTGGGCACTAATAAATTGCTACCAAATCTCAAGGTTGATTCACGTTTACATTTTCTGGCAGTGCTAACAAAAATAGGCTCCCTGAAAATTATATACCTTCCTGACAAAATAAATTTTCATAAAAAAAAAAAATGTATCAGACGAAAATCGTTGAAATTTTCTAAATATTCAGCATTGTTTCACATGGAGACTGCTGCAAATAAGCATTTTTTTTCGCAGGCAAAAATCAATTACTTAAAATGTACTCCGATGTGTTGATTTTCTTACATCAGTCAATAATTATTACCGCGTTCTTCATTTTATGGACATTTTCAATTTACCATCGAAAATATCGAGCCTCTACGTTGCTCCTTAAGATATGCGAGGGATAAATTAAATTCAATTAGAAAGAAGAGATCGCAAACTCTGCTTGCAATGCATGTATAGACAAGATCTTGCACGCGACAAAATCAGTAGATTTACTGCAAGTGACCATATTTCTGATATAATATTTTTGTGAAATTTCTTGTAAAAGTTTTGTCCTTACATAAAAGTAAACCCTTGTGTGCGAACAAATATTACCCTGAATTGAAGACGACCAAGTGAGTAATTTTAATATTGATAAATTATTATAGTCCTCAAATTGCAGTTAACCCGCGGAACGCTCAAGTCAGGGTTTTTAAAGGTTTGAGGTTTCAGACTCAGAAAATATTACTGCATGGCCGAGGTTTTTGATACGAAAATAATGTGTTTGATTTTGAGCGTCTTAAAGTTAAAACTTGGAAGCTTCAACATCGAATTTCTTGATGTATTGACTTCGGACAAGCCGTAAATGTGACGTCCCTTGCACGGAATAATAAGTTATTTCAGGTGAGCTTTGTTTTATACCGATTTACAGCTCATAATTGCGCTCACCTGAAATAGCAGATAGCTCATTATTGAACTGATATAATGGTATAGGCAGATAGCTCATTATTCCGGACGAGGGAATAATGAGCTATCTGCACGACCAAAGTTCGTGCGTTTAAGTCTCTGGTGACCAACTGTATTACAATATATACTATACACCCTCTGCATGCCTTACAATCGCATCAATCACTGCACGCAACTTGATCGCATGTTTTCTTCAATTAAAAACTCATAAATTTGTGTAATTTGATAATTAATGGTGATATAAACTATCATATAAATTTGTGTAATTTGGTAATAAATGACGGTATTATTTTTTAATAAAATTTCACTGACCAAATCCTTACCGGCGTATTCCAGTTCTGTCACTGTCACTTACTGTGGTTCAGCTGCACTGTCACTCACTGTCACTTATGTACTGTCACTGTATCGTGTGTCTCGCACGCACTTGGCACAGTGTGTGAGCTAGGCACGGCCGTGCGAGCAGCCCCCCTCCCTCCCTCCCCCCTCCCCGCTCTTATATCACTCGTTCCTACCTGCTATCAGAGACACCTATCGGCAAAACGTTACTTGAACCCTTCCGCCACCGCTGGTTCATTTTTGCCGAGGGGCCGTGCAAACTGGAAATTCGGATGCACCGACAACTCTGCCACCTTATATACTTGTTCAAATCAAAAGCCTGTTTTGCAGCTCGTGCTTATTTGTGATTTCTGTTTCATTGACAACTTAACTTTATTCACTGCAAGTTAATTTGCGCACAAACGGAGTCAAAAGACATTGTGCGAAACGATATTTTTGCAAACGACTGCAGTGAAATATATTGCAGTGAATATATTTATATTGCAGTCAAACTTCATAAAGTCACGTAAAGAAAAAACATTAAATAAAATTTTTCTTTGCTTGTTTGTAAACGAGATTTTGTAAGATGCAAAAGTGATGGATTGCAGCATTGATTGTAAATCGTTGATTGGAGCTGACAAAGCGAAGAAATGTTTTACACTGTGGCGCCAGGGTGTAACACGAAAGTTACTGACTCAAAAATCAAAACGAAGAAATTTGTTTGCGAAGTCGGGAAAACACAACGATATTACATTATTTCGCTGCAGAAAGAGCGCGGAGATCTCAACTCCTGCAAAATCCACCACGACCGTTTTAGCGCCGTTTTGAGGCGTCGCCGCGGTCTATGGACGTAAGTTTATTTTGAGCGCTCTTCGTAGCCTAAATTTACATACAGCGTGTGTTATTACCTTTGTTTGAGCTGCAGGGTATATAACATTTTATATATGGCTATTTAAAATGATTTTTATAGTCGAAAACGCTCGGGTGTCCTTCGGCTCTTCGTTACAAACGACAAACACACCAATGACTTCAGAAGACGTTATAGAAACACGACGAAAATCAAGTTAAATGTGAAATAGAGTATAGATAGTTTGATTTTGTTAAGATTTGCTAGTATTATGATTTGAGAAGCACAATTCATGGTCCCATTGTAGCAGCGTCTCCGAGATAACGATCTGCTTTTTATCAACGAATTAAACTGGTACGACGACAATACTATCTTCCATCTATACCGCATCTGCAGCTACAACAATAAATACAGAGTTTCCTCAAACGACACTAAATCATGAGCTCCTATATTTTCAACGTACAATACAAAAAATATATTTTTTTTACAAATAAATGGTATTGAATGGAAATGAGTTCGGTTCTCTCTTATTTCATCATGAGAATGACGCACGTTAATGATGCTGCAACAAGACGCAGTGAGGCATCACATATTTGAAAATATTCGTCTTCAACTCATCCTTTACACGTCTAAACCTAATCTTTATACCTCTAAAAACACATCTTATTTCTTTTTCGCTCAAAATGAAGACAATATTTTTAACATTTTATGTCCAAGAAAAAAAAAAAAAGACGTAATCTCATCTTTTTCCCTCTAAAATGGTGCAAAATAAGATGAAAAAAGAGGGGAGGAGAGCGGCGTGCGAATAAAAAAAAATATATTCCATACTCAGAACTACCTATGCAGAGAATACATAACAATTGTTGCTAACCCCCCTCTCGTTTAGCAGTGATGGATGCTCCTTATCAATTACAACTTTGTTATTAAGAAATTAAATTGAGAAACATTAATTTTTGACCATTAAAATCTTATTAGGCAAAGTTTCCCCCGCGGGGTTATAGTTTTTTCTTTGTAGGCGAGGTAGAACCAGACTTTACATTGTATTATATACTGTATAATATCTCTGCTCCTCGAGGTCCTCCTTGCTTGCAGACAGTCTTAAATGTTGGGGCTGCAGACATTGGTCCTCACTAACAAAATGAGTGCATGCTGTTATTACATTAAAATATGTCCGAACATGTGATATTTGAATATTATACAATATATGATCTATTTAACGATACATATAATATATAAATAATATAAATATTGTACATATACCTTTGTTTAATAAGTGCATAATTGCAACACTTATATCATTAACAAGCGGTTTTATGTCACACAATGGGGGGGGGGGGGGGGAGATCGAAACGACCCGCCATTTATATCACATGTTAAAAAAAGTTAAAGGTTAATTTCTTTTCGTTTTTTTATTTGCGGAAATACCGAAATACATTGCTGGGTGGCTAATTAAGGATAACAATTCTTTTTTTTTTTTTTTTTCAGAATTTTTAGAGCAGCATTTCAAACATTTTTTCCCATGACTTTCCAACTTTTTCCGGATCGTCTCGCCCCCCGGTAATGCTAGGGTGAAAATAAAGTGGCGCGCACTCCTTTTATTTTTCAATATTCTAAGGTGTAAACTTTGACCCGCGTGTATGAGCCCCCCCCCCCCTCTGTATGAGGAAAGCTGTGACGTCACTCGGTACTACAGTGGCCCCCAATGTTAGGAGGCAGCTCGACGGCCGGAGCGGCGACGGAGAGGAAGCCATTCAGATGCTAACGAGATGCCGCCGTAATGACCTGGATCAAAAAGCGACCGAAGCGACATGCTCGGCTAACAGGATAAATACTCACATGTTGATCGTCTCCGATGTCATTTCAATCAAAGATTGTAAAATATAATTATTGATCTCCAGTGCATTCAAACTACACTAAACTCTGGTTTAGCTGCAAGAGGTTTCGGAACAAATGACACATTTTAGACAGATTATTTCTGACCAAATGGACAACCTGCATGAACAAATTTTATTGCAAAAATAAATAGAGGGTACCAAATTATGCTACTCTGAATTTTTTTTTAGATTTTTTTGAGACCCGAAACTATTTTTAAATATAATTATTGAAAGTTCTGTAAATTAAGTTGGCACTTTAATATAAAAAGATAGGGACTAGACGCCTATTGGCGCCTCTATGGGGCATGGCTGCACTTTCAATAATTATTTAAAAATAGTTCTGGGTTTCAAAAAAAATCTGACAAAATTCAGAGTAGCATAATTTGGTACCTTCTATTCATTTCTGCAATAAAAAATTTTCATACAGTATGTTGTCAATTGTATGCTTCATTCGAGTGTTTCACTGTTTTAATAATTCAGAAACATCGCTGTATGCTCACCTAATGAAAATACGCAATAATTATTCTCCACCATTCTCCGATAAATCCAAGGAGTTTTATTGCAACCGTTACTATATTTATTATATATGGGAATGAAATCCATGCCTGTCGAACAAACAGCGCAATTATCATCAGCAGGAATGCAGCCTCATATAAGATTAGCCGTGACGTCACGTCTGTGTGATGCACTTTCCGACTGCAGCGATGCACAAGATTGTTATATTAATATATACCGCAGACGAAAGAACGGCATCAGCATACGAACATCAGGGTATGCTGTCCAGTCAATGTATATTAACAATAAGTATATGTACACTGTAAGAGTGTTCAATAAAAACTTTAATAACAATAAGTTGCCTAATGAGATAAAGAAATTGAACATGCATAATTATGTGTTCAAGAACAAGGTGAAACAATATTAATTTGTTAATTCAGGAAGAAAAGTATTTAGTGACGATTATTTTTAGGACTGATAAGTCTCATTGATTGATAATTTGTATGTTGACTTGTTTTTATGTAAGATTAATGAATTAATAATTATATTTATTATTTATCATGTAGCAGTCTTTGAATTTTGAAAACCGATGCACCGTCTGCAAATCAATGGTCGCGATTCACGAACTTATCAAGAGATGGATTTATTATGGCAGTCACGTTTTATAGTGGCAGCTAAATTAGTGAGACTACCCGTGGTTAAACCTGAACAATTGATTCGTGAATCCCTCTCGGTTAGTGAGACTATATATTATACCCGCGGTTAAACCCGGACAATTGATTCGTGAATTCCTCTCGGTTAGTGAGACTAATCGCGGTTAAACCCGGACAATTGATTCGTGAATCCCTCTCGGTTAGTGAGACTATATATTATACCTGCGGTTAAACTCGGACAATTGATTCGTGAATCCCTCTCGGTTAGTGAGACTAATCGCGGTTAAACCCGGACAATTGATTCGTGAATCCCTCTCGGTTAATGAGACTAATCGCGGTTAAACCCGGACAATTTATTCGTGAATCGGTCCTTGGTTGTGAGCATTTACCAACAGGCCTGCATTTTATAATACACGATCTGTCATTTTCAATAATTAACGAACGTACAGTGGATACCATAAAATATCTACCAACAATGGTCCTTTTTTGCCAGGGTACAGAGTTGAATTTCCTACTATAATCACAGCTCTGTGTATCGTATGCTGTCTCATCGATGCCAGCCATGAGTCCATCAGGCTAGCAGGTCAGTGGTTGGCATCGAGATAGCGCTCTGATAACAATGGAAAACATGCATGAAAATTTTTTATTACAGAAATGAATAGAGGGTATAACCAAATTATTCTACTCTGATTTTTTCCAGATTTTTTTGAAGCCCAAAACTTTTTAAAATAATTATTGAAAGTGCGGCCACGCCCCCTGGAGGCGTCAATAGGCGTCTCGGTCCTATCCTTTTTATTAAGGATTTAGGGGTGCCAACTTAACTTACAGAACTTTCAATAATTATTTAAAAATAGTTTCGGGACTCAAAAAAATGTGAAATAAAAAGTAGCATAATTTGGTGCCCTATATTCATTTATGCAGTAAAATATTTTCATGTATATTGTCCATTAGGAAATATAAATTTGCACCGTGATAGCAAAGGTTGCAATGCTATTACTCCAATTTAGTTGCTGTAATGACACCTCTTAATTGTATTTATTTGAGTCCCTCGTCGTGTTACGCAAGCTCTGCAGGACAAAATTGTTGCTACCATTATCGTCGCAGGGCTACAAGGTCAAGCGTTTGGACGGGGGCATAGCCGGACTTATCCTTGGACCGCTATCTGCTTCATCTCAGCAGCTGCAGACAGAAGGTCGAGTTTCGCTTGCTGCGGCCACACGAACGTAGCGAGTCGTCCAGCCGCTGTGGGATGGGAATGTCGCCCTTATAGGCTCGTGGCTCACGGGTCAAGCGGTGGGCGTGCCTAGAGCCGCGGGCCATCAGAACCAGAGGCTTATACTACAAGCTTGGAAAATTTCGTCTTCAACTCGCCCTTTACACGTCCCAGTCTTTAACTCTTAACACATCTTATTTCCTCCTCGATCAAATTGAGGATTAAGTGGAAACAATATTTCTAACATTTTATGCTCAATAAGAAGAAAAAAGACGTAATCTAATCTTATGCCTCTAAAATGTTGCAAACTAAAGGAATTAGACGAGGAGAGAACTTAAGGATAAGATAACGCCACCAATGTTAAAAAAACAAATTCCTCACATGAATATTTTGAAATTAATTTAAAATGTTCTCCTCTACACCCCCTATCAGTAGCTAAATTATCAGGTATATATACAAAAACGAGCTAGTTTTTGAGTTATGAATTTTTAAAGTTGACTAATTTAACATTGAAGTTTCATTTCTTCATGTTAAAGTAGTCAACTTTAAAAATTCATAACTCAGAAACTAGATCGTATTTGTATACCTGCATGATATTTTAGCTACTGATAGGGGGTGTAGAGGAGAACATTTTAAATTAATTTCATAATTTTTGTGTGAGTGATTTTTTTTAACATTGGTGGCGTTATCTTACCCTTAATAGAGAATAAAAGATGAAATTTATTTCAAACCGGTTGGACTTCACTCAACGTTTGTACTTAGATAAGTCATGAAAAAAAATTATTTACATTATTTGGCAATGAAACAGCTGGTAGAATCGATGATCGAAAACCTCTGAATTGACGGAATTCAGCAAATATGGCGATCTTATGGGTCTACTTAAGTATATTATAGTGTGTACTTATACATCATATCGGGAACTTAAGTACATCGTATTATGTTGATAAGGGCAAGCCAGGTTGGAGGTGTAGTATATTTAACCAAACCTTTCTCCTCACATTTGGAAAAATGGAAATTTTCTGAGTAAAATATTTTTAAATTTTCCCCACTGCACGATTACAATAAAATATTGAAGATCATGCTAAAGAGGCCCCTGTATAATAAAATAATCCCTGCAGTGGTGTAGCGATGTACGTACGGCGCAGGGCGTGGCGCCGATAACTGTACATTTTATCTTCGCAGCGTTGGCAGCGCGCGCTCGGTGCTCCAGATCTTCTCATATCATCTTGTATTTACTCATGAAGAACCCCCGAGAATACATTGACTCGTTACATCACCGAAGTCAAGCTACGTCGAGCGTGGTTAGTACTTGGACGGGTGACCGTTTCAAGTAGAAATCACGTTGCTCCCTCCCTGGGGTAAATTTATCTCGCTTTCCACCCAGTGCAGTGATGCACTTGTGTGTGGTTCCCCAGACTTTGGACATCACTTTGGTCCATTGATAAAAAGTAGAGGTGTCCGTCCTGAATGAGGTTTTCCACGGTTCCCTCAGTCTCACCTCAGCGAATGCTGGGACGTGTAATGGACCGTGGCCACCATCCTTTCCCCATAACCTATGGATAATTCCTTACCCATTACTCCGCCGCGAGGTGTAAGCTCTTAGGGTGTATTCTTGTAAAGAACAAAACAAACAAAAAACCAGAAAAAAAATTGAAAGAATATGGAAGAGGCGGCGAGCGTGGGCTTTACTGAGGAACTTCTCTGACGTGTATACTTCAATAAGTATATATTTAATTGTTTATAAACAATTAATAGAAACATTGAAAATTTGTGTCATACTTATATCATTATTATTATTATTTTTTTCTTTTCATTTTAGTATGTCTTATTATTTTTATCTTGCTTTTATTCGTTGCTGTTTTTTTATGTATATATTACTGTATCGACGCACGGGTTAAATAAATAAATTTATTTGTTTATTTATTTATTTATTTATTTATTTATTTATTTATTTATTTATTTATTTATTTATTTATTTATTTATTTATTTATTTATTTATTTCCTCGTGTGGCTGTATATAATACAACATAGAGGTACAAAGTTTTTTTTTCTTATAATAAATAAATAAATAAATAAATAAATAAATAAATAAATAAATAAATAAATAAATAAATAAATAAATAAATAAATAAATAAATAAATAAATAAATGAATGAATGAATAAATGAATGAATAAATAAATAAATAAATAAACAAACAAACAAACAAACAAACAAACAAACAAACAAACAAACAAACAAACAAACAAACAAACAAACAAACAAACAAACAAACAAACAAACAAACAAACAAACAAACAAACAAACAAACAAACAAACAACTCTTATTATTACTATCGTTCCGCCTCTTCTCTCCCGTTATAGCATTATAATACACATAATTATGTATATACATCATCATATCGTCCCTCGTCCGGAATAATGAGCTACATGCCTTCCAAAATTCATGTGCAATATTGAGCTATATTATTATACATATCTGCTTAACGTTTAAAATTACACTCTGTCGATATATCAAATATCTCATTATTCCGGACGAGGGACAATTTTAATGGAGTATCGACCTCAAAATTTTTTATTGCAGAAATGGATAGAGCGTGCCAACTGCAAAGTTATGCTACCCAGACTTTTTCAGATTTTTTTGAGACCTGGAAATATTTTTTAAAAAATTATTGAAAGTCCTTTTTGTGACGTCACGCGGCGTTAAGTCCTATCTTTTTCTTAAGGAGGGGCGTCTCGTGACGTCACAAAAAGAAATTTCAATATTTTTTTTAAAAATAGTTCCCAGGGCTCTAAAAAATCTGAAAAAAAATCAGGGTAGCACCCCTTTATCCATTTCTGCAATAAAAAAAAAAAATGAAGTCAATACTCCATTATATGTATGATAATAATATATGTATATATATATCTGTAATAAATTAATTATTTTTCTAGTGATTAGTGGTTCTGCAAGCATGCGACTTCAAACTACGCGTTGCACTGAATTTAGTTAGTTCATTGTTTATTTAGTTAATTTGTTACTTATCCCCACCCCTTTTTTTTATATTGTCCTACATGCAATATGTATTTGGGTGAAATAAAATAAATAAATAAGTAAATAAATAAATAAATAAATAAATAAATAAATAAATAAATAAATAAATAAATAAATAAATAAATAAATAAATAAATAAATAAATAAATAAATAAATAAATAAATAAATAAATAAATAAATAAATAATAAAAAGTTCCAGGTCAGTTTCCATTCAATTTCAAAGTCCTGCAGTTCTTTACGGGGAGTAATTGTGGAAAATACAAATCTCTATCTCGCGTTATGTGTGAAACGTCCGCGGCAATTAAAGTCGCAAATGCTGTAGGGAAAATCCGCTGATCGGAGGCGATTTATTTGGTAGGAACTGTACGACCTTCTTAAACGTAAATCTGTTCGGTCCATTCGCAGCCTCCATGGAATGCTCTTTGCTGGCGGCTGCACATCAACGTGTTTATATGCTAATCCGGGTGACGTCATACCTCAGAATGTGCGACGTTGCCAGCTCTCACGTACACTCTCGACCACGGAAAGATTTTGTGACGTCATTGTTAGACCGTGACGTCACTATACACATGAGCATGAGGCGGAATGTGCGACGTTGCCAGCTCTCACGTACACTCTCGACCACGGAAAGATTTTGTGACGTCATTGTTAGACCGTGACGTCACTACACACATGAGCATGAGGCGGAATGTGCGACGTTGCCAGCTCTCACGTACACTCAGCTAGCAGTGACGTCACCAACCAATTCGCTCAACAAGTTTTTCCTCAGCGAGGCTACAGAAAATGGCCGGAAAATTTGACCGACTTTTGTTAGACCAATGACTAATGGTGGTCACAAATGTGGTGTTTAACACTTCGAGGAAGGGGGGGGGGGATAAGCGCGGATCCAGAACCAAATTTCGGGGGGGGGGAGTCCTCTTCATAGGTTCATAGGGTTAATGTTAAAAAAAATGGAGATGGAAGAAATGCCTATATTGCCCATGTTAAATCCAAAATTTCCACGCCCCCCCCCCTCCCTGGATCCGCGCCGGGGAGGGGGGGATCCAGCTAGGTGACCCGTAACTTTTTTAAATCAGAAGAAAGATGTAAAATACTTCTCCGAAAATTCTGAACAAATTTGTAATCCTTATTTACCCATTGCACCCAGCAATGTATTTTGGCAAAAAAGTTGAAGTGACAAAAAAACTTTTTTTTTTTAAAATAACGGGTCGTTTCGCCTCCCTCCCCCCCGTGTGACAAAAAAATCATTTTATAATCACTTTGTAGGGTTTATTTTTTGTTGCTTTTCTTGTATGTTGGATGATTGATTTGTAATTATACCTTTTATAAATATTAAAGACTATTTAGTTTGCGTATATTAAGTAATTTAAGTACGTGTACTTAAGTGTGAGAGTGGACACGGCACACAAGAAGTTGTCTGATGAAGAGCCTCCTGGTCAAGCGACCTTCCAAACTAACGTCTTTCTCTTTAAAATAAATTAAAACTGTTATATAAGATCACCTTGTGCTGCGGCGAGAAAATTAAAATGGTTGACATTTGGGAATGGTTCTTTAACTTTTGAACAAAAAGTAAATAAAATCGTCTTTATTGAGGGCGGAATTTAGGCCATTAGGCCCACTCTTCCATCCAATTAACCCAATGAAAATACAATGAAGAGATTTTTAATTATTATTTAGTAAAAACACACATAATTAATATACTGTTGTAATACCCTACATAGTACTGTACATACTATAAAATGTAACATACATTTAAATACAAAAAATATCACAATTATATGGTGAGAAGCCATGTGATCGGTTGTATACATAAAATAAATGTTATAAAAAAATGTATAACCAATATGCACATTTAGTCCTATAGAATTACTTAATCCAACTCTGCAGCTATAAAACGTAAAATGACAAACACAAGGTTATATAATCATGATACAGAAAGTGCGTTATAACATTGCAAGCGATCATACAATATCATTACCGTTGTGTGTTTTTGTGGTCCCCCTCGCTCCGTTCAGAGAGTGAAGTGACGTTTATGACTGATGAAATGTTTGAATAAGAGCCCCTAACCCTTTCAAAGTATCATCAATAAATGTCACCCAACTGAAAAATGGCGCTCGCTGATATCTCATTTTTCCCACCATGTGAAACTATTTGCATATGTAAAAGAAAAGATATGGCGTGCCTGCAGTTGCAGCGTCCTTCTGTTTTTTTTGTGCACCACATTTGTTTACTTTTCCTTGCATGGTGTTCAGTTATTTGTTACGGAGGACAACAATGCATCGACTAGACAAATCGCAACAATGCGTTTAGCCGCTCTCGTGGCGAATAAATTCAGTGGCTGCATGAAATTCTTATTGCATAAATGAATAAAGGGCACTAAATTATCATGTTACTCCGAAATCTTTCAGATTTTGAGAGCCGTATTGCTAAAAACTTAGCAAAGTTCAGCTTTGAAACCACGCCCCTTTTAGGTCCTATCCTTTTACTACGAAGTGACACATCTCTCTGTAAATGCAATGTATATATTTTTAAAAATAGTTGCCGAGCTCTAAAAAATCTAAAGTAAATAAATAAATAAATAAAACAAATCAGATTAGCATATCTTTGCACCATGATAGTGTCACTGTTTGCACCCTTTATCCATTTCTGCAGGGAAATTTTTTCATGCAAGTTGTCGAGGTCCATTATCAGAAGTCGAGATTTCAAACACCTCTTTCAACGTTGGGGATTTTTAGTTTTTATGGACACTTAAGGGTATATAAGATAACACGAAACATCGATTGTTGTAGTCCCATTTGATTAACATGTAAACCTTAGCAACCTCATAATAATTCTGATTTTTTTTTAGAGACAGTTCTTAGCACCAAAAAAAATGTGGAAAAAATTTCAAAACAATCGCTCGATCCTCCATTTTTTTTTTTTTTTTTTTTTACATATATATTAGCTTAGGTCTCCATGGGAAAGCCCTATACTGAAAATTTAAAAAAAAAAAAAAAAAAAAATCGGATCGTCCGATTGTTTTGAAATTTTTTCTACATTTTTTGGTGCTACGAATTGTCTCTCAAAAAAATTCAGAATCATTATGAGGTTGCGAAGGTTTACATGTTAATCAAATGGGACTACAACAATTGATGTTTCGTGTTATCTTACCCTTAATATCGTGAATAAAAACGAAATACTGTACACTAACTCGCATTATTTTAAACGACCCGAGGACGCCCCCACCGGTGGAAATGTGAACTACAATTTTGTGCTAGTTGTGGGGGTCTGGTACCTCCGCACAGTGTGACCAACTAACATCGAGGGCCTTCATTTGGTGCCAGGGTCTGATCGCTTCGACCACGTGACCCTCAGAAGGTCCTCGCTGAGTTGGCTTGGGGGTGTAGCCAACATGGCCGACATAGTAGTTCACGGCTGTTGCGCCTCCAATCCCGACTACCGAACAGGGATTTAAAAATGTGCAGGCCTTATGTGTGACGTCATAAAAGACGTTTAGCATCAAGGTACTAGTGATTAGCTGATAAAAGAAGCTCCACAAGTTCAATACACATCGTTGAACAACAAGAAAAGCTAGTTCGGTACCACCGCCCAGTGAATATTCTGCACCTTGTTAGGGGGGGGGGGGCTTTATCAGACGGACATGGGGGGGGGGTAACATACCCCGGACTGAGCGTCTCATGACACGGCAGGACTCAAAAGCAACAGTGTGGACTCGATCCATATACTCAACGAACAACTGGACTTGCAATCAAAAGTCTGAGGACTGTACCGGCAGATAGTAAGAGGCGCGGATCCAGGGGGTAGCTGGGGGGAGAGGGGCTGCCGAAATGTTCGATTTAACATGGACATTTCTCCCAAATCCAAATTTTTTTTAACATTGGCCTTTTGGAGGCCTCCCCCCCCTCCCCCCAGATTTTTTTCTGGACCCGCGCCTGGATATAACTCACCCTGACTCGTACCCTGACTGGATAAAACTCGCCCTGACACGTACCCTGACTGGATATAACTCGCCCTGACTCGTACCCTGACTAGACATAACTCGCCCTGACTCGTACCCTGACCAAATATAGCTCGCCTTGACTCGTACCCTGACTGGATATAACTCGCCCTGACTTGTACCCTGACTAGATATAACTCGCCCTTACTCGTACCCTGACTGGATATAACTCGTCCTGACTTGTACCCTGACTAGACATAACTCGTCCTGACTCGTACCCTGACTAGACATAACTCACCCTGACTCGTACCCTGACTAGACATAACTCGCCCTGAATCGTACCCTGAGACTGGATATAACTCGCCCTGACTCGTACCCTGATTAAAAATAACTCGCCCTGACTCGTACCCTGACTAGACATAACTCGCCCTGACTCGTACCCTGACTGGATATAACTCGTCCTGACTTGTACCCTGACTAGACATAACTCGTCCTGACTCGTACCCTGACTGGATATAACTCGCCCTGACTCCTACCCTGACTGGATATAACTCGCCCTTACTCGTACCCTGACTGGATATAACTCGCCCTTACTCGTACCCTGACTAGACATAACTCGCCCTTACTCGTACCCTGACTAGACATAACTCGCCCTGACGTACCTCTCGTCGTTGAGCTGTGCTGAACTGATGATGAACTCGTCTGCGGGCAACATGATGGTAACACTGCCACCCGCAGCGCCCCCCTCGGTGGGCGGAAGGTCGGTGGGGTCCACGGCCGTCATCACGATCAACATGGACTCTTCCTTCTGGGGGGACTCTTGGCGGTAGAAAACCTCCTCATCCTTGGACTTTTCCTCGTCCGGCTTGGGCGAAGACTCTGCTCGCGCGGGACTCGACATTATTGTCACTCACTGAGATCAGTTTCTAAATATTATGGCACTGTTGTTGCAACTACACTACATACATACTACACAAACTTGACACTTTTGATTGTAATGTTGTTGTTATTTCACGTTTTTAACACCGAGTTTTTTCGAGTGGAAACTCGACCACATGGTTGCCGTGCAACTTCGTTAACGCGAGTGTGGCTGCAGCGGCGGAGGCAGGTAGGCAGGCAGCTCCGTCTACCTGCCGCCTCCTCCCCTTCACCCGCTCTTGTTGCTCAACCTTCTCTCTGTCTTCTCTCTTTTCCTTCTTCTTTGCCTCTCAGTCTCTCTCTCTCTGTCTTGTATACGTACCTCCCCACAGTCTCTCTATATTCTCTCTGTCTTTTAGCTGCCTCTCTCTATATTCTCTCTGTCTTTTAGCTGCCTCTCTCTCTGTATTCTCTCTGTCTTTTAGCTGGCTCCCAGTCTCTCTCTGTTCTCTCTGTCTGTCGCCTACACACATCCTCGAGTATCCCGCCGACTGCTCGCTGCTTGCATGCGTTCGCTCTCTCTCCACACGTTCCAACGACCAAAACTATTTTTTTATTTCGGTTTATGGAAATGAAGTGAATGTCAATTCACCTATACAAAAATCAACACTGCATAGAAATGTAACAAAATCTATAATTTTGTTTACGTTGAATACTATCAAAATATAATTAATTTTAGTGCTAAAAAAAAATACTACTATACTTCTTTGTTAAATTTGAGATACCATTATGGTAGACTTGAAAAAAAAAAAAGTATCAATGAAAATGAATCTCACATTTTTTTACGAGCTATTATGTATAAAGTTGCAAAAAAATGTGCATTGTCATAATGGTGCAGTAGCATCCCGTTGAATAACCTGTTGGTTCTAAACTCGTTTGATAAGACGTGACGTAATTTCTCCGAGGACCCGGCGTAGACTAGCTGCTCGCCTTGCAAAGGTCAGCCGAGCCACCGAGACGAAGGAGGCCTTGAAAACGATGAAAATAAAACCAAGAGAAAAAAAAAAATCATCGAGTATTAAAAACATAAAAAAAGAGTTAAAAGGGTTTGAGAAGCTGCGCGCGCAGACAGTCTGCAGTGGTAGCCTCAGGGCACGCTCACAAAAGTGCGAGGCTGCGGAGAAGATAAAAAGTCTTCATTCATGTTACCATTAATTAGAGATAATGTATGCATTCGCGCGGGCTGATTCTCGGCAATGGAGCACAATTTTTCATTGCTGCAAGTTTCAACTTTCATTTACTTCCATTACACTGCATCATCTGCTGAACATTATTGTACTGGCTTGTCGTAAAAGTCCTCCTATATATTCCCTGAACTTCTGATGTCCCAGCATGTAACACACTACAGTGCGTCTCGCGACTAGGGGAACCGTGTAAACCTCGATCGTCAGTCAGGATGACCCATTTACACGTCTGGACAGCACAAACGTTATACTACTGCTTTGTTTGTAGACGATACCACGCAGTCTATGGAGGCGTGGTGAACCAAAACTCTTTGATATTGATAGACTGGGTGCTCTTAATATCCCAAAATTACAATTCTGCATCACTGTTTATTTTCATCGAGTGAGGGATGCCATTATGAAGAGTTTTCAGTTTTGATACTTGAATGCAAATATTATGGTCAAATGAAGTGTATCATGATTATCAAAGGATTTTTTGTCACGTGACATACCAGGAAGGGGGAGGGGCGACCCGTTATTTAAATCAGAAAATCACATGTTAAAAAAATTTTTTTTTTCTTCAATAATATTTTTTTGCTGAAATACATTGCTGGGTGAAAAACTACAACTTTTTTCAGAATTTTTGAGTATATAGTATTTGATAATTTTTCCCGCTTTAAAAGAGATAGTCTCGATCCCCCCCCCCCCCTAGGGTTAATAATTAACTCTGGTTCTCACAACAATGTGCTAAATGGCCACGGGCTCCATTGTTTCCCGATATGCTGAGAGCCGCAAGGCATTTTGGGCCGGCCGTGTCTGCCGCTGAGAGGTCATTGCGATCAATTATATATTAACTGCTGGTAATAACAACTACCGCCAACATTTTGTATAAAATTAATCAACTCTTGATCCCAATTTTTCTTAAAAATCACTTTAATTTTTTTTTTTTTTTTTTTACCAGGATACACCTCTAATAGCTTAAAGCTCGCGGCGGGGTAATGGGTCTATAGCGATAAGGGAGGGAAAGGATGGTGGCCACGACCTGTTACGCGTCCCAGCGTTCACTGAGGTGACACTAAGGGAACCGTGGAAACCTCAGTCAGGACGGACACCTCTACTTTTTATCAATGGACCAAAGTGATGTCCAAAGCCTGGGGAACCACACACAAGTGCATCACTGCATTGGGTGGAAAGCGAGACGAATTTACCCCAGGGAGGGAGCAACGTGATTTTTACTTGAAACGGTCACCCATATCCAAGTACTAACTAAGTACGCTTGACGTAGCTTGACTTCGGTGATCTAACGAGAACCGGTCAATGCACTGCGCCACGCTCAACCTCTAACTTTAATAATCTTGTTTATAAAGATTAATAAATTAATAATTTTTGAACACATTTTTAACTGAGCAGAACACTACATTTTGTGCCTCCTTTTATTTTCGAATAAGTGCTCCACTTTTGTTCTTGTGCGTCTGTACTATAAGATTGTAAATATAAAAATAAATTAATTTTTCTTGTGTCTCAGTACATTAATTATGAGAAAGACTGTACAGGACACCCACACTATACGTAACGCATAGTGCATGATATATAACTCACACATTTACGATATCAAGCAAAATATGATGCGAGTTTTAGATGGACCGTCAGTGCTGGAGTTGACACTCAAAATAACAAAGTTACGGAAATGTCAGTGATGGGGGTTGACTCAGTTCTGACACCTGCAATGTGGCCCTTCTTTGTATTATAACACCCTGTTTGTTTGTTTTTTAATTTGTTTATACCGAAAAGAACATAATATATATGACACTTTACATAGATTATTACAATACACCCCAAGAGTTTGGAAAACTCGTATTTACGGGGTACGTCAGTTTTTGAATAATTTTAGGCAAGATGGCAAAAATGACAAAAAAATTGTTTTACAAGGTCAGTTTTTAGAATATTAGCAACTTGTGACAATATAGACACAGACTTCAGGATTTCACATATTATATATATATATCAAAAATGAAATTAACAATTTGTTTGCTTGGGTTGACTCAGTTCTAACACGTTCTAACACCTACCCTTCTTTGTACACCCTCTCCTGATGGAGTCACCCCCAAACAGCCCGAACTTTTCCTGGACAGTTCCATTTCAGAACAACCCGACACGTGCAGTACGTGCACAAACATCAAGCGTGCAGGTCAACAAGTTACATTCAAACTTATACGTCACTGACTTGGCATTGCAGGGGTGGACCCAGCGGATCTGAAGGGGGGGGGGGGATGCCCTATCCCGCAATGTTAAAATTTGGAGTGACAGGGGGCGACGGGAACACCTTCAATGTATTTTTGGAACTTAAGGGTTTAAGGGTTCAAGGGTTCAACACTTCCCCCCCCCTCCCCCCCCCGGATCTGCGCCTGAGTGGGAGCAGCCTTGGAGATGAAGAAGATCGGGGATAGATTATATTGGATATGATTTCTGCACGGGGTCTCTTCGGTATTTTGAAGCTGCAGCTCTTTTAGCTTGCGTAACGGTCCATCGTTTCCCTAGCAGTGCACGCAGATTGCGTTCGTGATATTGTAACATGTAAATGAAAGCTGCTCAATCAATTTACCAATCCACGCGTCACTGACATTTGTCTGCAAGTCTGACGACACTCCTCGTCATTGATAAAAAGTAAAGGTGTCCGTCCTGACTGAGGTTTTCCACGGTTCCCTCAGTCTCACCTCAGCGAATGCTGGGATACGTAACAGGCTGTGACCACCATCCTTTCCCTACCTTATCCTTACCCACTACCCCAGCTCGAGCTCCAAGCTCATAAGAGTGTAACCTTGTATAAAAAAAAAAAAAGTTCCTTCAGCCCCGTTATCCTTACAGGGCATATTGATTTAACTTATTAGCTCTTATTAGCTCTGACATTTTCTAATCTTTCTGAAACTTGATAAAGGTCCTCCAAAATACATTGAAGGTGTTACCACCACCCACTCACTCCAAAATTTAACATTGCGGGAACGCCTCCTTAGAGACGCACGCTGGAATTGTTTTGATATTATGAGTGTGAAAATATAATTGAAAAATATTTTTGTACGAAAACTTTGGCCCGTATTGATTAAATTTCGCCCCCCCCCCCCCCCCCCCAGCCGCATCAGGGAAACTTGCTCGCTAATAAGCTATAATACCTGACTGGCTTGCACGGGGTACATCAGAGAAACTTTTACGTATAAATCAGCAAGTAAAAATTAGCTGACGTCACAACATTTTTTTAACAGGGAGATTTCATCTTTATTGAGCTGGCTGGAGAGGTCAAGTAACGTTCATTTAAACAATAAAAAAATTTTTTCTTTAATCAAACCGTAACTGGGTACTTTGTACTTATACTAATTACTCACTAAGTTTGAAACCTCGAACCTTCCGAAACCCTAACTTAGCGTTTCGCGGGCTCTTCCGGAACGGGGGCAGCCACGCGCGGCCTTGCAATCCATCCCGGCATTTGCCTATGACTGAGGGAAACGTGGAAACCTCAGCTAGGACGGACGCTACAGCTTTTGTCAATGAACCGGAAGTGCAATGGTCCAAAGCCAGGGGAACCACATAGTGGAAAAGCGCAACGATTTACCCCTGGGTGGGAAACGTGATTTTTGTTGAAAATGGTCACCCATCCAACTACTAACCACGCTCGTCGTTGCTTGACTTCGGTGATCTGACGAGACAATAACATTTCAGCTATTATTTATCAACAATTCACACTAAATTAAATGTCGATCCAGCGTCAAAAAGAAGATCATATATTCTCCAAGTCAAACTGCACGCATGCTGTGGTCATAGCCTCACTCGTATGTGTATATGATAACATTCAGTTTCCCTGCGATCGCTGCAATGAGCATGCACTATAAAATCTCGACTACTTCCGGTTGCGCTGGTCAGTGCTCCCAAGCGGCAAATCGCGATGCTACGCCGCGAGTGCCGTGAAACCTCCTTTGTGAGGCAGCAGCACTTAGTGAGAGCATTGTTGAGAACACACTGCATTGTTGTGTGACGTCATGGGAGAGGAACGATTAGATGGAGGCTTCAAGTGTTCCTCGGCGGGAAAATTTTCTCCATTAGCCACCGTGTTAGAAAATTTGATTTTTTTTTCTCAGTAAATATTAAAGCTATTAATTTGAATATGACTTTGGAGAGAAGGGTTGGAACACCGCAAAATCAGTTGACTTTAAGCCTTTATTCGAATTAGTAATTAGTTACCGATCCGTGGTAAACCATTTAGAAGGGGGGGGGGGGGGTCTAGCTCCTCCTTTCTTCTGCAATTCTAGCTCTGCACGATCTCAGATCAATAATTTAATAAGTACCATATAGTTTAATCGATGCATCCATATGAGCACCATGATAATCATCTCAAGTATGCACGCACTGCAGCGCTGTTGCTAGGCTGAAAGTTGATTAAAAAACCGTTTTATTATTTATACTCTTCAATTACAAACTGAGTGTGTTTCAGTCATGTATTTTATGTAACGTGTTAGTTTATAATTACTTTATAATAATTGTATTTTTACCATACTGTTCTTTTTTTATCATTAAATTAATAATAATAATTAATTGCAATGGGGGGCGGGGGCATTGCAAAAAAAAATTACGGACGGCAAATATAAGCGGGGCCTTCACAAAGTCGCACATTTAGGGCTGGAAATTTTGTGAGGTCCGGGTAGTTTAATACAAAGAATCAAGTTCTGACCTCCCCCCCCCCCCCCTGAAATTTTGAATTTAACATGAGCAATATAGGCATTTACCCCACTTAAATTTTTTTTAACATTAGCCGTATTAAAACAGACCCCCTCTCCCTTCCCCCGAAATTTGATTCTGGATCTCTGGATCCGCAACTGGAAAATTATCCTTCAAATTTGAAAGCTTAATTATGAACCCAGCGCCATGACGCACTTCGTTAAATTATATTACTTGCTGATGTAAAATATAGCCATACAATTTTAAGAGACTGCGCGCGCAAGCTGGATAAAACTGTAATGAATTATGAAGCTGTTTTGTTAAATTATATACGTCGGCTGAATTTATAAATATGTTATAACAGATAACTACGCGGTGCATTGAACTTGTGCAGAACTTGTGGCTCGCGCAAAGATTTTCCACACGGAGGCGCTTCTTCAGTGGGGACTTCCACGCGTGTTTCTGCAGACTTGGGAAAAGATCAGGAGATCAAGACTCGACCATGATAAATTTTAAAGGAATTGTCTTTATACATCACAGAAAATAAATAACAATGTGTGTAAGACCCTTCCTATCTCCTGTAGCCTCGTGCGCTGGGAAAAATTGGCGATTTTCAGAAACTCGCTTTACACAGAAAAAAACAAAAAAAGTGACAACGCCTCAGAGACCCTACAGAGACCTCCGTGTCTTGTGGCCAGAGATTTGATCAGAGCTTCACTGTAACTGAGAGTGGCGGCGCTGCTATAAAATATTCGGCACGGCCCGGTTGCGCCCAGGGAAACCCTACCCCGTTTCGGCACTACCAACAGCGCTCCTAGCGGGAATTTTGGGAAGCTTCTTTAAAAACAATTTGCCGCGTTTTCTGACAGTTCTTCGTGCTGTAAGAATTTTTTTCCTGGAATATTTATAGACTAATGATGAAAAAAAATAATAATAATAAATAAACTAAAGAAAAAAAAAAAGATAAGTTGACATAAATTCACATTTTAAATTTTTATCCAAGTAAATAAACGATCTACTATTGTCTTTCTTGAGAGAGAGAAGACTAAATATTATAATAATATCATATTTATTTTTTACTTTTCTGAAGTATAGATGATGTTATTTGCTAAATAATGCTCAGAATTATTCATTTCATAGTGTAATAATGTAATAATAATTAATATGCTGAAAATATTAAAGATAAGCAAAAAGCGTCAGGGAGAAAAAACTTTTTGTACGTGTTTGTATATAAAGCGACATAATTTCGAGTTAATTGTCATAATATACAAATTATACTGCATATCGTATATTATACACAGTGGCCATGCAATTATATTATAATATATACGTTTTAAAAAATAAAGTCTCCAAAGATCTTCATTTTCTCAGTGATGTGAACCATATGCGTGTAAATTGTACATGTTGCATGGACCAACCAAGTTAAATGCAAAGTAATTAATATACTGTGATTAAAATATATGTGTAATATTATAATTATAATATGCATACATATTATTTCTTTAAATAAAAGATAATACTTGTGAACATATCTTCAATATAATGATCAAGGATCGTTCCAAATAATTTAATTAGAAACAACATAGCTAGTATATATATATATATATATATATATATATATACTAGCTATATATAATATGTGTGTTTGTGTGTGTATACAATGCATTGAGCTCTCTAGCTCTCCAAAAGTCGTAAGTGCAATAATGTTCATATTATATAATATAAAGTTTATAAAATTCAAAGCCACAACAAAATAAGTATAAAAATACGCGTAATAAAAGGCTTTTAAAAGGTGTAAGCAAATGAGTAAATTGGTGTTGAATTAAGTTATTATTTATATATTATAATATATATGTATATATATTATACGATGTTGTTTTCAATTAAATTATTTGGAACGATCATTGATCATTATATTGAATATTATATGTTCACAAGTATTATCTTTTATTTAAAGAAATAATATGTATGCATATTATAATTATAATATTACACATATATTTTAATCACAGTATATTAATTACTTTGCATTTAACTTGGTTGGTCCATGCAACATGTACAATTTACACGCATATGGTTCACGTCACTGAGAAAACGAAGATCTTTGGAGACTCAATTTTTTAAACCGTATATATTATAATATAATTGCATGGCCACTGTGTATAATATACGACATGCAGTATAATTTGTATATTATGACAATTAACTCGAAATTATGTCACTTAATTATTTATACAAACACGTACAAAGTTTTTTCACCCTGACGCTTTTCGTTTATCTTTAATATTTTCAGCATATTAATTATTATTACATTATTACACTATGAAATGAATAATTCTGAGCATTATTTAGCAAATAACATCATCTATACTTCAGAAAAGTAAAAAATAAATATGATATTATTATAATATTTAGTCTTCTCTCTCTCAAGAAAGACAATAGTAGATCGTTTATTTACTTGGATAAAAATTTAAAATGTGAATTTATGTCAACTTGTATTTTTTTTTCTTTAGTTTATTTATTATTATTATATTTTTTTCATCATTAGTCTATAAATATTCCAGGAAAAAAAATTCTTACAGCACGAAGAACTGTCAGAAAACGCGGCAAATTGTTTTTAAAGAAGCTTCCCAAAATTCCCGCTAGGAGCGCTGTTGGGAGTGCCGAAACGAGGTAGGGTTTCCCTGGGCGCGGCCCGGTTCTTGCTGGCTAAAATTGCCCGCGCAGTCATCGAGAACCGGGCCGTGCCGCTGCGATTCAGTGGCGCCGCCACTTTCAGTTACAGTGAAGCTCGGCCAAGCTGGTCAAATTTCTGGCCATCTGACAACGCCTGATGCTGTGGACTTTAACTCTTGTTCAAGCGACATGTCCGAGCATGCTACCTGCAGGACACTCAGAAAATCTCGTTCAAGCGCCTAATATAGTCCGAAGCAGGCGCAGTTTTTTTAAGGTCACGTGACTGTTTTGAGAGTAAAATGAGATATTAGAATGTGAAAATTTTAGTGGTTTAATCGAAAGAAAAGGTAAAAATATGGTACTGTGAATTTTTTCAGATTTTTCTGAGACCGTGAACCGGCGTGAACTATTTTTAAAAAAATTATTGAAGGTCTATTTTGATGACGTCACGGGCGTCTTAAGAAAAAAGAAAAGGCAGTGAATAGTTCCCGGCCCGGTCTCAGAAAAATCTGAAATAATTCACAGTATCATATTTTTACCCTTTCTTTCGATTAAGCCACTAAAATTTTCACATTCTAATATCTCATTATGAAAAATTACTAGTAGAAAATGTAACATGTAGCTGCTGCAATTTTTTAAAATTTTATGTTTTTTTCACTCCACTTTTTTACACTTAAACTAACGAAATAAATAAATCTTTGAGTAAATCATTCTGGATTCAGATAAACATTTTTTTTATTATTATTAGTTTCATGATGATTATATCTTACAAAATTTTAATATTATATTTTAATTTAATGTTACTAAGAAATTTTTTTCGAAAAAAAAAAAAAAATAGTTAACGCTTTCTAAAAACAGAAGTTATAATATATATATATATATATATATATATATATATATATATATATATATCGACTTATATGAGTTGTGTACAACGGAAATAAATAAAAAAAAAAACATATAATAGTTAAAGTTTAAAAAACAGAAAAATAGTCAGAATCAGTGTGTAAGTGTCATTTGTTAATTGACTGCTTTTTTAAATTTAATTTAATAAAATTCAATTTCAAATCAATAAGGCACTGTAAAAAAATGTTGCTTGTTTTATTTTTTAATTTTTGTCTGCAGCACCTTAGAGCAATCAATTAAATGAAAGTGCAGCACACGTGAGAGCGTTGTAATTATAATAGTAGTTTATGCATGCAGTTTGTAAGGGAAATATAACATGTAAATCTACTGACTATAATATGAAACTTAATTGATAGTTTTACCAAGTATTCTATATATGTATTTGTAATGATGTAAAATAAATAAATTGAATTTAATTTGAACTTAATATATACACGCGCGGTCATCTTTTAAAAAAAAACACAGCACAATAACTTTTAAAATATCTATAACTTTTCCCTCTTTTGTTCTTACATCCAGTCATTACTCGATCCTTAAGGGGGTGGGGGGTTCAACCCTGACTCCCCACCCCTTGGCTACGCCACTGAATGGACCTTAATTTTTTTCATTACAGGAAAATGGACAGAGGATGCAAAGTTAAGTTACTTTGATGATTTTTTTTTTCCATGCAGGTTTTTTAGAGGCCGGGAAGTATTGCTAAAAATTTTTGCGAAGGTCGGGTTCGAACCCACGCCTCTTTTTGAACTAATTTTGGTCCTATACTTTTATTAAGAGAGGCGTCAAGATGCGTCTCTCTGTACTATTTTTTTAAAAATAGTTTTCGGACAGTAAAAAATTAGAGTATAGCAGAAGAGTATAGAGTATAGGAGGGTATAGCACCCTCCATCCATTTGTGCGATAAAAATTTTAAGATCGATACTCCATTGCTGCCACTCAGAAAATTACTTCAAGTGCATTGATGACGTCATGAGAGGGGGGATAATTATAGCGCTGGACAAGAGAGAGAAGCTGGTGTAAAAGCGGTTGTTTTGCTACCATATTCCAGGTCAAGAGTGGCACGCACCATGGTCGCTGGTAATTTATGTCACCCCTCAAGTCCAGTTAGCTGCAGAAGATTATCCACGCGGTATTACGAAAAGGGCTGGAGACTTTAACGGCCACTGGGATGCAAATTACCACGAAAAAATTGCACCCAGGAGTTGATAGGGACATAAATAATTATATAACGGACTTTGGCAAAAAGTTGGACCGTGCGAAAGTCGAGGGTTGCAGACTGCATCATGCATCAACATGCAGCTGTAATGCAGTTGTCAACGGGTATTTTTTATGTGAATAAAATTTGCTTGCAGGATAATGGATTGGTCAATAAAACGTGCAATATCATTCACTACGTACACATGACGGTGTTTAATACGGATCCGTTGAAGATGGATAATGTTATTGTTATGAGGCGTTGTCAACGGATTCGTATTACACCCCGTCATGTAAACGCATGCACTGTAATATATGGAGCCATTAAATGCTTTATTACATGTTTTAACGACGTCTGGGAAAATAAGTTTGAAATTAATTTTGTATCGAAAGTAACTTCTTTGTGTGGGTAATTAAGTGTGATTACGTTCTGTAAAGAGAAGACAAGTAAATATCGGACGGAATGCACACAAAAAAGTCGAGAGCGGATGCAATCAAGTCATCATGATTTATTTTACTGAATGTGCAGTTCATATAAACTCACCCCGTCTGGTAAAACGCTGCAGCCAAACTTCGCTTGTCCATGTCGTTTTGGGGATCATGCAGCGCCGCGTGGTGATATTGGGAAGTGTTCTCACTGCTTGCAGATAATCCAATGCTAGAAATTGTTGCAGAGATCGCAGTAGTAGCACAAGGATAACCTAGACTGGACACTGTTGGCCAATCTCGCGTATTTACTCCACTATCCTTGCAAAGAGAAACTGTTTAATAGTTGGCCGCTGAGTGCATGATGCAGTTTCCCAGCGTAATAAAATTATTTCTTTTCAAGATCATTTTTATATTATAAAAAAAAAGACATTGAATTAACCTCAAGATTGCAAAAAGATATCTGAGATTATGTGCATTTATTTTATAAAATTGCAGCATGTTTGCAAACACTATTTAATTTAACAAATTGTTTTATCTTGGCAATAATCAATAAAAAAGTGATCGAGATCAAGTAAAAAAAATAATCTGTTGTAATTATTTCTTGTTCTAATATGTGAAAATTTGAAGTTTGTGTCCCAGCCACAATTTGGTAATATTCTAAGATTTTTTTTTATTTTAATTGCCATCTTGTCTAAACTTTATCCAAGTAAAACTGACGTTAACGAGTTCGGGTGTATTAGTAATATTCGCATTGTGAAGCGTCATATATCTGTTTTTCTGATTAAACAAAAGGTAAAAAAAAAATATATGTAAAACTATGTACCCAGAGAGGCGAAAGACAACCCTTGCAGAACTGCACTTTTTTTTTTACTGACGGTGACAAAGTTGGCCCCCCTCTCCGCCGACTTGAAATTCAAAGCACCTCATGCTGCAAATTGTAACTTGTCACATTTCGATTTTCAATTCGTTCTCACAATCAAAGTGTAATGGACTTTTGTATTGATGGCACGTCTGCAGATTGCCTGCCATGGCTGATGCAACAGATATAGGACTGCAAACAATTAATATTTAAAAAAAAAAAAACTAAATTCTGTTTACATTATTATTTTACTCCTTTTGTTTATTCTGGGTGCTAATCGATTATTTTTTTTCTTCTTTTCGAGCTCATTGAATTGTAAACAAGATTTTTTATTATATAAAATGTAGTGTATTATATCATAATGGGATGAAAAAAATTCATGATGCTTGTTATAATATGAAAACCCTAACAATGCGGCACTTCTTGCTTTATCAGTGCCGAAAAATTAACCATCGTCCAGTGTGCACCAAATTGTGTAAATATTTAGTGTGTTTCAACCATGCAATTAATTTGGCTACACATTAGTTCGCAGTTTTTGGTAATTTTAATTATATTGGAGGGCAAATTTAAATATTTTTAATTTAAGCAAATTCCTTTTTTGTTGTTAATGGACAGCAATCTCAAAGAAATTTACAACAAAGGGCCATCCCAAAGTAGCGCTTAATGGTCAGTATCCATCAGAAAAATTATATAGTCGCCATGTTCGTTTGCTGATTTTGACTCCTGCTACAACCACCGCGCATCGGCGCGCAACCCTTCTGTGCACGTTTTTTCGGCTCGAAGTCAAAACACTACTACCGCGAAATTCTTTAGATGCTCTTTAATTAAACTGACCCAAGGCAAATAATAACATTTTTATTATAGCAGCAAACGTAAAAGGTTAGTGCCAATACGTAATTTTAAATTTGCAAACATAACTTATTTAGAGGGTTAACAATAAGTGATCGAAAAATTGCTCCGTATAGGATCTTACGTGCGCCCAATCTTTTTTTGTAAGTAAATGGGAGGACAAAGGATTGGTGATGTCATCATGGATGCTGACCATTAAGAATTCATCAAATTTCCATTTCAATCTTGTTGCTATAACATGATATATAAATGTGAACAGCGAGCATTTATGTCAATAATTTTTATTACATTTTTATGTCTGTAAGATCTTTCAATTACTGCGCATGCATGCAACAAAAAGTATTATAATATAATAATATATATAATAGTAATGTATTACAAAGAGCAAAAGATATTCATAAAAACAGTGCTTCTCTCTGCTCTCTTGCTAATATGAGTCCATATAATATACCCCTTCTTAATTTATAATAAAGTTTATAGAAAAAAATTGATTATAAACATGCAGTATTTATCGTTGCATTATTTTTTCAATGAGAAGAGCTATAATAATGATGAAAAGAATTTCCTCAGTTAAAAAATTCTTAATTATTATATAGATTTTGAATTGGATGTAATAATATTTGTATTGGTTTATTTGTGTTATTATGTAATTATATTTTGACTTGTTCTGAATATACATTTCAGTACGTCACAGAACTTAATAGAAACCTATATTATAGTTTTCCCAAAAATTCTCATATTGTTTTTGAAATTTCAAAATTTCTGTTTTGTTTAATACGTTTGCTGCTGACGTCAAAAAATATTTCATCTCGTCATTTTTGAACTAAGTATAGTTGCGTTCAACTGTTCAATGGACTTCTTTATAATTTAAAACAAAAAATAATTTAGTATACTGTACAAATAAATCATTGAAACTTTTACCAGCCATGTATAAAGTTAATCATATTCGAAGAGAGTTGCGCAACGAGAGAATCATGCGGGCAGTATATATACATTTTACCTGCAGATATAATTATTATATTATATATAAATCAAAGCAATCGCGTCTGCCAAAGGTAAAAATGCATTGGCATATTCATTAGAGATTTAGCTCGTCATGGTCTGGAAAGCGGCATTTGAGGAATCGCAGACGAGCTTTTTGTGTCGTTTTGGTGCTTTTATTTTGTCGAGATCAAAGCAAGCGGCCTCAATGAAAAAGCAGCTCATTAACAAAGCGGTCTACTGTCTCTCGGGGAAATTCCTCGGGAGATAAAAAAAAAAACACGCCAAAGGAAAACAATTTTTAAATTGTCTCTGCGTCTCGCCATATAAATTATTAATATATGACGGCACGACGTTCGCATATAAATGGCCGCTCCACACAATGCAGGGATGGAAACATCCGATTTAGAGCTACTGTCCGATGTTGTATCTGATGTCGGGGGACATTCGCAAAGCACTGTAACGTCTGTAACCCTAATATAATATATTATGTGTATATTATATAATATATATTATATATAATATATATATACACACTTTAGCCTCGAATTTTATCCCGTGCTAAACATTGTGCTAAATTAGGGGCTACACGTGGTGCTAAAAATGTACATGGCTAAATCGGAGGTTAACATTGCTTAACCCCGATTTAGTTCACAATTTTTAGCATCATGTTTAGCCCCTGTTTTAGCACCATGTTTAGCGCTCGCTTTAACACGGGGGAGGGATAAAAATCGAGGCTAGAGTATATATATATATATATATATATATATATATATATATATATATATATATATATATATAGGGTTAAAGTGCGAATGTCCCCTAAGTTATATTCGACATCACATCGGATATTATATCCGAAATTGTACTTGCACGCGGGCTTTCTAAGACACACAACGTTTCACCAGTCCATTATTTAATTCCACTAGCAACTTGACCAACTGCCCGCTGGATGAACGAACCACCAGTCATGGAAAATACATGCAGGGTGATCTCCCCTACCGTAGAAACCATGCAGGGCGTAGACAAGAAGGGGGTGGGGATTTTTAAAAGATTTAAAAATTAAAAACCTAAAGCATAAAAAAAATTCAAAAGTTTGTGGCAGTTTCATAGAAAAAAAAATATATCAGCCCCTTTGAAGTCATCCAGAAACTAATTTTATTTCATTGTTTAAGTGTTTTAAAAAACAATTTCATTAGTTAATTTTAAATCGGGAAAGTCTTGAGAATCGATTGGAAAAACTAAAGGTTCTTTTGTTAAAAAAAAATTCAGAAATTCCAATTTTGTCCTTGCAAAAATATAAATTAAATACTAAAGCATTAAGAAATTAAAGTTTTACGATATTCTGTACTTATATTGAACCCAGAGCTGTAACACTCCAAAGCTGACTTAATCGATAGTAGTAATAAATTGATTATTCTGATATTTTTTTTTGTTCGCAAATCAGCAAATCTTTATAAAATGTGCTTTTTTTTTATTAAAAAAATTTTAAATGCCATAAAAAAATGTAACTATATAATTTTTAAGTATAAGAAAAAATATGGCGACAACTTTTCATCGCAATCAAAGATAAGCCATGATTTTTTATACATGGTGCCATGGGGCATCTCAACGAACTTTATTCCTCTGCAGCCTCACTTGCTGGTGCTGCAGCTTCAATAGACAGGGAGATGTTATAGATTTGTAATTTTGAGAGATGTAAGAAGATCGAGCACTCAGTCCATCAAAATCAAATTTTTTTTTTCTTCACCATTCCACTGCGTGCATGGTATTAACGCTTATACACTCTCGCAACGAAGTGTTTCTGAAACACTTGTCTGAAACGGTTAAAGTGTTTCGTTTGCGACTTGAAACACATTTCATGTTTCAAGCCGAAATCGTAAGTGTTTCGCTGGCCTTTTCCCGTTTCAGAAACACTTGCGAAACACTTTAAATGTTTGAAACACTTAAAGTGTCTCGCTTTGGTGAAACACCAAATGTGTTTCCAAATTTTCGACCAATAAGGGAGAACCTCCCACCAAGCCAGTTTGTTAGCAAGATGGATGCTGGTAGCGTCATGCACGGTGTTGGTGTCAAAAAATCATTGAAATGTAGCTTAATTAATTCCAATAACTTTTAAGTAATGATTGCAGAGTTACCGTGAAATATCAGTAAATAATTTTAACAATAGTTACAAGTGGTAGCGTTTGTATCATTTTGATACAGTGTAGTAATTACATGTGCCCTCTCTGCCAAATTTTCTAACGATCACCTAAGGTAATTAAATTTTATTTCTTATATTTCATTATCTATATTTGTATTATAATGTTTCATTACTACGTTCATGTTACCTGGAGCTAATAAAGTGCAATATTTTGTGTAATTTTGAGTGATTAACGAATTTATTGATATTCATTGGCGGCACTAACCAAATCCTCCTCCGCGCGCACAGCGGGAGTCCTCCGCGAAAGGGATCCCTCCGAATCCGAAACACTAAATGTGTCTCAAGAATCGAAACACGTAGAAGTGTTTCGAAAATCGAAACACTTTCATGTGTTTCAAATAAGGGGGCATCCGGTGAGACACAAAAAGTGTCTCGTTTCGAAACACTTCGTTGCGAGAGTGTAGTGGTGTCCAGAGACCCTACAGAGACCTCCGTGTCTTATGACCAGAAATTTGACCAGCTTGGCCGAGCTTCACTATAACTGAGATGAGTGAACCACCACTGAATCGCAGCGGCACGGCCCGGTTCTCGCTGGCTGCGCGGGCAATTTTAGCCAACAAGAACCAGGCCGTGGCGAACATTTAGCAGCGCCGCCACTTCTAGAAACAGCGAAATTCTGATCAAATTCCTGGCCAAAAGACACGGAGGTTTTTGTGTCCAGAGGTCTGTACATTTGATTTTTCCCCGCAGTCAACGACTGGAGACGGCATGCTCGTGACGTCACAGATGGACCTACTGCAGGTTGACATTACAGCCGCCCACCTTACAGAGCCTTACACTCAAATTTACGTCAAACTTTACGATGACATAAATTGTCTATTTTAATGACGCATCCAATCTTTATAAAAACAACATTTTTCCAGACCGTTAATTACCATCCGCGTACGTGGCTGAAATTTAATTCTGAAATTAGGCAAACTAACGACGTACTTTCTTATTTATCATTTTCATGTATACTCTTCTGGGCACCATGAACTTAACTCCTGCTTTGTTTGTAGACGTTACGTTACACTTTTTGATATTCAATTCAATTCATTTATTTAATCACTGGATGTACAAGTACAACATGGATTACGTCATTTTACAAAATATAACAAACAAACACTAAAACACTTTACAACAAACATAATATAATACTAACAGTTACTAATAACCTGGCAAATATAATTAATATTAATTATTTATACAAAAATATTTAGAAAATCACACTAGACAATATATCTTCAGGCAACTTATTGCTAAAAAACATATTTCCAGAATAAAACTCTTTGTTAATAAGTATTTGTTTTAATTTTTCTTTAAATAAATTAATATTTTCCACCTCTCTCAGACACGATGGTAAAAAGTCATAAATTTTAGATGTCTGATAAGCAGAACTTTTTTCCAAAAAACTTAAGTTATGCACTTCTAAAGCTATTTTTTCTTTATTTCTTGTATTATAAGAGTGCAATTCATTATTATGTGTATATAATTCTGGGTATTTTTTAATATTGATAGACTCTGTGTGCTCTTCTTAAATCTATCAAAATTACAAATCTGAATCTCTGTCTGTTGAAGCATGCAAGACCGGAGTAAAGTTATATAGTGGTGAACACAAAGTCGCAGCTTGCCGGCTCCGAGCGCACCGTGATATTGTGCGACTCTTATAAGCACGAGCTGCTCTTTGCCGCGCCGTCGCTCCCAGTTAGTCACTATATAACAACATTGTATAAACACATTATATACTATCAAATTAAAAAAAGGTGTGCCCCCTGTTCTTATGGGACTTGCTTGTATACTATTCAGGGGTACTTCTTTTTGAATTTGATAGTAGCAGATAGATATTATAGTCGTGGCTGGTAGCAATTAAGGATTGTGAAATGTTATAAAAAATATATCGGCGATTTTTTTCTATAATATATAGCAGGGGACTACGCTATTGTATTGTATCTGCTATCGATGGAAATGTCATATTTTCTTTATATATCATAATAGTTACAGATATATATTATTATAAGAAAAGATGTAGTACATATGGAGATTTATTATTAATCTGATAAAAACAATTGCAGTTATAATAGAAGGCCATTTCATGAAAGACTATAGGGAAAATATTATCAGCTGCACGAGGATATCATGAGGTGTTTTGTGTCCGTGCCGCTTAATTGAATCACAGCAAGTTAAATACGAATTTTGATTTTGACCAAAATCATATGTACTGGCTGTTGAAATTTCGTATGTCCTGAGCAAAAATAGTCTCCGTTTTTGACAAAATAGTCACATAAAAATTCGCTTACTTTTCACAATGTCCCTCAAATAACTGTATATATATATATATATATATATATATATATATATATATATATATATATATATATATATATATATATATATATGCTGAACGGTTTGACAAGAAAATAGAAGTTTTTAGGGATTAGGAATTTTCGAATGAAAATGACAATAAAATCAATGCTGGAAAAACTGAAAAGTCACAAAAGAGTCGAGTTTTTCTAAAATATTCGTGAAATAGTCGCAAATAGTATCTTTTTTACTAGCTCTATATTGGTTCAGTTATATGAGATCTGAGGATATCTATATAGTTCAATAAAACCACCAAGAGTCCCAAAATTGAAACTATTCGAAAGACTATTTTTGCGACCTGACATTCCAAACACACATAATTTTGTATTGCGTTGTCCGATGATTGGTTGGTTCGCGGCTGACTGCACATGATCGTGAGTCTGTATGGAAATGTATATATAAGCAGTTTATGAGGCCGGGCAATTACCGCCGCTCCACAATTAACATCTCAGGCCGGCGGTGGTTACAATTAAATCGTTGCAGTGAGCGAGGCCGATCTTATCTGTGCAGTCGTGCTCGCCGGTAGCAACGTGTTGCACATGCAGGCAGTGCTGCAGCTATAATAGAGTCGCCGTTAATACATGTCCAGAGCCGGACCACCGTTAATACATGTCCAAATATCCAGTAGCATGAGACGCCGTTAATAATATACATGTCCAGTAGCACTGTCCGCTGTTAATACATGTCCGTTAATACATGTCCAGTAGCACAGTCCACTGTCAATACATGTCCGTTAATACATGATGTCCAGTAGAATGATCCGCCGTTAATACATGTCCGTTAATACATGTCCAGTAGCACAGTCCGCTGTTAATACATGTCCAGTATAAGCACGATCCGCCATCACACCTCGAACAGTCGGATCTTGGTGTTGAGGAATCACACTGCAGTGCCGGGCCAAAATTCAGGCGTGACCCAAGATGCGCATCCTGCTCTGCTCCGGATGGTCCATGTGGTGGTCATGTGGAGGTATGCAGTTCGCCATTCGAGTGATTTGAGGCGGCTTAAGTTAAATAATGGGCAGTTCTCGGAAAGTAAATTTTACAGCATTTCAGAAGTTACTGGAGGGAAAAAAAAATCCTTGGCTAATTTATATTATTTATATAAATGTCTTGTCGGATACCGTGCAAGGCTGCATAATGTGTTTTATATGCAAATTGATCGGTAAGACGCGTTCAAGGTTGATAAAAAAAAAAAAAAATGTAGAGAGATAAATTTATATATTGAGAATATGTTATACGCGTATAAAAAATTTAATTTAAAGTTTTTTTCTCCTTCGCTTCTAATTTATTTGCAAGAAACAAACAGAATGTTTTTTTAACTGATTTATTTGTTTATTGAAATTTCCAAGTCAGTAACTGTTTTTATATTTTTTCACGCGAAACAAATTTAGATGATTTAAAGAATTACATCGCCATTTCTGAAGAAAATTTTATATAAAAAATATATATAACAATAATAAATTGAAAAATAAAATATATATTTGATTGTGAGAGTCAATTATGTAGGAGTCATTATTAGATAAATTTTTATATGATAAATTGTTATCTTGCAGTGTGTTAATATAATTTTCTATGGTATTATTTATATTATAACTATATCATTATATATTTTTTTAGTATTTTAAATGTATGTTATACATGTAGAATGTACTATATTACTATATAGGGTATTACAACAGTATATTTATGTGTTTTTACTAATTAATAATTAAAAATCTCTTCATTGTATTTTCATTGGGTTGGATGGAAGAGTGGGCCTAATGGCCTAAATTCCACCCTCAATAAAGACAATTTAATTTACCTTTAATTTGAATGGTCACAACATTGCCTCGAGTTTTGTCCGCGTGGTGGCAGCAGCGGGCTAGACGTACGTCACAATTTGGTGGAGTGTTGCGGTGCACTACCCCGGAGGAACTGAAACAGATCTCGAGGTGCCTCTGGAAACGAGATTCGTTAAACCGGATCAGCAGAGAACCAGAAATTCTGCATACTCAACAGCGGGTGCAACCTGACCTCACACAACATATCCCGTCAGACCTGCCTGCCTGCATTTCACATCAAACCAGTGTTCGTGCGAAATAATTGCAAATATCGCGCGGTTACATAATAATAACATATGAGACCATCACAGTTTCAAAACCGGCTCTTTAAAAAATTCTTTATCACAACACCTGACTTCATCAATGTGCAGTTTATTTGAAACATCGCGTAGACTGTATGTGGGGTTTCGGAATCAGCCTCTTTCATTTTAATGTCAATATTTATGAAAATTATGATGTATATATTATAAATATTGTGTGCATCTCTGGACAGCATGCAGAACTTTACTCTTGCCTCACATGCTAGAACTGCAGCTTCAATAGACAGAGAGATGCAGGTTTGTAATTTTGGGTAAGAATTCACCAAGTCTATCAATATTAAAATAGTTTTGGTTCACCACTCCTCCATAGACTGCGTGGTAACGTCTACAGCAAGACAGCAGTAAAGTTCGTGGTGTCTAAAGGTGCAGCAACGGCAGCTGAAGGGTTGTATCAACTCAATAATTAATTTTGGTCTGGGGAAGTTTGGAGGCCGCTGATCGCACAGTAAAGGGACCATCTTTTTATTTATAGCAGGAAGATTCCGCCTTGCTCCTGTGCATCTTTTGGGAAACTAAAATATTTAAGGTAGCGCCCAATGTTAATAAAAATCCCATTCATGAAAATTATGAAACGAATTTAAAATATTCTCCTTTACATACCTTTTATTAGTATATAGGTAAAATATCAGGCAAACAATAACGAGCTAGTTTTCCAGTAATGAATTTTTAAAGTTCTCTAATTTAACATGGAGAAATGGAACTTCCATGTTAAATTAGAGAACTTCAAAAATTCATTACTGGAAAACTAGCTCGTTATTGTACACCTGATATTTTACCTACTGATAAGGTATGTAAAGGAGAATATTTTAAATATTTTTCATAATTTTCATGAATGTGATTTTTATTAACATTGGGCGTGTTATCTCTACCTTCAAAATTCTCAACGAATGTCAAGTGCACAAAAAGTTTATAAAAAAAAACAGCAATGTCCTTCCAGTATTACAAACATGTTGAGTCTTGGATCTGCGCGGACCACATGCAGTTGTTCTCCAAAGTATGTAGTACGTATATTATAGGACCACATGTTTAGATCTGACTGAAAGAGTATTTGAATGCACCTGATTTTGGGACATTCACCGGCCCACCTACGGGCCCCCACCAGCCCCACGTACCTGCGGGCCCCATGCACCTGCGGGCCCTCGAGAGGCGTGTCCAACCAATGGCAGGCTGAGTGCACGCCACCAGTGACAGTGAGCTACGCAGCGACACCTGCTACTCGCGGTAACTTATGACCAATCACAGCCGAGCCCATCAGTCATCTGTCTTGATCAATTTTCGTGCTGAGCATGCATCATTTTTACCGCACAAAACTGTGGGCCAAATATTTTTATTATAATTATGAATTTGGTTTATGTAATATATTTTAATATATAATAAGCTTATAGAGTCAATAATGCGATGGGTTTACAAATGAAATTGGTTATTTGTATCGGAAGATCAATTTTGTCAGGCGTTGTATATTTGTGATTATAATTATACATCATACAGAAAGTAAAATATTAATTTATATCCACAAGCTTTGTGATCGAGCGGAGGAAAAAAAAAATTAAATTTTGAATTTTAAAATTATTACATATCGTTTGGAAACGGAGATTGGAGATAAAGAAATCTTAATCTTATAATGAATTATTAAAAATTAGTACATATGATATTTATATATTTTTTATTTATATATATATTTTAATATATTATATATATATATATATATATATTAAAATATATATATATATAAAAAATATATAAAAATCATATGTACTAATTTTTAATAATACATTATATATATATAAAATATATATATATATATATATATATATATATATATATATATATATATATATATATATATATATATATATATATATGAGACGCTGGGGATCCAAGCAAAACTGAGAAAAGATAAGATTTTGAAAAGATAAATAATATATAGCTATATATATTATAGCTTTCCAAATCCAGGTTCAAAAGTGATCTACATGAAAAAATTATTATTGCCGATGTAGCCGAGGCTCAAAAATTCAAATCCAGATTGGCTTGAGTACTTGGGTATGTTCTCGTTTGATCCCCAGTGCTTCATATACAGTATATATATATATATATATATATATATATATATATATATATATATATATATATATATATATATATAAACTTTGAAATTTGCTTGACACTTTAATAGGTAGCTTATTATTTATTATACAATCTAACAATGCACATGCGAGGGTTCAAGCTTGCTTATTGAAGGATTTATTGTTAAATTTTTGTTCCATGGTATAAGTTGTAATTTCTTGGTAAATTAAAATATTCTTCATATTGCTTTCTTATAACAAAACATATTACACATTCTAAGATAAATTGGTAAGGTAAAGGTAATAATTCTCTCTTCTCTTAATTTCGTATATAATATCACAAGTTTCGAGCATTTTAAGGTTGAACATTATAGTTCTTCTTGCTTTAATTCTTCTGCTATATAAAAACACACAGTTTTTAGAATTTCCCCAAAAAATAATGCCATACGCCAAATGAGAATAGACATATGCATAATAAATGGAGAGTAATGTATCTTGTGATACATAATCTCTAATTAAATAAAGTGCAAAATTAGCATGATTAATCTTGTTACAAATCTCGTCAATATGAATACTCCAATCCAACGATTCATGTATATTGAGTCCAAGAAATTTAATATTTTGTACCCTATTTATTAATCCTGTTTCGGACTTAATGTAGTAACTATGATCTGGTTCCCTTATTTTCGTATGGAATTGAATATAAAATGTCTTGCTAGTATTTAATAGAAGTCTGTTATTTGAACACCAAGTAGAAACCTGGTGTTCAAATAACAGACTTCTATTAAATACTAGCAAGACATTTTATATTCAATTCCATACGAAAATAAGGGAACCAGATCATAGTTACTACATTAAGTCCGAAACAGGATTAATAAATAGGGTACAAAATATTAAATTTCTTGGACTCAATATACATGAATCGTTGGATTGGAGTATTCATATTGACGAGATTTGTAAGAAGATTAATCATGCTAATTTTGCACTTTATTTAATTAGAGATTATGTATCACAAGATACATTACTCTCCATTTATTATGCATATGTCTATTCTCATTTGGCGTATGGCATTATTTTTTGGGGTAGTTATTCAAACCATTTAAACAGACTATTTGTATTACAAAAGCGATCAATTAGAACAATTTTACGTTTTAAAAAGCATGACTCATGTGTTGGTCATTTTAAGAGACTTAAAATACTAACACTGCCAAGCATGTACATTTTGAATTGTGCAATGTTCAAGAAGAAATATCCAGAGTTATATAGTCATAATGGTGAATTTCACTCTTATAATACTAGAAATAGAGATAAAATAGTGTTAGAAATGCATAATTCGAGTTTATTAGAAAAAAGTTCCGCTTACCAGACTGCAAAAATTTATGACTTTTTATCCGCATGTCTCAGAGAAGTTGAAAGTGAAAAATTATTTAAAGAAAAATTAAAAAATATTCTTATAAATAAGGAATTGTACTCTGTAAAAATGTACTTTTGTAATAAGTTGCCAGAAGATATACTGTCTAATGTTGTTTTTTAATTGATTGTATCTATTGTATTTCATATCTTGATAGTTTTATGAATTATTGTTATTTTGATGTGTTTTTATGTTATGTAATTTTAATGTTATTATTAGGAATGACTTAATCCATGTTGTACTTGTACAGCCAGTTGATTGAATAAATGAATTGAATTGAATTGAATTGAATTGAATTGAATTGAATTGAATACTATATCTCAAATTTTCATTCACATTTGAGATATAGTATTCTGGGGAAATTCTAAAAACTCCCTGTGTTTTTATATAGCAGAAGAATTAAAGCAAGAAGAACTGTAATGTTCCTCAATATATATATATATATATATATATATATATATATATATATATATATATATAAATAAATACATACATATTATCGGCGCGCTAAACTTGTCACAGGTGGCTCTTGTAAGACCTCCCAAATGATTGAAGTTTCCAGGGTTCCCACAGTCAAAGCTAGGAAAAACGCTGTAATTTTAGTAGCACCCCCTGCAAATGATGTTGGAGCGTTTCTTAGGGTGCAATATTTGCACAATATTTGCGTAGGGTTGAAAAATGTCTGTGATAAAAATTTACATTTTATAATTATACAGTATGCAAATTTTCATTCACATTTAAGATATAGTATTCTGGGGAAATTCTAAAAAATCTTACTATGTTTTTATATTGCAGAAGAATTAAAGCAAGAAGAACTATACTTGTACTATATATACAAAATTCAGAGAAGAGAGAATATTACCCCTATCTTGCCATCATAGTGTATCTTATATAGAATGTACGTGTGTGTTTTGTTAAAAAGCAATATGAAGAATATTTTAATATACCAAAAAATTACAACTTTTACACTAGGAACAAAAATTTAACATTTACTCTTTCAATAAGCAGGCTCGAATAAACCCTCGCAATGTGCATTGTTAGATTGTATAATAAATAAGCTACCTAATGTGTCAAGCAAATTTCAAAGTGCACCTTATTTTAAAATCCGTGATGAGAATGTTGCTTTTATATTATATACCTGTGTGAACCTGCAATTTATGTTCTAATAATATACTCTATATTTTGTCGAACAATCTCATTAAAAATGCATGCATTTCAAGTTTGTATTAATTTGTATTCTTCGTAATTAACGAATTAAAATTTTGAATTTGGTTCATTTTGCACGCAAGTTGAATTCCAATTTGCAAAGTGCTCGCCCTGCACACAAAACACTTAATTGTGTGTTTTAATTGACAGGTCGCGACTGTGGTCTGCTGAAATCTTTGTATAGCAAGTCCCACAACTGAATGACTAAGAGAGGTGACATTGTAGTGGCACAGAGGTGGTCACCCTAATTGTTAATTTTTTACAAGCATGCAGAGAGGAGAAAGTTCGATCGAATAACCCCAGCACCGTCAGTAATAAGAGTGCTTGCTGCGTTTTAACCAAATACGTTTGCAAATTGTACATATATATAAATATAGTAATGTATTATATTATTATATATATGTTAGAAAAAGTAAGTTGCAAGCGAGGTAATATATGAATGCGTAATACTACAATTACCTTGAAATGGCTATATCCTCGCTGAAATATAACGCTGCACACGATCCGATGCACAGTTAAAATAATAACATGAAATATTTTAATCGTGCACGTGTGAACTGTGTGTGTTTTAAGTAGGGCTGTAAATAACCGAGAAAAATGTTTAACCGGTGACCGTCAACTTTTAACCGGTTTTTAATCAAACCGAAGTTCGATTAAAAACCGCCAAGAATTCTGAAAATGTTTGATCGATTAAAAAAACCGTCTAATCGATATCGGTTAATTTTATTCGATCGGTTAATTATTTGAATTTATTTGATCTGTTAACTTAACCGAAATGGTTAACTCTGCACCATCGGTTATTTTTTTGGCAATTATCACGTTAAATTAAGATATATTTAATACAAATACCATTTATATATTGCATACACAAAACTGAATATTATTCTTCCTTTTATCAACATCATACATTAATTAAAAACATTAAAATCAAAATAACAGCTAATGGTTTTTATTATTATAAAGTATATAGTATAACATTAAAAATTATAACATAAATATCTTTAATCAATTATTGTTGTTAATATTGATATTGTTTATTTAACATGCATTATTGAATATGCTTACTTTTCACAGTGTCACGATTGAATTCTATTTTTGTGTGTGGGGGGGGGGGGATGAATTGAGAAATTTAATTCTTTTCTGAACTGTTCTCTACACTGCAAAAACAACTAAATACCAAAGGCATTGAGAATCTCCACAATCACTTTTGCATCACCAAAAGTGTTTAGCTTCTCAATGCTTTTATTGTTTACGGTCTTCATACCTGTTGTAAAAAGCTAAAAAGTGATCACCAATCTAACTACTCGCCAGCTTAACTTCGGTAATCACTTTCGATCACACCCTTACCACTGCACTGCTAATGCTTTCTTAGTAGGAAGAGTATTATTGAGGTATATAAAATAAATAGGAGCTATGGTGAAATGACAAGGGTTCATTTTAATACAAGGTGATACAAATTTCGACCCTAGGGTAAAATTTGATGGCGGTTCTAATGGTGACCCTTAAATTTGCGACCCTTTGACCCTTAAGGGTCAAAAGACCCTTAAAATTTTTTTTCGTGAAAAATTGCGAAATTGACATTAGCAATGTCCTTAATTACCTTTAGCGCTCTTATTTACGCATTTTAAGGGTCGACCCTTGGGGTCTAACAGGGGTCATTTTTTAAAAGTATACAAATTTTTATAACAAAATTTGTCAAAAACTGTGAGGATTATGGATTTAGCATTGGCTTTAATTGATTCAGTAAGAATAATGACCCTCTAAGGGTCGACCCCTAAAATATAATACGATCTATTCCGCATATAATACTTCTAAATGCTATTAACATGCAATTTCTGAATGCTAATTCTATTAACAAAAATCTAATGTTTAAAACGTTAGTTTTTAAATGGTAAAAACAGTGACTAAATAGCAAAGACATTTAGCTATTTTTCTAAATACTTTTAACGTTCAGTAAATGTTAAAAGCATGGAGGGTCTGAATACCGATTTTTTGCAGTGTATATATATCATATTATAATATATTTTTCTTGAGAATGACACTCGAATTCCTTTTTTTCTTTGTTAAAGTTCATAAAATGTGTTTTTTAGTTGATTACCTAAAAACGGAAGTTGAACAATAGTTCAACTTACATTGTCAAAAATATAGGTAAATGATATGTATATATAATAAATTGTTATGTTTGAGAGGATGGTCAAATACCTTTTATATCCTGAATGGAATTCACGTGTCAATTAATTTTTTTGCATTTTAAAAATTCATAGAAAGAATTAACCGCGGTTACAAGTGCTTAAAATTATGACACGGCTAGAAACGGTTAAAATTGACTATCGGTTAATTTTCAATTTTAATCAAAGTTCGGTTAAATGGTTAAATTAACCGTAACCTCGAGTAACAGTGTTTTATGAAAACGATTAACCGTGGGATTTTAACCGGACGGTTAATCAACCGGTTAAAATTTACAGCCCTAGTTTTAAGTGCATCGTGTTCAGCGTGATATTTCAGCGAGGATATAGCCCATTTCAAAGTAATTGTATATAGTTTTACGCATATATATTAATATATTATATAATTATATTCAATACACTGTACGTTTGCTATACCCTGATCCAATTAAGAAGCGCTGCTTGGGGACTGACTTCCTCTGCATTAGGAATGTATATGCTATATACTGATGATCGGTGCATGCTGTTGTTCTCGGCATGTCACACGATGTGTCGATTCATCCCTGCAGAAACATGATGGCTTTGACAGGCGGAAAAGAAAGTACGCGATGGAGATTTCACAAAAATATATCCTAGCTGAATAATAATAGGCTGAATTTGCAACGATAATTATTAGAAATTAGAAACTGTCTATAGTTATTATAAACGAAATTGTAGGAAAAAACAAACTATGAAAATTAAATTTTATTTTAAAGAGCTAAAAATTATACCTAGCTTTTATTTGGGAGATATAACAGAAAAGGAATTGCTACAAACCAGTTTGTACTTGCAATAAAAGTAATTTTACCTCATTCAAATAACTAAAAAAAAAAAAAAAAAACAAAACAATTTTCGTCTAACAAGAATTTTCATTCGAGATGCTTATAAAAATTATTTGCTGAAGTAAAAGTAGGAATTAGAAACTGTACATTGGCAAACCAGACTTCGAATTTCATTAATGTTTTACACAATGGAGTAAATACAGTGTCCTTATTATGTACTGTTTTATATTGTACGGAACCTGTTTGAATTTTGCCTCGTTTTTTTTTGCGCTGAATTACCATCATGTAAAAAAACAAACTTCTTGTTTAGAAGGCACTTCTAAAATTATTATAAATGTAATATAAAAATTCTAACAGTGAACTAACATATATAATAATTGCTCAGCTACCAATTAATGTTAAAACCAAAGCCAAACTCTGCTTGAAGCAATTAATTCTATTATTATAGCTGTGCTATGTTAATATAAAAGAGAAAAAATCTATTCAAGGAGCAGAATTAACTTGGAACAGTTTTTATTTTTAGTTGTGTCAATTAACGCGGATACGCACTTATATATAATAATATGCGCACAACTGCAGTGCATTGACGACCTTTTTTGCAATATATAATTCTAATCGGAGCATATTATAAACAGAAATACTTGACGCAGCATATCTGATTCGTAATCTGATGGTCGTGAGTTCGATCCCATGCAGGCACCGCCAAAATTTTCACACCCACTCGTGCATCCGGAAGGTGGTTGATTCTCCATCAATTGCCGACCATCCTGACTGAGGTTTCCATGGTTTCCTCAGTCACAATCAGGCGAAAGCGTTGGGAATAAATATTGAAGACACGCAATATAAATTATTATAGTTGAATTATGCAAGAAAGAATAATGCTTTAAATAAATTTACTGTCTATAATTAAATTTTACAAAAAGTGTGCTTATTTTACTTCTATTATGCTCAACTGCATTAATTATATATTGTTTCTCTGCATCACAAAGAACACCAATAATATTTATATATTGCAAAAAAAGTGCAGGGACCATAGCAAATTGATCTACGGATATATTTTATACTTCGTTTCTGATAATTCTGATTTATATAATTACTATAATACTAACAATAAGTAACAAATTATATATAATATATTAATTATTAAATTATTCTTGAATTATATCACGTTTTCAGCAAGGCACTGGTGAGATTATGCCAATTAATATGCTATTGCATTTTCTTTAAATGATCACATATTAAACTAAAGAGAGCATGTTTAGTGACGACATAGAAGTATCCATTTTATCAGAGAATAAAATATATTCTCTGATTTTACGTTGAACAGTTAAGTAAAACGATTGCATCGTTACAGACAATCGAGCTAACACAATCGCCGTCTCATTGAAATGCATGAAGGCATGCGAGCAGTATCATCATATTTCAGCCTGCAGACTGCAGTATTCTGATAAATCATTTGCGACCGCCTTTTTTGGCGCGCAGCAGCAGCAGCTGTGCACGGCAAAAAGTGGCTGCAGCGCCGAGACGCCAGCTGAATCACAAGTGGGCTCGGACACTGCCGCGTCCATGGACACTTATAAAACTGCTTCGTCCATGGACATTGCTCGGACACTGCCTCGTTCATGGACACTTATAAAACTGCCTCGTCCATGGACACTTATACATCTGCCTCGTCCATGGACACTAGTCGGACACTTGGTGTCGACTGCTTACTGATGGAATTCAACGTTGGACTATATTTGTATTATTAAAGTTGAAGTCCCCTAGTTCAGAGGCTCACTTGAAATGATGTGAGATGAGTTTGCTTGTTAGGAACTATTTGCCTCTTCGGTCATTGAATGGTGTGTCTTGTAGTACGTATATATAAGCTATTATATAATATATATGTGTAATAGATAAAATGTGATATATTCATAATATTCTACTGACTCTGTAATAGCTATTTATTTTGTAAATAGTACCTATATATCCTTATTATAGCGCGGAAAAAAGTCACATTTTTTTTCGAAAAATAGGCGCCTAAAAAGTCAACTTATTTTTAGAAAATAGTCTATAAAAAAGTCACATTTTTTTAGGAAATGCAGCAAAAAGGCGTTTCAAAAGTGCTATTTAAAAGTGTGTTAAAAAGTTTTATTTTTTTTATATTTCTTTACACAGACTTCCCTTACACAGACTGAAATCTTTGTTTTTTTACTTCCTTTTTTTTTACAATTTGAAGAAAAGAGCTGAAATGCAATAAAAATATGTCAAAAAGTCACAAAACTTAGTCATCTTTTGCCAAAATAGTATCAAAATCCAAAAATAGTCTAAATAGTATTTTTTTTTATACAGGGGGCTTATTTTAATGCACTTCCGGAGATCGGTGGACATCCTAAATGACAACAAAATAGTCCTCGTGTGCACAAATAGGCAAAATGACTTTTTCCGCGCTCTAATCCTTATTATTATAAGTTTTTATTCTGTTTCAGATCGAGGGATGTTATGCACTTTACGTTACGTGTCTTTCATGACTGTCTCCTCACTTGTTTTTTGTTCATGGAGGAACAAATAAAAAATATTAACCGTGTTTAAAAAGGTAAAAATGTAATAACTCCAATTTATTGTAAAATGAATATGTATAAAAAGGGACCCTTTTTGAGTTGCTTGTCTTTGTATAATGAGCTGCCTAATGATGCGAAATGCATCGAAAATTTAAATATTTTTAAAGTGAGTGTTAAAAAGTGGCTGTTAATCTATAGTGTACAAAACTACGTCATGGACTATGAATGACTTCAAGTAATGTTAATTATCTTTATTTCTTAGCTTTAGATTGACTTGTCCTATAAACCTCAACATATATCATGTATATGAAAATATGATTGTAGGAACTAATGGAATTAATAAAAGAATTTTGAATTTTAGTTTAAATTATTTATAACTTTTGTAAAGTAAATAGAATACAAAGGTGACTCAAACATCCCGCCAATTCTCAATTTTATTATAACTAAAAATACAATTCTATTATGTAACAATATTTTTTATTTTATTTTTCATATAATAAATGGTATATCCTTATTAGTCGTATTACTGCAGTTATTACGTTTTATTCAAACTCTTGATGTTCACTTCTCGGTAAATGTTATTCGTATGTTTTTTTCTGAATAAACAATTAAGGATTGACCTCAGTTGATTTGGATCTCGAAAACGGCCCCCTTGATTTTAATGAGACTTGCAGGAGTCTTAAACTCTTAAAGCTTGCCACAATAAAGTTGCTTAATTTTTTTGAAGTGGATCAGATCTGTTCAACCAGTTTTGAGAAAATTGAGGCAGAAGTTAAACATTGGCCTTATGGACGGAAACCGGAAATGGAGCTATTGTGAGAAAACAGCCCCTTTGAATTTGATCAAACCATCAGCGATTAAGTTTTAGAGCATCCTCGATTTTTTAAATTTATTTCATTCGATTCCGTTCGACGGAAAATTCCTACTTCCGGTTTCAACTGAGGTCAATCGTTAAACAAATCTCCATAGCAGTGTTAAATCTCAGTAGATTGATATCTCGCAATCGTAACGCCTGAATGCAACAAGACTTGCAGAGAACTTAGAACTCACCATCAATAGGTGGCATACAAATTTTGAAGCGAATCTGTCTTATCAGTTTTGTGAAAACTGAGGTAGAAGTTTAACATTGGCCTTATGGACGAAAACCGGAAATGGAGCTGTTGTGAGAAAACTGCAATACTGAATTTGCTCAAACCATAAGCGATTAAGTTTTAGAACATTCTCAATTTTTTAAAATTTATTTCATTCGATTCGTTTACAGGGGAATTTTCTTTGACTCCGAAGTAACCGAGATTAATCGTTAAGACAACAATCGAAATTCAAATTGTTTCGATAAACCGTTGACTGCGATGGAGACGCTCCGGCTGATTTTTCAGCATCAGGACCATGTGTTCAGCCACGACCCCAAGGTAAATATCGCCTGCTCTGTCCAATTAAATTCGGCATCTTTCGCAACTTCCTGAACTTCCAATAAAGTATGAATAAAGAAATTTTAATATGATCAATCAAATTTTCGGGTGGGAAAAATTCAACATAGATCCCTTTCCCAAATTCGGTCCCCTTGTAATAAAGATGCTTTCACATAGTCTAAAGTTGTTACGTAGAAATGCCGCAAGCCATTTACATATATACTGGTCTTTCGTCTGTGACGGTTGCGTAGAAAAATCAAGACGATTATCATTTTTCTACGGAGCGCCGTGAAACGTGCCGCAACAAATTGCGAGGTCCCACGGCGTGATGCGGCGTTTTCAAAATTTGCTTATAAGTTTTGTGTTATAAGGCGCAATTCCGTTGCAATTTTGGAATATATGAAAACACCTTTAGCGCCCGTCAGTTTGGGAGAAAATATCACGCTACCTCCATTTGATATATTTTAATTATCGAATGTATGATATGATTATTATAATTAAATTATGACATAAAATCTAAAACAAAAACAATTTTTTTAACAAAGTACAAATTTTGATGGGGGAATCTTCAGAAGCTAATTATCGGGACGATTTTTTATTCCGCGGCACAAGAATTCTCGTGACGTTAATTATAAGCTCGCCGATATTGTTCAAATAATTTGTTGTGTGGCCGGCGTTCATTGAAACACCCGCCTAGACAATGGAAAGGTCTCTGCGTGCAAACTAATGGTATGCCCTTCCATCATGAGTTTTTTGATCTCACAGAACAGCGTCGTCTCATTGCAGGCTCACGTGGTGTTGCTGCAATCGTGGGTGACGTGGCTGTTCGCGCGGTTGGAGTGCGCCGAGCGGCAGAGGGAGGAGCTGGACCACGTCTTGAAGGAGGTGAGTGAACGTGTGGTCTAGGATGGTGAGTGAACGTGTGGTCTACAGTGGCGTGCGGTCCATTAATGCGTTGGATGCGGCGCATCTAGGGAAAATTTGAGCTTTCTTTAAAGAATATAAATATTTTCTTTTTCAATTTCATCACGTCAAATTTCAATACAAAAAAATAATTTATCTTTGTCTATGTGAAAATCTTCGTTTGAATTTATTGAAGCGTTTACCGCAAAAACGTAAATGAATTCGCGGTGCAATGCAAAGACGCCCTCTTGCATGAAAGCGGTAGACTCACTCAGCTTTGTTTTCCCCATGCATGAATCTACATTTCCCCTCCCACGCCCGTTTTTTCGTATAGTTTTATTATCAAAGAAAAAGCTGAGCTTTCTACCGATTTAGGAGGTGGGGCGAGCTTCAGTCCTGGGAGGGAGTTGAGGGAGGGGAGCGACGACGATCGAGGAGCCGATGTTTTTGCCTCATGGATTATCGTAAATTATATGCTGCCGGGGAAAAAAATATAAGATTCGAAAACTTTATCTCTTATTTTTAAAGCAAAACAAATATATAGTTTCACAATTATGAAATCCACACTATAATTATTTTAAACGATTAAACTCATGTTCTTAAATTGACTTTACCTTTCAAAACAACAAATTATTTGAAAGAAATTACGTATCTTAGAAAATAAAATATTGATTTATCGACTGCTATCCTGATCAATCCGCGTCGCGGATCACAATTAGAATTTAATTGACTGCAGAGAATAAAATGCCTATTTTTTTTCACGTATTGCAGCTGTACATAGTCGGAATCACAATACAAAAATTATACGTATTGTTTTTAGTGAAAATAATTATATTATATATTAATTATGTGCTGATCGATCATGAATATAACTGTCATACGATCGATATAAAAAAAGACATTACCGACAAAAAATTTAACTCGTCTTACAAATTGATTTAAAAAATTATTTGTGATTGATTTTAGAATTGTATAAAACGTCGAAATATAATATATTTTTGTGTTATTTTTATGCTTAAAAAGTCACCTGCCACGCCCCCTTTTTAAAATTTTTTTCGCCTGCGGCGGGCTATCCGGGGGGCTCCGCCCCCCGGACCCCCCTTTTGCTGTGTCCAGTCCCATAATTTTGCCGCCGCATTACTGCCTGCTAAACCCACCGCACGCCACTGGTGGTCTAGGATGGTAGGTGAACGTGGGGTCTAGGATGGTGAGTGAACGTGTGGTCTAGGATGGTAGGTGAACGTGGGGTCAAGGATGGTGAGTGAACGTGGGGTCGAGGATGGTGTGTGAACGTGGGGTCTAGTATGATGAGTGAACGTGGGGTCTAGGATGGTGAGTGAACGTGGGGTCTAGGATGGTGGGTGAACGTGGGGTCTAGAATGGTGGGTGAACGTGGGGTCTAGGATGGTGGGTGAACGTGGGGTCGAGGGTCGAGGATGGTACGAGCAGACAGTGGATTACCAACATTAATGTTTACTTTGATGCGATCGACACCCTGTAATATATAACAACTGCATGCCCGAATGTGCGACGTGGCATTCTGTCAGCTGTCATCTCAGTGACGTGGTGTGTTGCAGCTCGTGCGCGAGGTGGCAGGTCCGGCGGAGGGCAGTCTGCAGACGAGGTGAGTTTTGCATGTAGTTCGCAAATTCCCCGCGAGGGCGTTGTCTGACACTCCCAAATCCCCTGCTAAAACTACGTACAGATTGCCCTGAACGGAAATTTCAACCAATCAGAAAATTATTTTCTATTTCCCGCTTCCGTTTCAATCAGATTTTTTTTTTAGTCAGAGCCAATCAAAAAATTAGAAATTTCCATTCCGCGCAATCGTGTACGGTTAGTGCCACTTCATCAAGAGATTTTTTGTTTGCAGACGGTCATGGGACGAGCGTGGCGCCTCTAGCGGGTGTGAGGGGAGCCTCTTGGGCGAGGGTGCTCCACACTTCCCGAGGGGCTGGCACAAAACGTGGGCCCGCCGCAAGAATACCCGCTACAGACGCAACAACAAAAGTCCCGCACGGAACTCGCACCGCAGGACTTCGTCGACCTCGAGTCCTATCCGCCCCTCCAGTACAGGGCTTTGCCCCTCTAGTCCCGCGCCTCTGGACTGTTCCAAGAGTCACAGGGACCACCTCAAGAGTCCCGGGGACCACCCCAAGAGTCCCCTGGAGAGTCCTTCGAGTCCCGGGAACCATTTCAAGAGTCCTGACCATCCCAAGAGTCCCGTTGACCATCCTAAGAGTCCCGACCGTCCCAAGAGCCCCATCCATCCCAAGAGTCCCTCGTCTAAGAGGTCGGTGAAATCCTCTGGAGCAGACCGCAGTGACGTGTCGTTGGCTGGTGGCGACAGCAGCGCCGCGGTATGGACGGTCACCAGAATGAGAAACATGAGGCTGAACGGAGGAAACAAGTGCAAGCTGGAGATCATGAGAGTTTTCCAGGAGCCACCCTGCGACCTCCCGGACTTCCCGTGTGCCGGGGTCATCGTCCTGGACTCGCCGCCGTGGACTCGCTGAAAAATAATTGTATTTTGTATTCAAGGGTAATAAATAATTTTCTGTCTATTTTACTAACCTGCTCTGGTTCACATTGTTGAAGTGACAATTGAATTTGTTTCGATGTCAGTGTTTCAATCGGTTACCATTGCTACATCAGACTACAGTAAGGGAATAAGGAAGATACAATAGACAATTATATATAAATGTTTTCTTGTTGTTAAACCACTGTTTTGTGTGGAGGGCCTCACCAGCTCATTTTAAAGACATTTTGTGGACCGGAACGCCTACTAGAAAAATATTGTATACGAGACAGACGAGTGCCATGACGATCAAGTTAAGTGGGTCTTGGCAGAGCGAGAAAGGCGCACTTGCCATATGAATGGTGGCCATGTTGGCGTGAAAAAAAAAAACGCTTTCCCGCAGCGATGGACTCCCCGCCAACATGGCCACCATACGAGATTAAAGCAAGTGCGCCTTTCTCTCCCCGCCGCTTGACATCGCTCCATGAATGCACGTTGAGGCTATAGCTGGTCGCACATCAGGCGGCTGCAAATTCGAGGCTCCTTTATTGTTGTACATGAATCGTGAAAGTGCTAGCAGCCAGTGTCAACTTTCTCGTCCGTATAGATTTATATGTTATCTGATCGCGGACACCCTTTTAAATTTTTGTGTGAATTAAAGTTTTGTATCATTTAAATTTTTATTCATTTTTGAAGTATAATATGATATTATTATATGGGTCTCAAATCTCAATTGACTCTTATAAGATTTTTATACTAATGAAAATTTAAGTGTTTTTTTGTGCTATGTTGAACGTGCGTATATGAGCCATTTCAAAATGATTTTAAGAAACCTGCTGGAGTTTTACCGCTTCTATTTATTATGAAAGAAATATTTCATTTTGAGACAAAACGTTCATAGAGTACATTGAGTCGTGAAGGTCGATTTTCATGAGCAAAGTCCAGCCTGAGACGCGAATAACTTGCTGTAACATATCCATTGGCGGCCATATTTGGCGATTAAAAAAGAGAATAATTATCAACGTGATATTCGCCGCTGAAACCCGGTGAACTCGCTCGCCATATTAAAGTGGAGTGATCAAAACTTTAAAATCGTTATTAGGCGTGAAAAAGAGCTCCAAACTTCATGAAAATAATTTATTAATTATGGGAGGCAAATTCCTAGCAATGGGGCGAGAGAAAAAAAAATGTAAAAAGTTTGCCGCTCACGGGTTTCGAACCTGGATCTTTTTGATCAGAATTTTTTTTCCTGTCTAATGCGTTCGTATTCTATATTAACACGATCTAAATAATTTATAAGTTCAGTCTGAAAATTTTTTTTTATTGTAATACTAAAATTAGTGCTGTAAATTCAATTTAACATAAACATTGTCGGCGGGAACAATTCAAAAACTTGAAAACTGACGAATCTCACATTTGTCGCATTTGTCAGTCCTGTTTAAAATTCGAAATTGCCGGTGAGGTATCCTTTTTATTACATAAAAACATTCCTTAGAAACTCTAGTTACTAAATAGAAGTTTTTGAGAACAACATGTCTGCTTTATTTTCAAGCAAAATGCGATTTTGTGAAAAATGGTCTGATTTTGCACTTTTTTAACATGCAGCAGATGGGATTTTAAATTTGAATTATCTCGAAAGTTATGCCGGTGAGGTGGTGAAAAAAAAATTGTATGATGTAGAGGGAGGTCTCAAAAAACGTTTTTCATTGTAAAAAGTTCAACATGTCTGCACATGACTCGAAAATGATCACTCTACTTTAAGGTGGATTCACATGGCGATTTTTACCATGCGACGCGACGCGATTAAAGCGCACTTGCTGTAACATCCATTGGCAGCCATATTGGGCGATTAAAAGAAAAAGAGCATCGTAATTAACGCGATTACTGACGAATTCGCCGCCGCATAGGATTTCACAGCTTTTACGTTAAAATTGCATCGCATCGCCGTTGTCGCCATGAATCCGCCTTTTATTAATTTAGAATTTCACAGTTTTGACGACATAATAGTCAATCACGTCGCATCGCCGTTGTCGCTCATGAAAATCCACCTTAAAGGTGCAGCTTTTCCATGGAGCGATGTCAAGTGGGGCGAGAAAGGCGCACTTGCTTCAATATCATATGGCGGCAATGTAAAGCGTGAAAAACTCGGCACGAGATTTGATCGGAAAACGATTTTTCAACGCCAACATGGCCACCATATGTATCAAGCTTTAAATGACCAATATCATTAAAATATGTGAATTAATGTCAAGATTTCAGAGCACTGCTTTATTCATTTCTATTATATCCTTAATAACAGATTTTATTTCGTTGTTTTTGCAGCAAAATTTGTATAGTTAGTGTGTCTTTGTGTCGATTTATACAGTTTCTCCGTGTATAATAATTTATTTGTATATTTCTTATAAATATTGAAATTAATTTCAATATGATTTACGAATTCAGTGGCGTATAAGCAAGATTTAATTTCGGGGGGGGGGGGTTACACCAGACGCGAAGGTTAAAAGAATACAACTGCATACTAAAAATCAACAAGTGGGGATTTTGAGTTCAATCCGATATTGGTCTGGGGTAAGAAAATACCCTCGCCATAAAGTCGAGTAAATTGTCTTATTATCATATCTTGACTTCGTTAAAATGAAAATAAGGAACGCCCATCGAGCATATTATTAAAACAAAGTTGTTGCATGCGAATGTCATTTCTTACTCAATACGTTAAAATAAAAAATATAAATAAATATATAAAAAAAAAAAAAAAAAATCAGGAATCTGAAAATGCAAAGTAGATGCTTGCATGACTGCAGGGCCAGGCGCGGATCCAGAAAAAAATTTCGGAGGGCGCTGCCTCCATATAAGGTCAATGTTAAAAAAGAAAAAAAAAATGAAGTGGAGGACTTGCCCATGTTAAATTCAAAATTTCGGGAGAGGCTGCAGCTTCCCCCCCCCCCCAGCTCTCCCCCTGGATCCACGCCTGTGCAGGGCTTCCTGGAAAACAATATTTTTTTAATTGAATTTTTGCACCTGCATCTAAATACAAAAGTATGTCCCAAAACATTATTTTTTAGTTTCTATCTACATCAAGTTCTGCAAAATTTCAAGGGGGGGGGTACACCCCTCTAGCTTCTACGTCCCTAAGGTTCATAGATTTAACTTGGTTTCTGTCAGAAACACTGTGAACCAGAGTATATTGATATATGAGGTCAGCGGCACCCCGCGGCGGCCCACAGTACTATAACTCCAAGATTACGAATGTAAAGAGGTCGTTGTGGTCGCAAAGTGTATTAAAATACGACGAGAATTTAACTCTGCAAAAAGAGCAAATAAAAAAAAAGTGTAGTCTTTTCCTTATATAGAAACTGGAGTTGCGATGTGAATTTAGAGTTCCCGTTAAATCAGAAAAAACATATTAGAGTTAGATGACCATTTTGAGAGTGTCCTCGCGCGACTTGACTGCAAATCGCTCCTCTAGCCAAATCGAGAAAAATGTGGATGGCTTGGAGCTTGTAACAAACCTCAAAATTTTTCCTCCATTTGCTGTGAAATTGCATTTGTACCGTGCGTACATAACAGCAAGCCTGTAGTACTTACAAATGTACTTCTAATTGCTTAATAAATGTTCTGTACGTACACTGGTCCACTTGAAAAATTTCCCACACCTGTTAATCACCATGCCCTGTGTTATTCTTACGGGATATTTCAGGCCGCGGATTCAGAACCAATTTTTGTTCCTTGGGGGGGGGGGGGGGGCTTCATCATAGGGCCGATGTTAAAAGAAATGTGGAATGCGAAAAATTCCTATATATTGCCCATGTTCAATCCAACATTTCGGGGGGAAGGGGGGGGGGATTTTTGAACACAGCTAGTGTACGTCATCGCCGGCTTGTGCTAGCCAGGTTGCTTTCACCTTGACCTGTGTTTAGTTTCCTTGTGTACTCCGCAAACATTTAACACATTATTGTTTTTGTTGTTTGGTCAAGAGAATTCGTAAATTAAGTTATATATATATTATTCTATAATATAGTAATAATTGTTCAACTGACTGAAAAGTATATTCACTACGTTTACATGACGGTGTTTAATGCGTATTCGTTGACGACGCCTCATAAGAATAACATTATCCGTCGTCAACGAATACGCATTAAACACCGTCATGTAAAGGTAGTGATTGTTTTGTATTATATATATTTAAATTTCTTGTAAAATTATAATTAATTGGTTCATGAAATATTATATATATTTTGTAAAAGGGATTTATTATGTATTACATTTATTTGCTTGTATATTTATCTGCATATTGTAAATTTTGTATTATGTCATGCCTTTGGGTTTAGTCGATAGGACTCTTTAAGCTGTAGCGTCTATTTTAGTTGAGATTTCCACGTTTCCCTCAATCGTAGGCAAATGCTGGGATGGATTGCATGGCCGGGGCAATCCCCGTTCTATATAGAAAACTCCGCGAAACGTGTACGAATGAGCACTTTTTAGTTTTTAGAGAGTGAACTGCTCATCAATCTTTTTAATTTGCCACTTGGGCTGTTTTACGGAAATTTTGAGTATAATAATATATATAATGTATAATTATATGTTATATTATTGTAAAGTTCCCATCACGAGAAAATAAAATAAAACGTTCATGCAATTGGAGTTTTGGAAGGTCCGGGGTTTCAAACTCACATTTGTTAGTGAGTAATTAACATTAGTAATTAAAAGTATCCAATTATGGTTTGATATACAGGAAAGAAATATAATCTATAACCATGATGCGAAAATTTATAATAAAGAGTAAGAAGTTTAGTTGTACATATTGTATACAAAAATGCTTACATTCTTATTGACTGTACTCGCATAATATGAGATGCGCATAATGATAAACATTATTCTCGATGTTATTCCTACTATCTAACTTCAATGTTGATAGGACCTGCAGGTTATAATCCTGGAAAATCAACTACTATACGAGAATTTTGCGTTCAATGCGTATGCATAATGTTATGTATATATATTGGGCGCGATTCACGAAGCAGTTAGCCAGGTTTCTAACCACGTTTAACTAGGGTTGTTTAACACGTAAAACAGGTATATTTAAACATGGTTAAGGTAAACGTGGTTAGAAACCTGGTTAACTGCTTCGTGAATCGCACCCATTACTTAACAAAATTGTCTTGAAACTTTAATTTCAATACATTTTTCTCAACTATTACAGTAAAATAATTTGCAATATAAAGTTAGTGAAATAATAACATTTTGATCAATGAATGGGGATATAGGATATACACGGTACAATCAAGGAATTGAGATGTTACATCTCAATTCCTTGGTACAATACTATAATATATAATTATACATGATCCATTCATTTCTTGTAAAATTAATTTAATTATTAAATATTTGGTTCTTATGTAGTCAAGTAAATTATTAATTTAAAACAAATAAATATATAATATGTATTAATTTTTATACTTTAAATTTAATTGAATCTGGAGTAAAAATTTAATAACTATTATTTTTTATTTAATTTCATAAGTCAATTTTATTTGACATACAGTAATACGTTTACATATTGCATGCAATTCTCAGAAAAGTAATCATTTTTAACGCAAAATTCTCGTATAGTAGTTCATTTTCCATGCAGGATTATAACCAGCAGGTCCTATCAACAGTAAATTTATATAGTAAGAATCTAAGAATATATAACATTGAGAATAATGTTTATCATTATGTGCCTCTCATATTATGCGAGTACAGAGTCAATAAGAATGTATGCATTTTTGTATACAATATGTACAACTAAACTTCTTACTCTTTACTATAAATTTTCGCATCATGGTTATAGATTATATTTCTTTCCTGTATATCAAACCATAATTGGATACTTTTAATTACTAATGTTAATTACTCACTAACAAATGTGAGTTTGAAACCCCGGACCTTCCAAAACTCCAACTTGCATGAGCGTTTTATTTTATTTTCTCGTGATGGGAACTTTACAATACTATAACATAATTGTACATATATTATATATTATACTCAAAATTTCCGTAGAACAGCCCATGTGGCAAATTAAAAAGATTGATGAGCAGTTCACTCACTAAAAACTAAAAAGTGCTCATTTTCGTACACGTTTCGCGGAGTTTTCTATATAGAACGGGGATTGCCCCGGCCATGCAATCCATCCCAGCATTTGCCTACGATTGAGGGAAACGTGGAAATCTCAACTAAAATAGACGCTACAGCTTTTGTCAATGGACCGTAGTGCAATGGTACAAAACAATGCAGGGGAACCATATGGTGGGTAGAAAAGCGCAATGATTTACCCCTGGGTGAGAAACGTGATTTCTGTTGAAAATACAATGGTCACCAATCCAACTAGCAACCACGCACAGCGTTGCTTAACTCCGGTGATCTGACGAGTCCCGGTCAAACGCACTACGCCATACCTCCCACAAAAATTATAAATTTATTGTTTACAAAATGCCATAACATGTCTTTCATTATCTGTAATATATGGATTCTACATCATGATCTTTCTATCATTCTTATATAAATACCTATAGTATCGTGAAATTCTCAAAATTCATATCGTACAGATTTCGGGGGGGGGGGAGGGGGTAAATTGGGTTTTACTACCCCGGGCCCCCATACTTCATATAATATTTGCACGACAGAAGTAAAGCCGGCGACAAGAGAGCGCGCAAGCCTAAATGCATGCATAGCGGGCGGCTGTATTGTCGTTCGAACGTCCGAGCGACCACGCGCGCTCTTCTTGATCCGCTCATATCTCCATCAAATATGAACGTAAATTAAAGTTAATGACAGTTTCAAAAACTAGAAAACATATGCTATGTTTTTTATTCGAAGCTTTTTTTCATAAAAAAATTATTTCTATGCTTTTTTTTACAATCTACCCGCGAGCTTTAGATAAAAATTTAATTAATCACCGATTAAGCGCCGATTAACTTTAAAATTTTAAAATATTTTTAATTTTACTGTTAATGTCAACTCTTGGCTTTAATTATCTGCTAAAATTTTTAACCTAGCTTAATTAGGGATTTAATTATGAATTTTTTAAAAAAGGGCTTTTTGACCGCCATTTTTTAAAGGTAACCGGAAATGCCCCAGGGGGATTTTGGGGGATTTTGAGTATGTGCTTTAGAACATAAATCTACATCGATCCTGAAAGTTTCAAAACTTTAATAATTTTTTCCGGGTCAAAACTTAATTTTACTGGACTATTAGTTCTGACAACGCCTTTTTTACAGTAAAATTCTTCATTATTAATAACAGTATTGTATAAGTATATAAAAATAACTATCAGTAAATTATCTATTGTAATTTTATTCTTGTATGAGAAATTTGAAGTTTCTTTCGAGATTTCCAAACCTTTGGGGTGTATTGTAATATTCTATCAGTACGTTTACAAGATCCGTATTCGATACTATTCGATGGGTGCGTTTTTAACAAAACCGTTTTCATCAACTGTTTACATGATAAATTTCGATCCGTATAATTGAACGTTGGATACGCATTGAAACAAGCGTCGTGAATAATTAAAGCACATTGAATATATATATGTTCACATGAGTCGTTAATACGAAACAGTTAAAAACGTGTTCGTCTAAAGGTGATTTTCATAAGCGATTTCCAGCCTGCGACACGACGCGAATAAAGCGCACTTGCTGTAATATATATATTGGCAGCCATATTTGGCGATTAAAAAAGAGCATCGTAATTAACGCGATTACCGGCGAATTCACCGCCGCATACAATTTCCCAGCTTTTACGTCAAATCGCGTCGTCGTTGCCGCCCATGAAAATCCACCTTAATACGGATCAGACAGCTCATAAAAGTACTGTGTCATAATATTATATATGTTTTTTGATTAAAAAAATTAATATGTATTTTAATAATTATATTTTGTCGGACGTTCGGTCTGCAGAGACTGAACGCCGTGCCATGGTGTGTCCAAGCTGTTGGTGCAACTCGCTGTGCAGGATTGACATATTTAACTACGCTTACGATCGCACCGTCAAAAGAAGCTCGACGTGGTGCGTTCTTCGTGCTCTCAGTTTTTTTACGAGGGAGTGAATGATTTTGACATCTCACTAAGAGCTTACAGCTCGCGGCGGGGTAATGGGTAGCGATAAGGGAGGGAAAGGATGGTGGCCACTGCCTGTTACGCGTCCCAGCATTCACTGAGGTGATACTGAGGGAACCGTGGAAAACCTCAGTCAGGACGGACACCTCTACTTTTTATCAATGGACCAAAGTGATGACCAAAGCCTGGTGGAAATACACACAAGTGCATCACTGCACTGGGTGGAAAGCGAGATGATTTTACCCCAGGGAGGGAGCAGCATATTTTTTACTTGAAATGGTCACCCATCCAAGTACTAACCACGCTCGACGTGCTTGACTACGGTGATCTAATGAGAACCGGTCAGTGCACTGCGCCACGCTCAACTTTACGTGTGCCTATGTAACACATGACATATAATATAAATTGACGAATTAAATCATACGTGACACATTATAATAGGTCTGTTCGTAAATACACAATCAGAGAGAATCGATTATTTATGATGAACCTTCTGTACATGGAACATAAGGTTCATCTATGACAATCGATTCTTTCTGATTGTGCGTGTATTTACGAACAGACCTATAATGTGACCTCTATAATCTATATAATTGAAGTGGTGATGAATCGCTGTACAGGCTTATTCAAAGTATATAATACCAGAGAAAAAAGCATGCTAGCATAATATATGGTAATACTCTGGCAATACTTAAAGTCCACACGACGGTCTTGTGGGGCGTCCACGATGGATCAGCGGCGTCACGTGGCCGTTTCATGGGAACAGATCCGAACAAAATTTCAGGGGAGGCCAAATGTTAATAAAATAATTTGAGGGGAGGAAATGCCTAGATTGCCCACCCACCCTCCAAAATTTCGAGGGTGGGTGGATGCCACTCCCCCCTGCACTGTTCTCTTGATAAAACTCAGGAGTGGCCTCAGGATCGTTTTGTTAGCGCCGGTCTGTACGTGTCAGTACTTGCATCGCCGGGCTGTAATTGATTTTATAAACTACAGTGTCCGTCACATTTAACTTGGTTATGGTCGGAAGCGCTCGGGAGTCATTCGGCTCGGCTCGGCCAGTGATGTCTTTCATTACAAACCGACTACCAATGACTGAGAGCGTTACAAACACGACCATAACCAAACTAAATGTGACAGCAACTGTATACATAAAATAAACGGAATCATGCAATCATGGAATTGATCAAAATCGTACCAAGATTATGCTCACATGTATAATACAATATGCTCAGTTTGGGAATGAAATGGCTAATTTGATCGTGGCGCAGTGCGTTGACCGGTCCTTGTTAGATCACCGAAGTCAAGCTAAGCGTCAAGTCAAGCGTGGTTAGTACTTAAACCATTTCAAGTAAAAATCACGAAGGGGTAAATTAATCTCGCTTTCCACCGGTCCACCCAGTGCAGTGATGCAATTGTGTGTGGTTCCCCAGGCATTAGACATCACTTTGGTCCATTGATAAAAAGTAGAGGTGTCCGTCCTGACTGACATTTTCCACGGTTCCCTCAGTATTACCTTAGCGAATGCTGTGGGACGAGTATGTAACAGGCCGTGGCCACACCATCCTTTCCCTGCAGTGGCGTAGCCAGGATTTGTCCAAGGGGGGGGGGGGGGGGGTCGATAAAGATCGATAAAGACTGATTTTTTTTTTTTACAAGGATACACCCCTAAGGGCCCTAAGAGCTTACAGCTCGCGGCGGGGTACTGGGTAAGGAACGGATAGTGGCCACGGCCTGCATGCTTACGCGTCCCAGCATTCGCTGAGGTGAGACTGAGGGAACCGTGGAAAACCTCAGTCAGGACGGATACTTTTTCTCAATAGGGTAAAATTATGAAAAAATACTATTATAGAAAATGTATGGTCTGATGCAATTTTTTTTTTAAATTTTATATATTTTGCACCCAATTTTTTTAAAGTCTTTTCAATACGTACACTAAAGTAAAGCTTTGAGTAAATAATTTTAGTTAAATCAAGTAATGGGGTACTGACCAAAAAAAAAGTTTCAAGTTTTTGTCAACATTTTAAAAGGCACAAGAATTTCATGAAGAACAAGCCCTATTACAGCATTCTACGACAATTTCCTGATTTTATATGAATTTTTAAAACCTCTAAAAAATGACGTCATAGCATTGAATCTTAAATGGGACAATAGATCAGTTAACATTGCCAAATCCCATACTTAATATTAAAATGTAACCAAAACTTCATTTGCAAGGTTTTTAGGTGCTAGAATCACGATAATGAAGGTTTCAAATTCCTACCTCAATAACTTTTCATTTTAGCAATGTTAACTGATGCATTTTCCCATTTAAGATTCAATGGTATGACGTCATCAAAAAAAGTTTTAAAAATTAATATAAAATCACATCAGCAAATTGTCGTAGAATGCTCTAATAAGGCTCGTTCTTCATAGAATTCACAGTACTTTTTACTAGTATTGCTAACTCAAATACCGGATCGTAAATTATGTAGTTACAATATTTTTGTCACTACTTTTTCGTATAAAAAGTAGACCACATTTTAAGACGATGTACTGATGTATGAGCAAGAAAAAAATATTTTTATTTAAATCCAGGATAATCAATTTATTACATTATGATTGTATGCTGTAAAATTAAAAGTAAAGTGCGCGCTAAAAAAAAAAAAGTTGAGTTAGTATTTTCTAAAAATAGTTCAAGTAGTCCTCCATATCAAACCAAAATTAAAAAAATTCTACCTCAAATAGGTTTGCCAGAAAAAAATTCCAAAGTCAGAGTGAACGCGTCGCTTAACATGGGGCCTTACCTGACAAAACCCCTCGAATATCTCGAAAAAATACACCGTTAGGTGGTATGAAAACAATATAGTGATGCTCTATGACCCAAGCTTTAACCAAAAACCGATTAAAAAAAAATTCTCTCGAATCCATTTTTCCGTAAAAAAATCAAGAAAATCTACCATGCTAATTAAATTCCCATAAGATTTTTTATTATTTTTTTACGGAAAAATGGATTCGAGAGAATTTTTTTTTAATCAGTTTTTGGTTGAAGCTTGGGTCATAGAACATCACTATATTTTTTTCATACCGCCTAACGGTGTATTTTTTCGGAATATTCGAGGGTTTTTGTCAGGTAAGGCCCCATGTTAAGCGACGCGTTCACTCTGACTTTGGAATTTTTTTTCTTGCAAACCTATTTGAGATAGAATTTTTTGAATTTTGGTTTGATATGGAGGACTACTTGAACTATTTTTAGAAAATACTAACTCAACTTTTTTTTCTAGCGCGCACTTTACTTTAATACATTTAAAAAATCGGATCTTTTTAACTTCAACAGTAAATTTAAAGATGTACGTACAGAGTATTATATATGAGACAATGAAACTAGCAATTGTAAGATGTAATATACCTATATAATTAATTAAAAAATGATAAAATACTATTCATAATTTTTATTTTTATGCTGAACATCATGCGGGGAATGTTTTCAACATTTTTTATACTTTAAATTGTTGTCTTTTCGTATACAAAAACATAAATAACTTAATAATGAGTACTACATAATAGAATTATACCATACTTAAATAATTAACGATATATGTTCGGGGATATAAATTTTTAAATTTTTTTTTAGAAAAAATTTCATAAAATATTATTTAAATCGTATCCATCGAGTACCATTTTTTGTTATTTTTCCCTTAATATTTACTAAGGTTCCGCTCTCAAGGAGGGGGGGGGGTATAACCCCCCCCCCCCTTGTCTACGCCCCTGCGCCCTATCTTATTCTTACCAATTACTCCGCTGCAAGCTGTAAGCGCATCCTTGTAATAAAAAAAAAAAAAATCTCCTGCAGTTGATGTTATTTGAATAAATCTGGGTCCATATTAATATTAGTAATATTAAAATCCTTTAAATGCATTCATATTGATTGACAATTCGCTTCAATATGCTGAGCAGCAGGCCATGCATATAATAACAATTTCTATCTTACAGCAGTCCGTATGAAAGTAATAATTTGACCTAATCTGTGCAAGAAAACACTATCAGATTTATACATTAGATGTAACATTAACGGCCTTTCCATTAATTTATTGCTGTGTGAGACGGCTTATTAAACGGTTGTGTGTGGAGAAAAACATGCGGCGAGTGTCCTTGCTCATGTCACAGCTCGCGAGATCATTTTATGTTCTGCATTATAAATTACATTAACCCTAGCATTACTGGGGGGAGACGAATCTTTTTAAGTGGGAAATATTGCTCTATAAATTATGCAAAAATTTGTAGCCAAAGTGTATTTATTTCCGCCAAAATATTAAATACTGAGAAAAAACACATATTTATTTAACATGAGATTTCGACCCACTATTTAATTTTTTGACCCTATTTTCACTATTTTCGACCCCTCCCCCCCCCCTAGTGACAAAAATGTCATTAGTAAAATAGTATGGTTAAATATGGAGATTTGCCTCAAGCAGCTTGCAACAAACTAAGAAATGGACATGATTTTTTGTACCGTATTAAAAATACCGAAAATGCTACTCTGATTTTTCCAATTTCTTGGCATTAAAAAAAAAAAAAAAAAAAAAAAAAAAAATGAATGTGGTGATGCGTCTTAACAAATGGTATACTTGATTATATATTGTCTTGACTTGAAGATATATTGTCGAGTGTGATTTTCTAAATATTTAATAATTAATTAATATTAATTATATATGCCAGGTTATTAGTAACTGTTAGTATTATATTATGTTTGTTGTAAAGTGTTTCAGTGTTTGTTTGTTATATTTTGTAAAATGACGTAATCCATGTTGTACTTGTACATCCAGTGATTAAATAAATGAATTGAATTGAATTATGTGTTGATTTTTTAACAATGGGATTATACTTGATTATGTGTTGCAACTCTAGCATATATGCAGCTCGTCACAACACGTCAGGCCAAGCACGCTCGAGCTGTTTCGTCACTTTGATCCATTGATAAAAAGAAGAGGTGTCCGTCCTTATAACTGAGGTTTTCCACGGTTCCCTCAGTCTCACCTTCAGCGGCTGCTAGGACGCGTAACAGGCCGTGGCCACCATTCTTTCCCTTATACCCACTACCCCAGCTCGAGCTCCAAGCTCATAGGGGTGTATCCTTTAAAGAAAAAAAAAAAAAAAAAAAAAAAAAAAAAACGGCTTATTTGGTGTTCCATTTCACCACTGCCCATTTCATCAAAGCCTGCGCACTATAATATCGATCTCAATTGTTTTTTGAAATAGTAGTCCTATAGATTTTCAATTTTTCATTGAGTTGTATGCAACTTTGACTCCGAAATTTTCAAGGAAGGAGTGATTTTAAAATTTTTAAACTTTACACACGGTAAGTGATGGTGTTTAGAAATAATTATGACAAGGGTGTGAAAATATCAAGAAAAATTTATTTCCATTGGATTTAATTTGAATTTTACAATGCTATATATATCAAACGGGGTGGACTACTATTTTTGTTCTCGCAGTGCGCAAGCCTTGGTAGAATGAGCAGTGGTTCAACACAATTTTTACACTTTTTGCTAAATAATTTAACTGCTCTATAATATTGGGCGCTCTATTGGCTATACAGAGGTGCTTCTTATGCAATTCAATTCTTATGATTAAAAAGATTTTAAATTATTTTTTTCTGCAGTAGACAATAATGGTTGCATTTTTTTATTTCATAATTAGAAAATATACATTAAATTAAGCTTTTCTGAATTTTTTCAGATTTTTTGGAGTGCGGGAACTAATTTTAAAAAAATATTTAAAATGTCTGAATTTGGGTGGTACACCTGATGGGACAACCGTGACGTCATCGACAGCCAATCACAGCAGTCGTGACATCATCAACAGCCAATCACAGCACGACAAATGACGTCACGGTTGTCCCATCAGGTGTACCACCCAAATTCAGGTATTTTAAATATTTTTTTAAAATTAGTTCCCGCACTCCAAAAAATCCGAAAAAATTCAGAAAAGCATAATTTTAGGTATATTTTTTAATTATGAAATAAAAAAATGCAACCATTATTGTCTGTTATCATTTTCCTCTATACTAAATTGTAAATTCAATTTTACATCCAAATTCAAAAGTGAAAATATCATCCCATTATTTTCAACAGAACGATTTTCAAAAAATTTATGTACATGCTACATAATTGATTTTATTTTCTCGATGAACTCGACTCTTCTGAGCCATTATTTGGTATTCATTTTTTTATATTAGTTTTTTTACTTTTTTTAATCTACATATATTATCATATATCTTCTAATTGTTGTTATGCTTGTGTTCTAGATATACTAAATAATTATGAATATAATTATGGTTTGTCACCTTGTCAGATGATCTAAAATTATTGTTGAATATGACATTCCCCAATCAGCAGTTTTTAACACTCTTGGGATATAATACTGTATAATATATAATTTAGATTATATATATATTAGTTATATGATTGTTAGGTCTGTTCGTAAATACACAATCAGAAAGAATAGATTTGATGAACCTTAAGGATCATAAATAAAAATTGATTTTTTTTTAATATGTTTTTACAAACAGCGCTATTGTCTTATGTTTTTATGAATAAAACAAATTTTAAAAAAGTGGCAAGCTTAAAATTGTATATATATTAGTGTGATTCTTTATTATTTATTATTACGATAGAACTGCGCATAGACTCAAATTGTGAGTCTATAGGTCTGATGAAATAATTAACCTCCAATTTTTTTATTGCAGAAATGAATAGAGGATTTAAAGTTATGCTATACTTTGATTTTTTTTTTTTTAGATTTTTTGAGCCCGAGAAGAATTTTTAAACAATTTATTGAAAATACGAAAAAATAAAAAGACAGCTGAAAAAGAAGCATGCATGGCCTATAAAGATAAATCAAGTCATAATTTTTTAATTGTAATTCCTGGACTCAGAAAAACGTAAAAAAACAGAAGCTATTACAATACTACATACATTTCCGCAATACAAAACTTTGAGGTCAAATTGCGAGTCTATATTAAAGATATAAATTGTAGTGATACCTGCAGGGTTTCCAACAATTAAATAACAGGAGCATTTAAAGGGAATTTAAAATTATTTTTTCTTCGATATATATTTGTTGTTGTTTTTTTCATTATATTTTTTTTACAATAGCTTAAACAATAGACATGGGACATCCAGGGTGATATAATAATGACATTATTGTTATTAGATATAGAGGAGGCTCTCTTTGAGCTGGCCCCCCCAACATTTTATCAACTAACTCTTTTTGTTCGTTTCCACATTTTTTACAAAAACATTCATATTAATGGGGAGCATTACAGCAGTGGATTATTAGTTAGGAATGCTGACAATGCAATAATTGTATGTACAATTTATTTGTGAGGCAGAAACCAATGCTCACAAAACAAACTTGATACACGTACGTGACATTATCGAACACAATTTTTTTAAAATTTTTAATGCAAAAATGGATGGAAGGTGCCAAGTTATGCCACTCTGATTTTTTTAGAGCACAGGAAGTATTTTGAGAAAAAGTTTTGCCGAGGTCGGGTTTGAACACACGCCCCTCTATATTTTGAGAGGCGTCACTTCCTCTGTACTTTCAATACTTTTTTAAAAATAGTTCCCGGATTCTAAATATTCTGGAAAAAAAAATCAAAGTAGCATAACTTCTCTAATCATTATTTTGTGCAATAAAAATTTGAGTTCCATTTTGAAAATGTGAGCACCGATTTGTGAAGTGACATTGAACAAGTTGGTACATCTATTACAACTTCATATCGAAATATAACAAGATCGATATATCGATAACGTTGTTTAGTCGGCTGAGAGGGATTGACTAATTAATATGAATACTAGTTCATTTGCTCTTATTACAATAAAAAGGGACTAGATACAGGACTAGACACAGCGGTCTGCAACAACCAATCAGTGGGCTCAAGTTTAATGCGTTTTTGGTGCAGTTTTTCGCCGCGCATGGCTATAAAGTGCCTCTGGCTCAAATAATTCAAAATTTATATACCATCTGATATAATTTGCAGCTAAAAACATGGGGAACAATTTACTTGCTTGAGACATCGCGATATAGACACGGTGAAACAAAAGAAACAGCCTGGTGAAAATATCGAGCAAGTGCCAATTATTTCACCAAACCGGACGAGTCCCGCGAAAATTTAAAACCATGCAGTGCTTGGCAAAATTTGAGCAAAACTCGCACATGAGTTAAATAACATTGATCACAATAACACAGTGTTCAATCATACATCCCATCAGATACTACAACAATTATTATTAATATTATTATTATTATTATGTATATATAATCTATGTATAGTCCATAACATCAGAAAGGTTCTCTTGAAAAAACTTCTTGTCTTTTGCTGACTCGCCGGGGGCCCGATGATCTGTCCAAACTATTTGGCGACAAAATTTGAAATTTGTATAAATTTTCGTTGATTGAATAACGGCTGTAGGCCCAACTTTTTTAGTACCAGACGAACTAAACATTTTGTAACATATAGGAGAAATAATTTCTAAAAACTAAAACTTAAACCTAAAACGAACAACACTTGTAAAATAACATAGAAAACTTAACATGTTAAAAAGACCGAATCGGATAAGTTTGTGCGTTATTTTTGAAGTTAAAAAATGATATCGAATTAGTTAGATTAAAGCACTCCATTTCCATTTCCTCCATGTACTTTGACGTGGTAAAATTATTTCGCCATAGGCCGTACGTTTTAGACCGTCTTTAGAAGTGCCAGCAAATCGATATCATTTGAGAACCACGTAACACAATTAAATAACATTCTGGAATATAGTCCGAGTTTAAATATACTGTAGCCAGCATGAAAAATCACACACATATTATATACTTATATATTATATAATCAACGCCTAATTTAATTATAATTAGACTTCATGTAATTAAAGCTTTATTTTTCGTCATATTTTACCTGAATAAAAAAATGACATTAAATTTGTATTCCTTGCTTATTATTTGTTTCTCATTATATATTATAATCAATAAAATCTCAATATTTATTGACAGAAATGCTCATTTCATAATTATATTTGTTATTGTTTATTTTATAGACTCGGTCTAAAAAATGCAGTTACAGGTCACATAATTTATAGTGATTGAATTGAACTAAACAAAAAGATCACTTCATGTACTCGCTTCTCTTTAATTTAAAATCCATTCGGCTGCAGTATCACTACGCAAAACTTTCTTTGCGCGAAGACGAGCCCTGCTGACTAGTGCTGCCACCTGTCGGGGAGTGCGAGGAGCCGGCGCAGGGCGGCGCCACCGTCGAGTTGTTGTTGAGCTGCGCCAGCCGCTTGAATATGTGCGAGTTTATGAATCTGGGGTATGAGTCTCGGTGCATCAGCGTGTAGATCTGCAGCTGCGCCTCATCGAACGTGTGGGGTGTGGGGTCCACCATATTCTTGTTGACGATCTCACGTACCCGCGAGTCCAGCGACACCTGCGAGCATGGAGGACGTCAGAACACACGAGGATTTTAATTTCTACTTTCATCTGGTCACTCAGCAAATCGAAATGCAGTGTTATATATATATATCATGTTATAGTCCTAGCTAGCTACAAGGACTTCCATTCATGCAAAAGATATATCGTCCCTCGTCCGGAACAATGAGCTATCTGCCTATACCATTACCGTTGCAATAATTAGCTATCTACTAGCTATTTCAGGTGAGCGCAACAATGAGCTTTATTGGTATCACGTCAAAGCCACGAAAACAAAAATCACGAAAGCATTTTCAACGAATGACTTTATCCCGAAAACAATTACATCGAAAACAAATATAAACGAAATCATTTACCACGAAATTAAATTAACACGAAACAAAATATAATAACGGCAACAAAAATCACGAAAACAATTTGTATACGAAAGTAATTTGACCGAAATAAAAAAAGACGAAAGTAAATTAGAACGAAATTATTTTAATACGAATTCAAAAATCATGAAAACAATTTGACAGAAAGTTATTTGAACGAAAACATTTAAGACAAATACAAAAACCACGAAAACAATTTGGCTGAAAGTTATTTGAACGAAAACATTTAAGACGAATAAAAAAATAACGAAAACAATTTGACCGAAAACATTGAAGACGAATAAAAAAATAACGAAAACAATGGGGTACTGACCGGTATTTGAGTTAGCAATACTAGTAAAAAGTACTGTGAATTCTATGAAGAACGAGCCCTAGATTAGAGCATTCTACGACAATTTGCTGATTTTTTATGAATTTTTAACAATTTTTTTGATGACGTCATACTATTGAATCTCAAATGGGGAAATGCATCAGTTAACATTGCTAAAATGAAAAGTTATTGAAGTACGAATTTCAAACCTTCATTATCGTGATTCTAGCACCTGAAAACCTTGCAAATGAAGTTTTGGTTACATTTCAATATTAAGTATGGGATTTGGTAATGTTAAGTGATATATTTTCCCATTTAAGATTTTTGACATCATTTTTGAGAGATTTTAAAAATTCATATAAAATCAGGAAATTGTCGTAGAATGCTGTAATAGGGCTCGTTCTTCATGAAATTCTCGTGCCTTTTGAAATGTTGACGAAAACTTGAAACTTGACCGAAATAAAAAACACCGACGAAGAAAAATATTAATAAAAAATTATAACAATAATTAAAAAAAAATGTAAATTAAAACAAATGCAATAAAGAAGTATATTATATAGACTGAGCCAGAAATGGTGAGTGATCCAATCCCATGCTAAAATTTGGACAAGTTATAACTTAATTTGAGCTAGAAATTTGAAACTTGGCATACGTAAAGCCAAGTGTACTAAGTTTTTTGACATGTTTGTGTTAAACAATTTTTAAAATTAATATTTCCTACCTTTTTAGGGGTGGATTCACGATTTGCATTTCTTCCTTATGGGATATATCTATGTTAAATTAAGTTGATAGAAAATTTGTGGCTGATTTGCACCAAAATTAATTTTTAAGGTTTTTAGAGCACGTTGAATTTAATGGTTTAATTTAAAAAGTGGTGAAAACAACCCCTAATGACTACGTGACATTTTACTACATGAAAAATGAAAAATGATGCTATATCAAAATTTTGATTATGCCACTGAAACGGGCTTATTTTTTTTACCCCATTGCAGAAACGACCTTTGAATTTTTTGAATCGGATTAACAATTTAATTTTCAGGGGTGAAACACCATTAAATACAGCGTGCTCTGAAAACCTTAAAAACTATTTTTGGTGCAAATCAGCCAAAAATTTTCTATCAACTTAATTTAACATAGATATATCCCATAAGGAAGAAATGCAAATCGTGAATCCACCCCTAAAAAGGTAGGAAATATTAATTTTAAAAATTGTTTAACACAAACATGTCAAAAAACTTAGAACCCTTAATTGGCGTTACGTATGCCAAGTTTCAAATTTCTAGCTCAAATAAGTTAACCTGCCCAAATTTTAGCATGAGATCGGATCACCATTTCTGGCTCAGTCTATATATACTTCTTTATTGCATTCGTTTTAATTTACATTTTTTTTTTTTAAATTATTGTTATAATTTTTTATTAATATTTTTATTCATCGGCGTTTTTTATTTCGGTCAAATAGCGTTCGTTCAAATTGTATTCTTGATTTTTTCCATTCGTTTTAAACGTTTTCGGTCAAATTGTTTTCGTTATTTTTTTATTCGTCTTAAATGTTTTCGTTCAAATAACTTTCAGCCAAATTGTTTTCGTGATTTTTTTTTTTATTTCGTTTTAAATGTTTTCGTTCTAATTTACTTTCCTTGTTTATCAATTCGTTCAAATAACTATCGGCCAAATGGTTTTCATGATTATTGAATTTCGCTAAAATATTATCGCTGCAAATGCTTTCGTGCATGCTTTTTAAGTTACGTTATAAATGTATTCACACATTTTCCATTTCGATTAATTATATTTTCGTATAAAATGTTTTCGTGTTAAATTACTTTCGTCCTTTTTGTTTTCGGTGTAATGCCTTTCGTATAAATTGTTTTCGTTCTTTTGACGTAGACTCGTTTTATTTTATATACCGATTTAATTACAGCTCATAATTACGCTGACCTGAAAGAGCGCAGACAGCTCATTATTGCAACGAAATCATGGTTGGTAGATAGCTCATCATTTCGGACGAGGGACAATATATAATTAAATATAAATTAAAATTATATTTTGGCCATTAATTTGTATGTTAAAATTTACCATATATCGCACACTTTGATTGAGCCAGCTCTACAGCAATAAAACTCAGATGAATCCTTCTTCACACATGTCTATTCGCGGATGTGTTTGTGACGCTGGAGAGACATGAGGGCTGCCAAGAATCGAACCTCGGGACCGGAACCATTAAAGTTACTCCAGATTTCCCACAAACGTGCAAGTTAAGGCGGATTCAGATGGCGACAACGGCGATACGATGTACGCGATTTTGTCACACAAACTGTGAAATCCTATATGCAGCGAACGAATTCGCTAGGTTGCGGCAGCGAAATCGCGTTAATTGCGATGCTCTTTTTTTTTTTTTAAATCCCCAAATATGGCCCCCAATAAATGTCTAAGCAAGTGCTGCGCATTATTCGCATCGCGCCGCATGATAGAAATCGCCATGTGAATCCGCCTTTACGCGGGGAACAATTAACATGTCCTATCACACTAAATTTTTAGATGCTGAATTGGTTTCAGTACTTTATGTCAGTACAAAATTTCTCCAGTTTCGTCTTACATCCAGCACTTTTGACCTATAAAACACTTAATCCAAGTACAAATTTGGTACTGAAAAAAGAGAGTCAATTTTTTGTACTATTTTTGACTCTCTTTTTTCAGTACCAAATTTGTACTTGGAATAAGTGTTTTATAGGTCAAAAGGTAAAAAGTGCTGGATGTAAGACGAAACTGGAAAATTTTGTACTGACTGGAGCAATTTTGTACTGACAAAAAGTACTGAAAACCAATTCAGCATCTAAAAATTTAGTGTGATATATGTACCTCCTTTGGCGAGAGGATTGAGATGTAGTCCTCGTAGATGAAGCGGGCCTTCTCCTCCACCACCTCGGGGTTGGCCTCTCGCTTGAGCTCCTCGCACGCGAGCCAGAACAAAATGTTCTCCTCGCTGTACTCGCACTTTAGGAAGTCGCGGAACACCTTCCGACCGGCTGGAACACAAACTCAGTCACTTTCCACGTAACGGGAGCTTCCATGTGTATTTAGATACTTTCATTTATTATTTCATCCATGAATACGTAATAACAACGTGTACGAACAAAAGAGTTAGGGTGAGGATAGCATGCAAAACACGCACCAACAAGGTGCCAAAACACAAAGAAGTGGCAACTATCCTTTAATAAATTATTTGTCATTATATATATATATATATATATTATATATATATAACATATTACTAGTACGTGAACTAGCAGTTTATAAACACTGCCAGAGACAAATTACAGTCATTCATGACTTGATGAATTTGGTACATTTGTTTATAAATTAATTATTTGGATTCAACTTGACATGTTGCGGCAGTTGATTCCACAGAGATACTGTTCTAGCCCTTTTTATAAAATTCTAATCTTACTTTGGGGGCTACATTCACTTTCTTTCTAGCTCCTCTGACAATTAAATGGCGAGCGGCCGGAGCAGGCACCGCTGCTACTGGCTGCCAAAATGCTCAGGGCTGAAGGGACAGTTCTTGTCATTCCTCGAAGAACTACAGTGATTTGTATAATTATAAAATAGTATTCACTTCTTAATCGTGCAGTGTTGTTATAAGTATAGCCAAAATGCAGTGCTATATATTTGAGTGGATTACTTAACAATTATTGCATTATAATTATACTCGCCTCAAGAGACTTATATTGCTCATTGTCTTAGTATATTTGCAAAAAAAAATTGCATGAAATTATAATTCGGAGAATGTGTAATATTGAAATAATTAATATGTCATTCATGTTTTATTATGATAAAACATATAACATTGTACTTATGTATCTATCATGGAGAGAGAATGATTTTAGTCTGTATCTTATTTATATATTAATTGAGAAATGGAAGCTAGTATTTTTCTATTATGTGTGTATTATATATGATTTTTTTATTTTTTCTTATTTTAGTTTTTAAGCTGACATGCAATAATCAAGGTTGATTTGAGTGTATAGATATTTTTATCTGACTCGACTATGTATGTCTATTGTTCTGTGATTTTTAATACAGTAAAAAAACTTTTTAAACTGAAAAACTGAAACTTGTAATTCCATAATATATTTTATTTGGTCGGTGATTTGTCTGTCCCATTCCGGTCAACGTTATGTCATAAGTCTTATGGGACAGTAAATTGTAATATAGTTGAGTTTTCTTTAGTAAGAACCCACACTTATATGATACTCCGTAAAACCCTGTGGAGTCGAATTTAAATTTAAAAATCGGTAATATACAAAAATAGCTAGCCCCTGTCATCTCGGCAACTTTTGCAGCTCTGGTGCCGTGCGGGTGGCGAGCACCAAAACAGGGAGAGGTTGTGATGACCGATTAAAGTAATGTCGGTGATGATGACCCCATGTAGTAATTAACACAACTTGCTCACCTCCACTCTTCATGAGCTTGTCGAAGGAATGGCCCCAGCTGCGAATGTCGTCCAGCGTCGGCCTGCAAAAAAAACACTCCGTCAATTTACCTGTCAACACACTTCAACGTGGAATGTCATGTGATCAACAAGAAATTTTGTCAACGTGGAATGTGATCAACAAGAAATTTTGTTAACGTAAAATTTTGTCAACGTAAAAAAAAAAGAAAAAAAAAATCTTCCCAGTGGTATTAAAAAAAGTGAAGAAAATTTAAATGCATTTAAGAAGAGAATGAAAACTTTTTTATGTGTAATATGAAATCGGTGACTGCTACAAGACTATAAATAATTATTTACTATGTATGTGTGCTGAATTGTAAGTGAGATTAATTAGTAAATGTGATTGAATTAATTAAATTCAGAATATATTTTAACAATGTAGTACTGACGTGAAAAAAATGCACTCCAATAATTTATTATATATTATTATTAAAGCGTTCATGCGAGGATCCAGATCCAAATTTCGGGAGGGGCTGTCTCCAAAAGGTCAATGATAATAAAAAAATTGAAGAGTGGGAAATGCCTATATTGCCCAATGTTAAATCCAAAATTTGGGAGGGGGCTGCACCCCCCTGGATCCGCGCGTGAATGCTGCTCGTTTTTGAGTCCAGGAGTTACGTTTGAAACTATTGTAAAGCCACGTAATTCCTATTCTAATACTAGGAATTTAAATAGTACTATATTACCTCCAAAAAGCAGACTTAAACTTTTAGACAAAGGTCCTATGTGCTCATGTATTAAAATGTACAATTAACTTCCTGTTTCATTAAAAGATATCTACACATATTATATAGAATTTAAAAACGCTGTAAAATTGTTTCTTATAATAAGTATTGTTTTTATAGTGTAGATAAATATTTGGATGTGTAATAATTTTGTTTTCTTGTTGTTGTTTTGTGTGTGTGTTAATATATTCTTTGTTCTAAAATGACGCGTCTTACCCATGCATGATACCATGTATTTTATGTGTGTACCTTGTATTTGGAATGAGATAAAATAAATAATTTGAATTTGAACGTTTTGGTAGCGGACTCTTTAATGAATGAAAAAGATTTGCTGCCTATAAAGGGGCGTGGTCATTCAAACTTTAGTAAAAACACTTGCTGGTCTAACATTTGAAAAATAGAATTTAGTTATCTATAGCAAATAACTGCGGGAAATGTCTTCTCGACTTACATAAAAAAATGTAATACAATTAAATAAGACAATACACACAATACAAAATCCAATTAAGCCTTTTTATGCTGAGTAAATTCCTTTACATCATAATAGTTCGGATCATTTAAAAATACAAGCAATTTTTTTTTAAATTATTTACAATCTAATTTTTTTAAGCTATCAGGTAGTTTATTAAAGAGTAGGGTAGCACTATTATATGGACTCCTATTAGCAAGAGAGAGACATGTACTACTTTCCTATTTCTATAATATGTATATCATTTGCTCTTCTTGTATTATATGAGTGTACAAATCGTTTTAAATTTTTCTGGATACGTTTTAACAAATTTAACACTTTCAGAAATAAATACACATGGTACGGGGAGTATTCTCAAAAATTTAAAATGATCTTTACATGATTCTCTTATAGTTAAGCAGAGCATGGATCTAACTGCCCTTTTTTGAGAGAACTTTTTCTTAATACATTGTTGAGTTTGACTGCATTGCATTGTTCCAATCAATAAGTCGATGTCACGTATCGACCCATCGCGAGAATTCTGGAGATAGTGCCCTTCCAGTTCCTCTCCTGCTGTCATTTTTTTATTAAATCAATCGAAAAAGGGGGTTCAAAAGTACACCTCGCAATTTTGTTCATTTTTTAGCACTGCAACATACCTAAAATGGAGATTTAAAGAGGTCGCGTGGCCTGGAGGCAAGACGCTATTACATCTTTTGGTTATATAACACTTGTAAACAATCACGTTGCTATGGAAACAAATAATAATTTTTAATACCCAAGCAAAAATGCAACAATGGACAATTTGCATCAATTTTTTTTAAAGCTCAATCGAAAGAGGAGGTCGAAAAATACATATATGAATTTTATGAGATTTTTATTCTTACTGCATCATGGCTAACATAGAGATGTAAAGAGGTCACGCGACCTTGGGGTGGCGCCCGTCACGCCTATGACGTCACTGAACTGTTTGGTCAAACAAACGATCGACTCTATACCGTTTGTAAACAACCACGTTGCTATGGAAACAATTAAGCAACAATTAGTTTATAGTTTACAAGCGTTATATAGACGATCGTTTGTTTGCTTGACCAGACAGTTCAATGACGTCATAGTCGTCACGGGCGCCACCTCCAGGTCACGTGACCTCTTTACATCTCTATTTTAGCCATGATGTAGTACAAATAAAAATATCATAAAATTCATATATGTATTTTTCGACCTCCTCTTTCGATTGATGCAAATTGTCCAATGTTTACAAGAGTTAAATGCAGGAGCCTAATGGGGTACTGACCGGTATTTGAGTTAGCAATACTAGTAAAAAGTACTGTGAATTCTATGAAGAACGAGCCTTATTAGAGCATTCTACGACAATTTGCTGATTTTATATGAATTTTTAAAACTTTTTTTGGTGACGTCATACCATTGAATCTTAAATGGGGAAATGCATCAGTTAACATTGCTAAAATGAAAAGTTATTGAGGTAGGAATTTGAAACCTTCATTATCGTGATTCTAGTACCTGAAAACCTTGCAAATGAAGTTTTGGTTACATTTCAAAATTAAGTATGGGATTTGGCAATGTTAACTGATCTATTTTTCCATTTAAGATTCAATGCTATCATGACGTCATTTTTGAGAGGTTTTAAAAAATCATATAAAATCAGGAAATTGTCGTAGAAAGCTACAGCTATAGGGCTTGTTCTTCATAAAATTCTCGTGCCTTTTAAAATGTTGACAAAAACTTGAAACTTGTTTTTTTGGTCAGTACCCCATTCTCGCTGTACGACCACAAGAAACTTCAACAATAGAGTTTAGTACTGCACATGTCATTGACCAAGGTCACGCGAGCTGGTGCTTGCCGGCGTTGGTGCTCATTAGTGCTCGCAGCAGGCGCGGATCCAGGGGGTGACCAACTACCCAAAAATTTTGGATTTAACATGGCAATATAGGCACTTTCAATATCCATTTTTGTAACATTGGCACTATAGAGACCCCTCTCCCTGATATCAAGCGGTCACCAAAGTCAAGGGAAGTTACTTACGGAGGTTCAAACGGTCACCAAAGTCAAGGGAAGTTACTTACGGAGGTTCTCCGTCGCAGGTGAGCGAGTCGAGGTAGTTGGCCTCCTTGTTTTTCGAGTTGAGCTCGTCGCCCGACTTGACCGCCAAGCTGCAACAAGAGCACACACGTCACAACAATGACTTCACTACCAGCTGTAGTTTAACAATTGACTGGAAAACGAGATAGGGTGAAAATCACATCGGGAGAAATAAGTTGAGTTTTTACATTCCATCATGAAGATGCACTTGTGTGTGGTTCCCCAGGCTTTTAGACATCACTTTAGTCCATTGATAAAAAGTAGAGGTGTCCATCCTGACTGAGGTTTTCCACGGTTCCCTCAGTCTCACCTCAGCGAATGCAGGGACGTGTAACAGGTCGTGGCCATCATCCGTTCCCTACCTTGTCCCTACCCATTACCCTGCCGCAAGCTGCTGTACGCTCTTAGGAGTGTATCTTTGTAAAAAAAAAAAGAAGATGCAATTCCGTATTAAGAAGCTGCAGCAATTTCTTGGCTGGCCGCCACACTCGACAAGGTATAACAAAACATATTTCGCTGCGTCTATTTTTACCTCCCGCCCCCCGTTCTAAACAATCGCCAATTCTCCCCCAGCCACGTCACTGCGAGCGGCGCACGAGTTTTCATAACCTGACTAAATTTCACTGATATTTCCTTCACCATCCGTCCCTTGCCCGAGCATGAGCACGAAAGTTGTAATTCTTTTTTTTTTTTTTTTTTTTACAAGGTTACACCCCTATGAGCTTACAGCTCGCGGCGGGGTGATGGGTAGGTATAAGGGAGGGAAGAAATGCACTCTACATGCATTTCTCATAACAGTGGCCATAGCCTCTGTTACGCAGCATTTACTGAGGTGATACTGAGGGAACCGTGGAAAACCTTAGTCAGGACGGACACCTCTACTTTTTATCAATGGACCAAAGCGATGTCCAAAGACTGGGGAACCATGACACACAAGTGCATCACTGCACTGGGTTGAAAGCGAGGCAAATTTACCCCCGGGGAGGGAGCAACGTAATTTTTACTTGAAACGGTCACCCATCCAAGTACTAACCACGCTCGACGTGCTTGACTTCGGTGATCTAACGAGAACCGGCCAATGCACTGCACCACACTCAACACCGCCTGACTAGCTGGTACGTTAAGAAGAGACAGGACGAGGTATGTCCTCCGTGATGTGTCGCTTCAATGCAGTTGTCCAGCCTCTGTCGCTGGACACTTTCAGTAAACTGAGTTAAAAACCGAGGGTATATGGAAGGTCTGTCTCACACACAGGATCGCATCATTTCGCAGATTATGACAAAAAAAATTAAGAACCCAATGCGATCAGTTGTACGCGCGCACATACTGCAACTTCGTATCGTACGTTTCAACGAACCGGTTTCTAAATTTTTAACATACGATGTGATACGAAAAGGCAGTGTGCGACCCCCCTTAGAGTCGAATTCAACGTTTTCTCAACTTCTTATTTTCAATTTATAAACGCTGTGAGACGACCAGTTTGAACATGCATAAAGCTGGAAACGTGCGTGTCTAATTTTACCCGCCCTCTTGTTTACATCCTGCAAGTACTAACCTGATTTAAAACACCCAATTTCAGTGCGGAAACGAAACACTTTGCACGTAATATCGACTCTAGGGATTGAATTAAGTTGCTTGTAGTTCGGACAATGCTTAAATTTGAACTAAATGTGCTGCAGGGATTGTCAGCCATCAAGTCGCACATTTTGAAGCAACTATATTACTTTTGTTTGAAATAATAGACGACTGTTATCTGACCGGAACAGGAAGTGCGATCAAGCGATGATCGCAACTTACAAGCAGCAACAAAATATTTCAAGAAATTTATAAATCCCAAAATTTACGGTTTCCTCAGTCTCACCTCAGCAAATGCTGGGACGTGTAACAGGCCGTGGTCACCATCTTTTCGCTACCTTATCCCTATACCCATGCAATTACCCTGCCGCGAGCTTCAAAAGCTATCTAGCTAGGTGTATCTTTGTATTAAATAATAATAATAATAACACACTAAATTTTTAGATGCTGAATTGGTTTTCAGTACTTTATGTCAGTACAAAATTGCTCCAGTCAGTACAAAATTTCTCCAGTTTCGTCTTACATCCAGCACTTTTGACCTATAAAACACTTATTCCAAGTACAAATTTGGTACTGAAAAAAGAGTAAAAAAAAAGTACCGAAAATTGACTCTCTTTTTTCAGTACCAAATTTGTACTTGGATTAAGTGTTTTATAGGTCAAAATTGCTGGATGTAAGACGAAACTGGAGCAATTTTGTACTGACATAAAGTAGTGAAACCAATTCAGTATCTAAAAATTTAGTGTGAATAATGTGGTACAGAGAAGCGTAGTGAGGTTGAAATTAAAAACACTCTTATTTTGAGAAATGAAATTTCAAAAGCATCGAAAATTATTGTATCTAGTATTGCACAGGGATGACATGGGGGGGGGGGGGGAGGGGGGAGCATTGATAGATCAAATATTAAACTAAAATAATGCGATCATACACAAATTTTTAATGTAAAAACCTTGGTCGTGAAAACATTATTTGTAAGAGAAAATTTACTAAATGCTAACACAAACGAAGATGTAAAATTATTTTAAAATTTCCCGGGAAGCCCAAGTTGCTCCCAAAGAAGCGAATAGTGTGCTCCGGGAGGCCAAGTTGCTCCCATAGAAGCGAGTAGTGTGCTCCGGGAGGCCAAGTTGCTCCCATAGAAGCGAGTAGTGTGCTCCGGGAGGCCAAGTTGCTCCCATAGAAGCGAGTAGTGTGCTCCGGGAGCCCAAGCTGCTCCCATAGAAGCGAGTAGTGTGCTCCGGGAGGCCAAGTTGCTCCCATAGAAGCGAGTAGTGTGCTCCGGGAGGCCAAGCTGCTCCCATAGAAGCGAGTAGTGTGCTCCGGGAGGCCAAGTTGCTCCCATAGAAGCGAGTAGTGTGCTCCGGGAGGCCAAGCTCCTCCCATCAAGGATGAAAATGCAAATATAAGGACAGATGCTCTTTGTGATTTCACGAACTAGTTTTCATTTGACACTCTGCACGAAAGGTCAAATTGAGGCCTTTGCAGTAGCACAAATGAGCTGTCTTAACACCACCTGAATTTTGCATACAATCCGCTTGAATATTCTTTTTATGACACATCTCGAGTGAATAATTTGGAGCTCCGCGCGGGTCATCGATTTTCCAGATAACATTTTTACCGCTAGACATGTTTCGCGTGACAATTTGCGTGTCGAATTATAATTATGAAATAAGGTGACATCAACAGATTCAGCACTTGGTGACGTCACACAGCTGAAGAGCTCTGAAGAAGACGATAAGACAGGCCCGCCACTTAGCAAGTGCTGACACGTGCCATTACGACCTCGCCTTCGTTCTAGGGGTATTTTTTTTTTATCGATATAATTACATGATTCAGTGAAGCAAAAATCAATCACGTTAATTAAGATTATACCTTGCAGAAAAAAATACCTTCACATCACTGTTTGTTTGTTTGTTTGTTTGTTTGTTTGTTTGTTTGTTTGTTTGTTTGTTTGTTTGTTTGTTTGTTTGTTTGTTTGTTTGTTTTGAGTCCACCTGTCACTTGTGAAGCTACACATTGCAAAGACATGCAAAGTGAAGTAGGGATCGAGGTAGAAATCAGCTGTTCTCAGATTGCTCGAAAATGTCCCGCGGACACTTCTTGTGACGTTCAAGTTAAAAATATATGACGGTTTGTTCTCTAGAGAAAAGTAGGCCACAATTTTCTGAAAGCTCTCACATTTTTTTTTTTTTTTTTTCACTTTATTAATAAACTCGCTCACAGAAATAGTCCAGTTTAAGAATGGTAACAAAATGTACCAACTATTATTTGCACCTCTACGAACTAGAATAATTGTAATAATCAATTTTATTATTTTGCAAAAACATGCAACGTTCAATCGGAATGTGTTTACGCGAGGCGATATTTTTAGAGTACCTCTTTCGTATCCGCTGCACGACGCTGGCCCACTTGCTCATGTCGGCGGCATGGCGAGACTGCCGCGCTGATGTGCCTCACCGCCGGACGCTCCAACCCTCGCGCACGCGCCCTCGCAGGGTGCTTTTGACCTTGAAGATCGGCTTATCATATAACACGCGGAAGTTCAACATTGTTCCTTGTCCGAAATGTAGTACTTGAAATTCGTATATAACGTTATTAAAATATTTTAAATCCGCCGTTAAAAACATTTTGTTATAAAATAGTTCGATCTTTCGACCGCCAAACTTTTCACAAGTTGCTAAAGAACACCCACTCGTGAATCCGGGAGGTGATTGATGGCATCCACCATCAATTATTGCCGACCATTCTGACTGAGGTTTCCATGGATTCCTCAGTCATTAAAAGGTTAATATTGGGATGGAATGATATAGCTAGGCCACAGCCGCTCCGGTTTGGAATCAAAACTCTAAACAATACACTTGACAAGAGGCAGGGAGTTAAAAACAAATCAAATTACAGCACGTTACAAATAAATATTGCATCATTTTTATTTCACGAAACTGCAGCCAAGGGCGTTGCATTTGTTTGACACAGCCATGTGCGCTCTCCAAACAAACGGCGCCCAAGGCCGCACTGTGTACACAGTCCTTGACAAATCTTCTTATAAAATAGAACTGCTCGTCTTTTTTTGCATGTTGTACAATGAAAACAAACTTTGCTGATGTGCAGAAAACGTATATATGTATTTTTTAACCCCTAAGAGCTTACAGCTCGCGGCGGGGTAATGAGTAGGGATATTAAGGTTAAGTAAAGGATGGTGGCCACGGCTTGCATGTACGCGTCCCAGCCAGCACTCGCTGAGGTGAGACTGAGGGAACCGTGGAAACTCTCAGTGAGGACGGTCACCTCTACGTTTTCTCAATGTACCAAAGTGATGTCCAAAGTCTGGGGAACCACACACAAGTGCATCACTGCACTGGGTGGAAAGCAAGATTAAATTACCCCAGGAAGGGAGCAATTTAACCCTAAAAAATCAATTACGTTTTGCCTTATTAACTTCCATTCTTATCTCGCAGCAGGATTTAAAAATCGTTGCCAAGTTGACACGGTTTATACCGATTTTAATAAAGCATTTGGTAAGGTCCCACATAATCTCCTCTTACTGTTAGATGGACAAATCATATACTCAATATTTGCAGAAACGGTTGCCATGTGTAATATATGCCATTAATGAACTGAAATTTGCATGTGATTTAAATTGTCTTAAAGTTTTGTACTATTCAAATTTTAATTCCTTTTTGAAATATGGCATAATTTTTTGGGGGGATTCTACTGACTCATGTAAGATATTTATTTTGCAAAAGAGTCATTCGAGCCATGTTAAATTTATCACGTTATGAATCATGTAAAAAGCATTTTAAAAAACATGAAATATTGCCACTTCCATGTATGTATTATGTATTGGAGTGTGTTAGTTTTGTAGAAAAAAAATTACAATTATATTTTTTATGTTGATAAAAAGCATTAATACATTACTAGAAATGTGAATAAAACTATTGTCCCTCCTAAAAGTAGAATTAGACTTATTGACCATGGACTTATGCATAAATGTATCCAGTTGTATAATAAATTACCAGTATCACTAAAAAATGTACAAAAATATGCAGATTTTAGGAATTTGGTTAAAAAGTTTCTGCTCAATGACTGTTATTACTCTGTTAAGGATTTTTTACTGTGATTTTTCTTCTGTATTGGTTATGTATTTTGCCCTTTGACGTGTCTTACCCATGCATAATGCTTTATTTCTACTTGATATTAATATAATGCATAAATGTATTTGAAATTGGACGAATAAAAATAATTTGAATTTGAATGTAACCGAATGCGCGGGTTCATTCAAAGGGTTGGGACAGAGCGTACATGATTAATCAAGTTCACTCTGGTTGGGAGAAATTTCAAAACAGACACGTCAAAAATTCTGTACATGACTGCACTTGTTCGACCAATTCACGACTGTGGTCTCCAGCTGCCTATACAACAAAACAAGATACACTGGAAAAAATTCAAAGAAAATTTATTAAAAGTATAAAGTGTCAAAAAGACCAGATCAACTATAATAAACAAAATTATCCTGAATTGTGCAAAAAATATGCAATAACAATACTTAAATACAGACGCGATATGAGCGATAGCTTTTTTCTTAAGAAGTTAATCGATGGAAAATTAGACTGTCCTGAAATTCTAGCTGAGCTCAGTCTAAATGTACCAGCGAGACAAAACAGATCATCTCACCTTTTCTACATACCAAACTCAAGAATTGATGTTGATAAATATTCTTTTATTTCCAGAGTTCAATCATTTTGCAATGAAGTGTACAGTAAATACGAGCTTGACATTTTCCATCAATCTTCGCAAGAAATTGCAAGAATATGTAAATAACTCAAAATAATGCTTGTTTAATTATGTAATATAAATATAATGTATTATATGTTACCAAGATTTTAGTTACATAATAATTTTTGTACGTGTGTATTTTAACTAAGAATTTGTATGAACTATTGTATTCTTTATAATCGGATTACCTAACATGTAGACTGTTTAATTTCTTCAATAAATAAAATAAATAAACTTAATTTTTAATTGAAATGGTCACCCATCCAAGTACTAACCATGCTCGACGTAGCTTGACTTCGGTTATCTAACGAGAACGGTACCACGAGAATGCACCACGCTCAACTTTTGTCACCTGTTATTTCATGACTGAACGAAGTGACAGTGACCTTCGCAAGGTCAGCAGACCGGGCAGTGGTGCTCATATTATAACCTTCGCAAGGTCAAGAGACCAGGTAGTGGTACTCATGTGACCTTCACAAGGTCAGGAGACCGGGTAGTGGTGCTCATGTGACCTTCGCAAGGTCATCAGACCTGGCAGTGGTGCTCATGTGACCTTCACAAGGTCATCAGACCGGACAGTGGTGCTCATGTGACCTTCGCAAGGTCATGAGACCAGGTAGTGGTGCCCATGTGACCTTCGCAAGGTCATGAGACCGGGCAGTGGTGCTCATGTGACCTTCACAAGGTCATCAGACCGGATAGTGGTGCTCATGTGACCTTCGCAAGGTCATGAGACCGGGTAGTGGTGCTCATCCGTCAAATAAAGCTCCTGCGGTTACCATGTGCCGACCTGACTTCGGTCTCCATGCAACACTGTAAGAGTTGTAACGTCCTTGAAGCGGAATCATAAAAGGTCGCGGGTCCATGGGAGTTCAAAGTTAATTATAGCGACGAGTACCTTAATAGTATATCATTCTACAATGAATGTATATAAGTTCGGGAAGGATCCTTGACTAATTGATGCGATATTGTTTTCTTCCGATTTACATCTCATTAAGTTGATGGATGTTTTGACAAGAAAAAAAAATTCATCGACGCACAGGGAAGTTATTTTTCACTCGTGGTTCGTTTTGACGGTCCATTCAAGCTGACGTTTCCATGGTCCTCTCAGTCACATCACGATAGTGATATTTGCTAAAATGCACAAAAGTTCGGAAAGAACGCTTCATTTAACACAGGCGCGGATCCAGAAAAAAATCGGGGGGGGGGGGAAGGCTGCCTCCATAAGGCCAATGTTGAAAACAAAATTGGATTGGGGGATATGTATATATTTATATTGCCTGTGGTAAATCCAAAATTTCGGGGCTGTGCAGCCCCCCAGTCCCCCCACCCCTTGGATCCGCGCCTGATTTTAACATGGGGTTTGCCTGACGAAGACTACCGAATGAATGAAAGGTGCTTATGAAAAAAATATAGCCTGCAGTATTAGAGGTCTGCACGGGCCGGATTTTTGAGGCCCGGCCCGGCCCGGGCCCGTGAAAGTTTTTCCACAGCGCGGCCCGGCCCGTGGTCCATCTGAAATTAACCCTCGGTCCGCTCGTGGCCCGCTCATTTAGTGCAGGCCATCGGCAGTTTTGTTCGGTTTTATATTGTTTCATTCATTTTTTTTTTAAGTCTGTTATGCCTTTATGTGTGCCTTTTCATTTTAGTTCAATACGATGTATGACCATCATAAAACTGAAATTAAAAAAGTTTTTTTTTTATTATTTTTTTATTTCCGCATCTCTGCAGCTTCTCTAAGTAAAAAAAGTCATTGTAATACGTAATTTTAAAGTTTTGAAGAATAGGCCCGTCCGGCCCGCGGGTCTGGCCCAGCCCAGGTCCGTTGCGCACCACCCGCTGCCCGGCCCGAGCCTGGCCTAGGCCTAGGCCCGCGGGTCAGGCCCGGGCCCGTGCAGTCCGTGCAGACCTCTAGCCTGTATGTTCTACGAATTAAGCTTCAACAAAAAAATGTTTAACAAGTAAAAAGTTGTAAATATCTTGGTTTAATAATTGATGATAAACTCAGCTGGAATTTACATATTGAATATTTGAAAAAGCAGCTGCATTCTGTAAATTTTACAATGAAGCAGCTTAGAAAGGTATGTAACTTGGACACCCTAAAAGTTGTATATCATGGATATGTTGAGTCCAATTTAACATGTGGTATACTTCTTTGGGGATCATCAGATCAGTGCCAAAACAATTCAATATTTAAATGCCAAAAAAATATTGTATATTGTATGGTTATAGCAAAATCTAGAGTATATAAGTTGTAATAAATTGTGGCAAAAACTAGGTCTACTAAATTTTCCTTGTTTATGCATATTTTCCATGATAATGTTTGTAAGGAAAAATATTGAGAATTTTACGACAAATGAAAAAATAACAGGCCATAACACCAGAAATTCTCAAAAAATTTATATAGATGTTGCTAAATCTGAACAAGAAAAGCGAAGCTTATTTTTATTAGGCCCAAAGCTGTACAATAATCTTCCTGATACCTTAAAACATCTACCTAGTAATCAACAGTTTCGGTCAAAACTGATTGAATTTTTATTGCAGAACAATTTTTGTGCCATAACAAGAAAAAGAACAGCTTTAAATAATGTAAATGCTTTCCTTGTAATAGATTGATTTAATAATATAGTATTATAATAAAGAATTAGTTTCAGATCTTTTCTATTAATAAAAATGTTTTTTTTTTTATATAAAATTTTTATTTCTCAGGTATTGTGGACTGACTAGATAATACTATAATATGTATGATTGTAATTAATAATATTATAAAACTGATGATAATATGTTTTAATTTTTATGTTTCTTTTACAGGTATTGCATACTAAAATATTGTAAACATTCATTTTGTACCTTACGGTTCTATATGTGCAATAAATAAATACAAATTCATGGTTTCGAATCCGTTTTACTGTCACAAAATCAAAAAAATATATTTTGAGAATTAACGTGGTAAATTTTCTGCCCCCCCCCCCCCTTTTTTTTTAGGGAAAATGGATTCGAGCGATCTTTTAAATAGGTTTTTGGTCAAAGATCAGCTAGGTCATAGCAATGCCATGTTTTTTTTCATACCACCTGATGGTGTATTTTTTTTTAGATATTCTACCGGGTCTTTGTTAGTAAAGGCCCTATGTTAATCGACGCGTTCACTCTGACTTTGTATTTTTTTTTTCTGGAGAACCTATATGTGAAATGGATTTTTTTTATTTCGGTTTGATATAAAGAGAACCATTTGAACTATTTTTAGAAAATATAATGGTAGCGATTCACAAAGAGAGTTACTCAGATTTTTCGCTAACCACGTTTAGTGTCAATTAATTAGGCTGGCGCTAACCGTGGTTAGTGAGAAACCTGGATAATTTTGTGGTTAACTCTTTCTTAATACTAAATTTTTATTTTCTGATAACACCCACGATAATTAATTTTATCTCGATAAATATTATATAATTTATGTATTTTAATTGAAATCATGGACGTCGGAGGCGAAGAAAAGCAGAGGCCACATGTTAGTTGGTGGTAAACTCAAGAGGTGGCAGCACCATGCCAGCTTGTTGTTACTGGTTGGCATGACAACCGATAAATCGACCGCCGCCGTGACATTATAAGGGTGACTTTTTTTGTTCAATCGACAAAGCTGCCAATAATAAGTACAGGTGTGCCAACCGATCATAAGTTTTTATATCACGATGTTTCTGCTATTGATTATCGTCATGGGGGTTGTTCCCAAATTCCACCAGATAATCCTCCTAGCATGTCTCTTAACCAGGGCACCTTTTTGTTACACACTTTATCAAGGGGGGCGAAAATACCCCGCTATTTAAATCACATGTTAAGGGTAAGATAACGCCACCAATGTTAAAAAAAATCCCTCACACAAAAATTCTGAAAAAAATTTAAAATGTTCTCCTCTATACCCCCTATCAGTAACTAAAATATCAGGTATACCAAATACAATCTATATAGTTTTTGAGTTATGAATTTTAAATTTGACTAATTTAACATGGGAGTTCCATTTCTCCATGTTAAAGTAGTCAACTTTAAAAATTAATAACTCAAGAACTAGATCGTATTTGTATACCTGATATTTTAGCTACTAATAGGGGGTGTAGAGGAGAACATTTTAATTTTTTTTTTCAGAATTTTTGTGTGAAGGATTTTTTTTTTAACATTGGTGGCGTTATCTTACCCTTACAAAAAAGTTAAAGTTTTTCCTCGTTATTTATTTATTAATTAATTTTTTTAAGGAAGTACATTAATTGCTTTTTGTGGCTAACCAAGGATTATAAATTATTTCTGTTTTTTTTGGGGAAGTATTTTACATTTTTTTCTGGTTTAAAAGAGTTATTTATAAGCCATATCGCACCTACCTGCTTGTGCTGGGATTAAGACGGTCTATAATAACATGAAGGGATCCGCCCGCCCTTTTCGACGCTCCATTGACACTCCCGGCTGTCCCGCAGCTTTGTGAAATATTACCAAATGTACAGGCTGTATTGTATCACTTAGCTCACTTGCGGTGAAAAAATATTGCTACTAAAGAAATATAATCGGTAACTAAACCACACCACCCCATATATAACACACAATTATATTTATATATGTCCAACGCATTAACGCGCGCGGGAGGGGGGGGGGATGAGGCACTTGTTAAATAATTTTTTCAACTTTTTTGGGGCAGTTTTACTCCCCCGGCACCCGCTTGGTTGATGGTAATACTACAAGCTGTGCCTTTTTTTTTTTGTATAATATATGAAGCATGATGGTGAGTGTTATATCGAAATAAACGATATTAATGTCAACCGTGCCATGTGGTAACTGGTATTGAAACGAAAAGTCATAAAGATAAGGCACTGATAAGCTACAGGCAGATGACCAATAGAGGCTTCAAGTGAGTGCCCTCGCGCTGCGCAACTGTTGTCGCTAAGGTCCATCTTGCACTTGAAAATGAAGCAAAGTGTTTTTTTTTTTTTTACTTTTCTCGGTTATAAATCAAGTAAAAAATCTAAATCTTGAATTATCTTCTTTATTTTTCAGTTTGGACCAAAGTTCCGTAAAGGAGTTTTCCCTAAAAAAAATCTTATTCTTGTATATTATAGTGAAAAATCGAATTCACGTTTTTTTTACATAGTTTAGTATAGCGGGTGGTAACACCGGAAAATCAGCTGACTTGAAGCCTCTATTGAAACCGTGATGGTTGTTGCGTTGTGATTCATACTATACGAATAAGAAATGCAAGAGATCTGAAGTTCGTTGGATGTGAGTGTTTCTGATTATTATTATTTATCTTTTGATTGTTTTTCATCTGACGTGATCCAAATATGTGTATTTATATATATATATATATATATATATATATATATATATATATATATATATATATATATATATATATATATATATATACATATATATGTGTATTGGTTTTGCTCTTTTTCATTTTTTTTATTTTTTAAAGAAATGCAAAGCTTTTCTAATGTTTCACTTTATAATACAAAATACTAAAATCAATCTTATGTTTCAGATATGGAACACAATCTATGATCATATATAATTGTTTGTTTTTGGTGGGTTATGTTGTTTAATTACAATTATTCGTTGTTAATATGTTAAAAAAAATTGTAATTAGAACTTTAGGAATATAAAAAAAAAAAAAAATATGGTAATTTTTGTTACACTTCGGATAAATCACTTGATAAAATGTCTTAAATTAGAGAAAAAAATATAAATGTTTACTTGTAAAAATATCACCATTCAAAAATATAAATTATATATAAGTTATAATAACTAATTTGGTAATTTGACAGCATTTTAATGTAATGTGCACTAGAGTTATAAGGCAATGCCTTTTCTGGACACTACTGTATAACTAAATGTAAATAATAAAAAAAAAGTCATCTACATCCAAAATGACTGAATAAAGAATCTGAAGTTTCCATTGCTTTAATTCTGTTAATGTTTAGCAAATTTTAAGATTTCCTCCGACCTCGAAGAGTGTTGAATCCAAATTAAGATATCATCTCACTGTCACATCGTTATCGAAATATTGCAGCAGGGTCATCAAACTAACCTCAAGACTTTGGCATTTTATCCCAATTAAATGGAAGGCTATGCAGAAATTGGGTGAAGCAAATTGTGGAACAAAAATGCCGCCTCACGAGGTGAGAACATTAAAACACACAAATCGCGGTAACAAAATCGATCAACTCGATCCTTCGGGTCGATTTCTTTTTGCTCCTCGATTTTCATTCAGGAAAAACGAATCGAACAAACAAAATAACGGTTCTAGCAAAACAACGTTTTTTTATGCTCATCTGTATAGCATAGTAACAGAAAATACAAAATATTTATTCTAAAAAACACAATTAGTTTTAACATTCTCTGGCCTGGATTTTTAGGAAGGGAAAGGGACATTTCAATGTTTCGAGTCAATAAACAAAACTTACATCATTATATTATTATTATTATTTTACAGGGAGCTGGCTGAGAGGTAATGGGCAGGGATAACGTATATATAGGGAACGCATCGTGGCCACAACCTGAATATGTTATACGCGTCCCAGCATTCACTGAGGTGAGACTGAGGGAACCGTGGAAAACCTCAGTCAGGACGGACACCTCTACTTTTTATAAAAAATGGACCAAAGTAATGTCCAAAGCCTGGGGAACCACACACAAGTGCATCACTGCACTGGGTAGAAAGCGAGATGAATTTACCTCAGCTACGTGATTTTTACTTGAAACAGTCACCCATGCATCCACGTTCCAAGTTTTTTCTCAACCCATGCTCAATTAGAGCGAGTAAAATTATCTGTGCTTTTGAGGTAAAAAGACGTGACGTTTAAATTAGGACGAGTTAGACGTAATTTTTCAACTAGGGTTCAAATACCAGGGTACGTACATTTAGAGGTAAAAATTAACAGCAACATTCTCGCTTTATTCATTATTCTTTAAAGTGAGTGTTAAAACGTGGCTATCTGATCAGTGTTAATCTACAGAGTATATAACAAAGAAAATTAATTGATTATGACTTCAATTAATGTTAAATTACTTTTTATTACTTATCTTTAGTACTGACTTGTCCTATATAAACCTCAACATATTATATATTCATTGCATGAAAATTTCAATGAAAATAGCTGTTATATGATCGTAGGAAAAAATGATATTAATAAAAAAGATTTTAATTAAATCTTTCAGTAATAATTATAAACTTGAGTCTGCCAAATTGTCGCACAAACTATCAAACTTGAATGAAAAATATGTTCAGTCAGTATAATATAATATACTGTACAGTATTGTCAGTATAATATAATATACTGTACTACAGTATTGTCAGTATAATATAATATACTTCAAATGAAAGGCCGTGAGAAGGTTATTTGCTCCGTAAGATTTTGTGCAAACAACCCCCAGCTTCATTGAGGGGCATTACCCTCTGTCTTAACAAACAACCCCCAGCTTCATTGAGGGGCATTACCCCCTGTCTTAAGGGACACCGAGAATGCGAGAAAAGTACTCACCACTTTTTCCTGCAGCGAGCGGGCAACAAAGAAGAGGCAATAAGTGGGGGGATCATGGCATTGTCAGAGCAGCTTTGTCTAACTGGGGCACAAAATGCGTGCAAATGAAACACACATGAGGCATGGAAATCTCAGAAATTATAAAATAATTTGAACATGACACGGGTATTATTCATAAATCATTTTGGGATTTGACAATTCTATTTTTGTGGATGAAAAACACAGTGATTCAAAAATTGCTATACTTTTCTCGGTACTTTGTTTTTATTTAATAAGAAATGAGAAACCAACACTAAACACCATGATTATTATAGTGCCAAGTATGAAGATTCTTGAAGACAACGCATATTATTATCTTGGCAAATTGGCAGAAAAAAGTAACACATGTATTATACATGTCATGTAACATAAGTACAAAGAATTAATATTAATTCTTTGATAAATATACAGGGTGGACCAAAAGTATTATATGTGATAAATGTAATCTCAATTAAAACCAACAACAACCAATATACACTTTCTATAGTACATTAATTGGAAACCCTGAATTTGACATTTTTCAAACTGATTTTGAAGAACTGATTGACAAAATGTTTCGAACAGGTTGAAACAAGGTAAAAAGTTTGCATTCGTTCTTTTTTTTTTTTCACGAATTCAGCACCTTAAATTAATAAGGGTAAGGTAACGCCACCAATGTTAAAAAAAATCCCTCTCACAAAAATTCTGAAAAAAATTTAAATTGTTCTCCTCTACACCCCCTATCAGTAGCTAAAATATCAGGTATACAAATACGATCTAGTTTTTGAGTTATGAATTTTTAAAGTTGACCAATTTAACATGGGAGTTTCATTTCTCCATGTTAAAGTAGTCAACTTTAAAAATTTATAACTCAAAAACTAGATCGTATTTGTATACCTGATATTTTAGGTACTGATAGGGGGTAAAGAGGAGAACATTTTAAATTTTTTTCAGAATTTTTGTGAGAGGGATTTTTTTTAACATTGGTGGCGTTACCTTACCCTTAAATGCTTTCTCCCTTGATGAATTTGTTACCCAAATTACCGTTTCTCCAAATTAGCACCACTCGTAGCATGATGGCACACATGTAACCACACCTCAAGCTCTCGTCGACAAACGGCATCGCAAGCGTGGTGGAAGGATGGCGGTCTAGATGCGTGAACACTTCTTGAATCAAGGGGCACTACAAGACAAAGTCATCTGAAGTAATATCAGGGGACCTAGGGGCCCACGGTTTGGGGCCCTCACGTCCCTGTCAGTGGCCAGTGAAACCTAGCCCAGAAAATGACTGAGCCTCTCACACGAAAAGCAGTTCAAGTGTCATTTGAGCTAGATTTTACTGGCCACTGACTGGGACGTGTGGGCCCCGAATCGTGGCCCCTGATAGGTCCCCTGATATTCCTTCACACGACTTGATTTTGTACGTAGTACCCCTTGTTCAAGAGGTGTTGGAGATCAAGCATTACGATCGCTATTCTTCTTCCACCACGCTTGCGATGCTGCGAAACGTTTGCATGGCGAGGCTAGAGGTGTGTGGTTACATGTGCGTCATGCTACGAGTGGTGCTAATTAGGAGAAATAGTAATGGAGTATTGACCTCAAAATTTTTTATTGCAGAAATGGATAGAGCGTACAAAGTTATGTTACCCTGATTTTTTTCAGATTTTTTATAGACCAGGAAGTATTTTTAAAAAATTATTGAAAGTCCTTTTTGTGACGTCACGCGGCGGCAAGTCCTATCTTTTTCTGAAGGAGCGGCGTCTCGTGACGTCACAAAAAGAACTTTCAATAATTTTTTAAAAATAGTTCCCGGGCTCTAAAAAATCTGAAAAAAATCAGGGTAGCATAACTTTGCACCCTCTATCCATTTCTGCAATAAAAAAAAATTGAGGTCAATACTCTATTGGGGTAACAAAATTCATCAAGGGATGCATCGATTCGTGAAACTACAAGAAAAATAAAAACCAATTAATGCACACATTTTACCATGTTTCAACTTGTTCGAAACATTTCGTCTATCAGTTTTTTCAAATCAGTTTCAAAAATGTCAAATTTAGGGCCTCAAATTGATGTACAGAAAGATAAAAAAAAAACATAAAAACATATATACGTTTTGTTGGTTTCAATTATAGAGTATCGATCGAACTCAAAAAAATTGTATTGCAGAAATGGATAGCGGATGCAAAGTTATATGCTATGAAATTTTACTTTTTAGAGAGCAGGAATTGTTTCTCAAAAATATTGAAAGTACAGAGAGAGACTATTAGAAGGGTATGACTTAAAAGAGATGTAGGTTCAAATTCGACCTCGGCAAAACTTTTTAGCAATATTTCCCGGCCTCTAAAGAATCTGAAAAGAAATCAGAGTGGCATAACTTAGTAGTAGAAAACTTAGGTCAATCGATACTGAGGTTACAGACTTTTGGTTTATATTATGTCAGTATACAGAAAGTCGTTTTGGATTAATTAGCAATTATTATATTAATATTTTTTAATAAATTCTCTAAACACAATTTCAACTTTTATATTCTCGATGATATTAAGGGTAAGATAACACGAACAATCGATTGTTGTAGTCCCATTTGATTGACATGTAATCCTTAGCAACCTCATAATAATTCTGATTTTTTTTTTAGAGACAGTTCTTAGCACCAAAAAAATGCAGAACAAATTTCAAAACAATCGCTAGATCCGATTTTTTTATATTAATTTATTAGTTCTCCATGGGAAAGCCCTATATATATATATATACTGAAAATTTAAAAAATTAATTTAAAAAAATCGGATCGAGTGATTGTTTTGAAATTTTTTTCACATTATTTTGTTGCTAAGAACTGTGTCTCAATAAATTTTTTTAGAATTATTATGAGGTTGGTAAAGTTAACATGTTAATCAAATGGGACTACAACAATCGATGTTTCGTGTTATCTAGAAGCCGGCTGCCTCTAAATTAAACGTGTTGCCAATATCACGGCACAAAATCTGTCAACCATTTTTAAACCAATGTACACTTGTTTCCAAGGCAGAACTGGACGTGTCAACGGATTCCATGGCATGTGACGCTGGCGAAATTTAGCGCCGAGTTTCGAGAAAAAAAAAACTTCGCGAAATTTATATTTTTTAATTTCTCGCTCTACTTTCTCGAATCGTCTATTTAACATTAATTATAAAAATTATACTTTTATTTCTTTATATTCTCATTTAACATTCTCGAGTTCAGACAGGAGCCACTTAAATTTTCTTCATCAATTTCTAAAACATAACAACAATTTGAGTTCTGCGAAGTTTGCGCTTCTAATAAGTCATGCAGCTGATCCACGTCAAATAGAGTCTGACGAGCTGACCACGTGCCAGTACAAGATAAATCTGGGTTGAGGAGGACGCACCTACATTTTAAGTTCGAAAATGAGCTTGTAGATTGCCCGAGTTTGTATTCGATTTATTGGATAACATGAGGTCTGCAGAATCAGAGTGAACTCACCATGAGCATGTACAGCAGCAGCACCAGCAGAAACAACACGGTTTGTTGTTAGTTCTCTGAACGGCCACCACCGCCGCCATGGCGTTGTTATTTCCCCCTGCACTCTTATTGTTCGTGGGGGCAGCTACCGTGGTTGGCGGAGCCCCCTTGGTCGGGGGCGAGGGGTTTGAGGCCGAGGAGGTGCTGCCGCCACCGCCGCCCCGCAGTCGACACCCCGTGCTTCCAGGAACGGCCGCCGCGGCACTGGCAGCCTCTCCCTCCTGATGCACCACCGTGGTTTGGCCGACGACAGGGGACCCCACGACCCTGGGGGGCACTATAACACTGCTCCCTTGCAGCAACGTCACCCGCGGAGGGTCGGGGGGTCTTGCCACCAAAGTCACTCGGGCCGGTTCGGGGGGGTGCTGCACCAACGTGACTCCAACCACTCGCGGGGGATCGCGTGAGAACGTCACGCCCACCACACGGGGCGGCTCAGGGGGTCCCTCTTGCGTTTGGCAAGGAGGCTGTACTGGAGACTGCACAGAGAACAGCTGTTCAGTCTTGGCGCTTGACATCTGCAAACAGAAACGAGACAGCATATCAACATTGTGTCATTTTAACGTACAATTAATGGAAGGGAGGGTTAAACTGTTAAACACGTTCGTTCTTCATTGTCACAAATCTTAATCAAGTGAGCTTTTCATGTAGAAAATTGCAAACTTAATTACTTTTACACTTAATAACTCTGGCATGAAAGAGTTGCATTGCAGGTGACGCAATGTGGCGCGTGTCGCGTGGTCGCCCTACTTTCTGCTGGCACGTGTGCTAATTAAAGCCACCAGTTGTTCGGTACATATTTCGCTGGAGACTATTTGGACACAAAGCGCTGCATGCCGCGGTCATGTGCCGACTTGTGGGTGTACCTCGCTTCCACCACAACTAACGTTAAGATAACTGCTACCCTAACATAACTAACGTTAAGATAACTGCTTCCCTAACATGACTAACGTTAAGATAACTGCTACCCTAACATAACTAACGTTAAGAAAACTGCTACCCTAACATAACTAACGTTAAGGTATCTGCTACCCTAACATAACTAACATTAAGATAACTGCTACCCTAACATAACTAACGTTAAGATAACTGCTACCCTAACATAACTAACGTTAAGATAACTGCTACCCTATGTTAAACACCAAGGAGACAAGGTCTCGTCACAAGGTCAAGCGAACCACTAAACTTATTTAAAAGCTTTTTCGCCACTATAATTTTGCAAATACGCTGCTTTGGAGCTACCTAAGATTTTTTTTTTCTATTTTTTAGGACTTTTTAGCAGTCCCCGCTATAAAAGAGGTGCTGGTTTGCTCTCCCTCCCACTCCACAAGGTGCTGCCACATAAGAGAAAGGTTTTTCCTGCATGGAAAGTGTGGTGCAGTGCGCTTCACCGGGTCTCGTCAGATCACCGAAGTCAAGCAACGCCGAGCGTGGTTAGTAATTGGATAGGCGACCATTTTCAACAAAAACACGATTCCCTTCCAGGGGTAAATCGTTGCACTTTTCTACCATGTGGTTCCCCTGACTTTGGACCATTGCACTTCCGGTTCATTGACAAAAGTTGTAGCGCTCATCCTGGCTGAGGTTTCCACGTTTCCCTCAGTAGCAGGCAAATGTCGGGATGGATTGAGAAGAGACCGCGAAACGCTCAAGTTATAAAGTTATAGGGTTTCGGAAGGTTCGGGGTTTTGAAGTAGTATTTAATTAGTAATTAGATGTACCCAATATAATAGGGTTTGATATGTAAAAAATCACAACAAATCGACAGCTGATACACTGCAGCTATTTACGTGGCACTGCGGGGAGACACTTCAGTAAGCAAAACTGCACCAGGTACATCGGGAGGTTCTGTAATTTACAATGATTCTTCATAGAGGTCTGCACGGGCCCGGGCCTGGCCCGCGGGCCGGGCATCGGCAGTCTGCGAACAAGCCGGGTCGGGCCTCGAAAATCCGGCCCGTGCAGACTTCTAAAGGTGGATTCACATGGCGATCTTTACCATGCGACGCGACGCGAATAATGCGCACTTGCTGTAACATCAATTGGCGGCCATATTGGTCAATTAAAAGAAAAATAGCATCGTAATTAACGCGATTACCGGCGAATTCGCCGCCGCATATAGGATTTCACAGCTTTTGCGTTAAAATCGCGTCGCATCACCGTTTTGTCACCATCTGAATCCGCCTTAATTCCTCATATAACTCCGAACTTGTTGGAACACAATAAGAATTATAATTTAATTAAAGGAGGGTACCTGCTGCAGCTTTTATGCAAAAAAATTATAATACTAAATGTAACCGCCTTCTCAATTTAGCCTTACTTTGCTCGGCAAAATTTTTGACTACTGTAACTTGTAGAGCTCGTGAAAATGCCCACTTTTTAGTGCACTGATAATTGAAATTATGAATATATGATAAAAATATAAAACCTGAAGCTACAGGAAAATAAGGTCTTACCTGCTACCCGGCTAGCAGGTGACCCATGGGGCCCTCGGGTCCCGCCGTGCGCTCGCGGGTCTTGCCTCATGACTGGAAGCCAGCCCGCCACTTCCCCCGGAAGTGACGTCACAGATAACAAGCGATTCGAGGAAGTGAGCGCGACACTTTACCTCGATCAGCTGCTAACTTGAAACCACATTTATTTTTTTACTTCAACTGAACCCTGTTAATTGAAGGGTACTGGCCACGATTTTTACTGAATTCAACTTCCCGGCTCCCGTGGACCCTCTTGCAAACCAAGGTGGTCATGGCCCATGTTAGCAAAATACATCCCAGCATTCGTCTGGTTGTGACTGAGTAAACCATGGAAACCTCAGTCAGGATGGTCGGCAATTGATGCAGGATGTCAGCATTCACCTCCCGGATGCACGAGTGGGTGTTCTTTATCAACCGCCACTTGTGAAAAGTTTGGCGGTGCATGGCTGGGATCGAACTCACGACCATCCAATTACGAATCAAAGGCGCATACCACTGCGTCAAGTGCCTGCAGGTCACATTTATATATGGATATTTAAATCATAACTGTCCTATGAAAAATGTTTTTGATTTCATAGGTTGGAAATATCTACATATTACCTAACATATAGTCTGTTTTTTGAATAAATAAATAAATAAACAAATAAATGTTACGTCCAAATTATGGAAATATTTGATTGCGTAAACATTACATAATTACCAACAAATCAAAACTACGATAAATGTGATGCACAGAATTTTTTGAGACCCGGAACTATTTTTAAATAATTATTGAAAGTTCTGTAAGCTAAGTTGGCACCCTTGAATCCTTAATAAAAAGGAAAGGGCCGAGACGCCTATTGACGCCTACAGAGGGCGTGGCCGCTCTTTCAATAATTATTTAAAAATAGTTCTGCCATGGGTTTCAAAAAAATCTGAAAAAATTAAGAGTAGCATAATTCCCTCTATTCATTTCTGCAATAAAAAATTGTCATGTAGGTTGTCCATTGATTCAGAAATCAAATAAAGTGCAGACAGACCATATAGAAATATCTGAGTGTTGACTGAATGGGATGAACAGATTATCTTGTCTCGAAGCAGGGGCACTTTCAACTCTATATTCTGATAAATGCAGAATGCGTTTTTTTTTAAATTTTATATAATATACATATCATGCCTCTCATGTTATTTTTATGCTGCTAAAATTTTCACGTTGTTAAGCAGCACAGAGACAGCTTACCAAGGGGGAGGGGGGCTCGTAACTCCTTGAAAGTGGCAAAAAATGTGAAATACTTGTCCAAAAAATCTTAAAATTTGGTAATCCTTAGTTAGCCTCCCAGCAATCCAGCAATATTATGTTTCCGAAAAAAAAAAAAAAAAAAAAAAAAAAAACTTTAAATTTACATTTGAATTTAATAGCGGGTCCCACCTTGTTGTTAAATCGTGCGACTAGGAGAGGAAGTAACACATTGGTAAAATTTTTCACCTTGGAAGAAAATAAGAAATAGATGTGCCAGTGTATTTATTTAATGTCTTCTATGTTTATTTTTATTTTATTTATTTATTTCACCCAAAGAAAATACAAAAAAAATATATGTTGTATGGATGTGCGAGTCTCAAAGTGAGTGCCAAACATCCAACAATTATTTGAAGAACATTCTCTCTTATTCTGATTTGACTGAAGAAGATGCACTTTTGTCGGGCTATCCATGCGTCGCATTGTTTTGTTGAAGGTATATAGGATACACCCGTATTAAGCTTGGAGCTCGTGCCGGGGTAACGCAGTGGGTTATAGCGGTAAGCGAGGAAAGGATGGTGGTGGCCATGGCCTGTTATGTGTCCCAGCATTCGCTAAGGTGAGACTGAGGGAACCGTGGAAAACCTTAGTCAGGACGGACACCTGTACTTTTTATCAATGGACCAAAGTGCATTACTGCATGCATGCAATGGGTATAAAGCGAGATGAATTTACCCCAGGGAACAACGTAATTTTTACTTGAAACTGTTAACCAGTTTCTACTAACCACGCTCGACGTTGCTTGACTTCGGTGATGTAACGAGAACCGGTGACCACGCTCACCCAGCTGAGGGCAATGACCCCTGACAACGTCAATGGAGAACGGTTGTTTGAATGGCCGATCAATTGTACCAAAATTCAGCTGGATACATTCACAAATCATAATGTTTCTGGCGCACTGTTGCTTGCTGGGGGCGCGGTATTTGTGTGTGCCAGGGTACAGCTGCCCGAGTATCGATTTAGGTTCCAGCTGGCACTGCAGCATCCGCCGTACACTAGCTGCCTTACACTTCTGTATCAGAAACTTTCGTACTATCCACCGTCCTAAAACATGCTAGCTGCTGTACGTACACACCTGATATCCTGATTTTTTACAAGGATATACCCCTAAGAGCTCACTTCTCGCGGTGGAGTAATGGGTCGGAATAAGGTAGGGTGAGGATGGTGACCACGGCCTGTTATGCGTCTCCAACATTCACTGAAGTGAGACTGAGGGAACCGTGGAAAACCTCAGTCAGGACGACGACACTTAGTTCTACTTTTAATCAATGAACCAAATTGATGTCTAAAGTCTGGGGAACCACACACAAGTGCATCACTGCACTGGGTGGAAAGCGAGATGATTTTACCCCAGGGAGGGAGCAACGTAATTTAACTTAAATTTACTATGGTGCTATATTTGGCGCAGCGACAGATTGATGCCACTGACCAACGCTAGGCTGCAACTTTTTTAACATATACACTCAGCGGGCGGCGAACATTGCAGGGGCAAAATGGCCTCGCTATTTTTTATTGAAGAGAGTCACCGAGTCACTTTGATATTTTCTGTGAGGACAAAGCTCATGGTCCTAACGTTAGAAATTTAAACAAAAGGAATTAAAGTTCCTCCAAAATGCAAACTCAAACTTATACGCTCGTGTATTCATTTAAAAAGTCGGCAGGAATTTTCCAATTTTCGATTGATGAATTCTGACTTGATATCAGGTCGAAGGTCGTCGTCACGGTCTTGTGCTTATAGAGGAGATTGCGCTGACGTCATGCGAGGAGGGCCAGAATGCACGGACTAGCATATAAACAAAGTGAACAATAATTTTTTTACTTAACTTAATAAAATAAATCAAGTTTAAATACTTCAATAATACTTTAACAGTACATGACGATAGAACTCATAAAAAAAATCTCAGCGCCAAAAAACTGTTAAAAGTATTTTTTATAATTTTTTTTCGGCATTTTGCCTATGCTCACTGTATAATCTGGCCTTCCTAAACTTTCTCTTTTCCCTTCCTCCTGCGCCCCCTTCGCAATGTATTTATATAGGGAAACCCCTCTCCCGCCTCACGTAAACATAAACAGAAATCAGCTCTATATATTAATATGTCGAGCGTGGCATTGACCGGCTCTCGCTAGATCACCGAAGTCAAGCTACGTCAAGCGTGGTTAGTACTTGGATGGGTGACCGTTTCAAGTAAAAAATACGCTGCTCCCTCCCTGGGGTAAATTCGTCTCGCTTTCCACCCAGTGCAGTGATGCACTTGTGTGTGGTTCCCCAGGCTTTAGACATCAATTTGGTCTATTGATAAAAAGTAGAGGTGTCCGTCCTGACTGAGGTTTTCCACGGTTCCCTCAGTTTCACCTCAGCGAATGCAGGGACGCGTAACAGACCGTGGTCATCATCCGTTCCCTATCTTATCCCTATACCCATTACCCCGCTTCGAGCTGTAAGCTCTTAGGGGTGTATCCTTGTAAAAAATATATATAAATTCATAAATTGTCCAAAACACATTATATGAATATACCAATATACTGTACTGTAGCAATATTTAAGACGAGGATAGAGAACACAAAGCACCAATAAGATTCCTATACACAAAAGTGGTTCCCTGTTTGTATTAATGTGATATCTTAAGACGTTAAAGAAACAGCTGATGGTCATGGACATGGAGCGTATAGTTTCCATGGATCCCTGAGTCAGTGCAGGACGCACCTCAATAATTATTACATTTATGTGCATTTGAAAGACTCTTCGTCACTGCCTCGAACTGTTTGAACTGTTCTTGTATTATAATTGATAATATTTCTTTGATCTCTGCTTTTGTATAACCGCGCGTTATAACCTTTATCTATTAATATTATATAGATTATATGCCACATTCTCTATCATACATTAACATTAGTATTTTACCATATATGGTAATATGATCGGAAGTATGAGGGGAAAATTGATATTTGTATTACAAGCGCAGCTTTGTATTAGCTCAATTTACCATACAAGGTATATTTTTTGTATAATTGCACTGCGGGTCATGTGAGTGTAATAAATTATAGGATCGGCGATGCAACAGCAGCACAACTCAAACACACAGACCTAACATCGCTGCTCCGGTGCATCTATCACTTTGACGGAGATGTAAGATTATTTGATAATGTGTTTCATCGTATATAAATAAAGTATAATGTTAATATATACTATCTACGGTATTAATTATTATTCCCTCCACTACACTTTTCCCTAAATTGTCAAATTTTTTTATTAAAAATTAGTCACTGAAGTTGTTCAACAATTTAAAATAATTTACTGTTTCCTTGCTTCAATTACTTAATATAATATAATATTCTTTCTTACAGTTTTAAGTGTAATGTGAGGTAATTCAGTAAGGTAGTTTTTTGTTCTGGTATTTCTATTATTTACAAATCAAAAGCTATCTTGGCAGATCTGAATTGTTAAAAACACCCCTTGCCTTCACATCGAATGTTTTTGATTGTCCATCACGAAACCACAGCGCTCGCCACCCAGTAAATTGTTGCACCCCCCCCCCCCCTCGCAGTTGCACAATTAAATCGCCTCCTAAAATTGCTGTCTCGTTTACTGCATTTTTAAAAGTAATTCTCTAGAATAGCTGCAATGAAAATTTAACATTTTTGAGTAATTATAGCTCCAATAAAATTTGAACATTTTTGATTAATTTTCCGAAATAGCTGCGATGAAAAATTGAACATTTTTGAGTAATTCTCCGGAATAGCTTAAATGAAAAATTGAACGTTTTTTTAATAATTCTCCGGAATAGCCCCATTTTTTTCACAAAGCAAGCGGTCTGCATCAAGTGATGTGTTGCAACAGAGAAGGTCAGAGTTCGTGGCCGATAATCAATGAGAAAATAATTATGAATGAAGTAGCGATGGGGTCGCAAATGTACCAGTTTCTTGCTGAGATCCATAGCATGCGGCGAGCGAGCGGAGTTGAGTTTTACCTTGGCGGCGTATCGATTTCTATGTGCTATAAATAACGTGCGGCTATGTTGGCTACTCTGCAGGGGCTTGCTTGCTTGGAGAAGCTCTTCGTTGAGCGACTAGTCAAATCTTTGTGGCGAAACGTTCTGCTTTGTGCGTGAAATTGAAGTCTCCACATTACAATTTCAGAATAAGATATTGATAATATGAGCTTCCCACGTTACTGCTGGGACATGCTTCTGATGGCTTGTTTCCATTTAATTTGTTAATTTTGAGACTTTCGAACGAGCCCGAACTTTCGTTACATTTGCCATAAGTGTCACTTTGCTGAAAGAATTTTGAAAACCGCTCGATTTTTTAATGATGTGGACCTTTTTCTACATCGACTAGGCACCAAATGCTTGATCAATGTGACCGCCATGTATACAATATATTTATTATCATGTAAACTGACGTAAGCCTCGAGACAACTAATGAACCAAATGGCAAATAAATAAATAAGTTAAAACAGCTGGCATGTGACGTCACAGTGTGAGCATGACACCTATTTTCAGAAAAAAATGGGTCAACCTTGGAACCTTGCCATGTGAATTTGACCCATTTTTGTGAAAATGGGTCATTCTTTCATGAGAGCCGTGTGACGTCATAAATCAGACAAAATTGTACCATTTGGTTCGACCGGAGTTTATATGCTATTCTTATGTGACGTGTAGTCGGTGAGGAAAGTATCCACGGTTCCCTCAGTAACACCAGGCAAGCATTGGAACGAAGCCCACCGGCAACAGAATACGCCGTTAATGAAGAGAGGTTGCATTAACAATGAACTTTATTGTGTGGCAGGGGTCTCTGTTTTAATTAAGTCGATCGGGCCCACTTAATGGCCTGAGACACAAGTCGTGAGTTTGTTGTTGTTTGCATCAGGGAACCGTTTAAACCTGACTCTGCTGAGACGAGAAATAAATGTCGAGTCCTTTTTGTGATGGCACTGCACGTTACTCCAAGCGCCGATCCAGAAAAAAATTTCGGGAGGGGCTGCCTCGAGGCCTTATGGATCCATAAGGCCAATGTTAAAAAAAAATTTGGAGTGGGGGAAATGTCTATATTGCCCATGTTAAATCCAAAATTACGGGAAGGGGGGGTGGGACTGCAGCCCCCCCAGCCCCCCCCCCCGCCCTGGATCCGCGCCTGCTGCACTCGCAACAAAAACCGCGGCTCAATAAGTACACAAACGCCGCGTGCAGAAAAACTGAACGATTCATTTCTTCCAATCGAATCATATGAACTATGTAACTCAAGTGATGATCGACCTCATACGTCTACATATGTATACTATCTAGTGTATATACATACAGTATATACCTCAGAACTGACGCCACCCAGCAGCGGAGTATCGACCTCAAAATTTTTACTGCAGAAATGGATAGAGGGGTTAAAGTTATGTTATTCTGATTCTTTTCAGATTTCTTGCAGTCGGAACTGTTTTTAAAAAAATTATTGACAGTACTAGAGAGAGCGACTAATCTTGACAACTTTCTTCATAAAAGGATAGGACCTAAAAGGGGCGTGGGTTCAAACCCGATTTCGGCAAAACTTTTTAACAAACTTCACGGGCTCTAAATTTTTTTTGAAAAAAATCAGAGTGGCATAAGTTTGCACCACAAATTTTTGAGTTCGATACTGGGGACTGTCAGATAACTATATGTTTCTTGGCCATGCCCAATTGAAGTTTACCACCCCACCCTCCCACCCCAGAGCTGCGCGTTGGATCCGCCCATGGACATGCGAAATAAAAAGAAACAATTGAATTGAGCTTCTGAAACTTTAAAAACTTTGAAATTTTGATTCCTTGTTTTACTATTAACATCTTGGTTGTTGCAACATTCACACTTTCCATTCACTCTTTACAGTCAAGTCGTTGTACGTGTTTGTAATTGAAATTTCACGTGCAAATCCTAATTGTGTTTCAACACATTTTCCTCTCAATTAATTGGCGAAATTAAAATTACATAAATGTTCAAATGTTTTGGTTTAACACAAAAAATGTGGGTAATTTTAATAATGTATACACGCATGTGGACACCACGAACTTTATTCCCGCTTTGTTTGTAGAAGTTACCATGGCACGCAGTCTATGGAGGCGTGGTGAACCAAAACTCTTTTAATTTCAAGGGTATATAAGATTCTTACACCTCCCAAAATTACAGACCTGCATCTCTCTATATTGAAGCTCCAAGTGAGGCCCCGTACTGTCTATAAGAGGTGTATAGTTTGGTGCTTTTCTGGGTCTTTACCATCAGTTACGTGATATGAATGCAGTCAGAACTATAATAAAAACTTTGTGTTTCTAGATGTATGTTCAGGACATTATATACTAAATTATACGTTGATTACTATATTATATATAGTTATATTAATTTTGTATTTCACATAACATATTATTTTTGTTTTCATATATTATATAATAATTTATTTATCTTTATAAGAGGTGTATAGTTTGGTGCTTTTCTGGGTCTTTACCATCAGTTACGTGATATGAATTCAGTCAGAATTAAAAACTTTGTGTTTCTAGATGTATGTTCAGGACATTATATACTAAATTATACGTTGATTACTATATTATATATGATTATATTAATTTTGCATTCATATATTATATAATAATTTATTTATCTTTTATTTGATCACTGGCGGTACAATTAATACCCAGTAACAAAGATTGTTACAATACAGCATTAGTCTTGACAATGTATAAATATCAAATTCTTCTACTCGCAATTAATGGTTGTAACAAACCATTGTTTATAATGTCTGTCGCATGAAGCCTTTTTCATTGTTAAACATGGGACGACGTAGTGCCTAATTTTGCCACCAGAGCAGAGAACGTAATGGCATTGTTGGCGTTAGGTAACCGTTTTAACTTCATAATTAATGGTCATTTCCATAAGTTAACATGTAACTGAAGACACATAAGTATGTATTATATAATTATATGAATCAACAATCAACTGTAGGCCGTAGAATTTGAACAAAAAAAAATAAATAAATAAACAGCGCTACAAGGTGATCGATACATATATAATGTATTTATCTCAGTATGTGCATAGCTAATTAATTAATGAGCAAATGGTTCCTTGCAAATTGCAGAGAGTGCAAGTTTTATATTGTATTAATTTCCAGGGTTCCTGTTCCAATACTGTATTTTAGTATGTAAGAATTAAATAATGTATTAATCTTCAATTTTACTTTAATTTGTCATTAATTCATCTAATATTATTTCATTTTATTGTATGTATTTCTGTATTTCTTGACATGGGTGAAATAAATAAATTAGTTAAAATGTAATTTTGTATGAATTGAATGTACTACAAATACTGATGTAATTATTAGCGAAAGCTATCAAATAAATTTCATTTCATTTCAACAAAAACTTAAGAGGTGTGCATAAATATTTTAGGCTCCCTATACATATTATGTATATCATGCAGTTTATGGATAATTTTTATAACATTTTTTAATGATGTAACTTTAAAGATATCTTTTTCTACAATTTTGGTTTCATTGTGGAAAAATTGTTTTATATCATGGTACTCCTTACTTATTAAAATTTTCTTTAATACATTTTCAAACAAATTATCATTCTTTATAATTTTTAACATGCTTGGGAGGTAATCATAATATTTAGCCGTCTGAAAATAAGCACATTTTTCTGTTAGTGATTTACAATATTTCAAAATTACAGCTTTTGATTTAAAGGGATGAACATCTTGCTGTGTTTTATATAAATGTGAATTTTTCCTTTTGATAATATAAATTATAATTTCAAACCCTACCGTGCCAAGGCAAAAAAGAAATTTGTCTGAGAATTGAAAAGGATTCACTGAGTTTGGACTCGAAGCCACATTGCATCTCAAGCAAGCAATTCGCGTGCTACGTCGTCTTACAATAATATAATTATATATACAGGATATTATGTTCACAAGATCTTTACATTTTTCAAAGCCAAAAAAACAACCGTTTGGTATTTTTTATAATGTTATTAATTTTTTATACATCAAATTAAAGCTCTGGATTTATCATTTTCAAAAATGTGAACAGAAAAAAAAAAATCTGAAATGTGATTTTCGTTTTTACCCGTTAGAAGGCATTTTGGCCAAAATGGGAGCTTTTTACACTGTTTCTTGCGTCGCTTTGTGGACGAAATGTTCCTAGGCCTCTGGATAAGCTTTTGAGGCTATACACCATGGATCCCCAGGTCCTCTTAATTAATAACTCCTTCAGAATTCTTCCTACGGGGCTATCATGTGGAAGGCACCGTATTCACAATTCCAGTGTGAGTCGCGCTGGAGCCAAAGCAGCGCATCACCACCACGATCTAGTCCACCTTGCCTGTCATGCTGCGCAAAGTGTGGCGTGAGCAGCTCTGCTAGGAGGGACTGGATGTTTGCTGAGCCACCAATGGTGTCCATTTAGAGAAGCATTTTGCATTTTCTTTAAAAAAAAAATCAACAAGTATGAGAATTGATGCAAATAATTTTCAGGTGCAGGTGCAGTCGTGATTTCGTATAAAAAGTGCACATTTTGCTTTCTAAAGGTGAGGATTTTCATGAGCGATTTCCAGCCTGCGACGCGTCGCGAATAAAGCGCACTTGCTGTAACATCCATTGGTGGCCATATTGGGCGATTAAAAGAAAAAGAGCAACGTAATTAACGCGATTACCGGCGAATTCGCCACCGCATAGGATTTCGCAGCTTTTACGTCAAATCGCGCCGCATCGCCGTTGTCGCTCATGAAAATCCACCTTAAAGGCGGATTCAGATGGCGACAACGGCGATGCGACGCGATTTTGTCACACAAGCTGTGAAATCCTATGCTGCGAGCGAATTCGCCAGGTTGCGGCAGCAAAATCACGTTAATTGCGATGCTCTTTTTTTAATCGCCATATATGGCCGCCAATGAATGTTACAGCAAGTGCGAATTATTCGCGTCACGTCGCATGATAGAAATCACCATGTAAATCCGCCTTAATGAGTGAAAAAAAAAAAAAAAAAAAATCAGCATTCCAATTTTTTTCTATTGATATTTTTGAAAATTTTAAATTCAAAGCTTTAATATACACACATATATACAGAGTGTTAATTAAACCAAATTAACGCTCTCTGGTATATATTATGTTCATACTTCAAGGTATAAGGAAGCTAACCCCTGGCTGGCTGGCGCGGCATCATCAGGTGTGCAATTTTGGAAGTAAAACCAGGTTGAGATATGAGCCATTTTGTAGCATGTCATTGCGTTGCAATCGTTATTGAACCCACATCCTTTACCCCACGCAGGTGACACAATTAGGCACTCGGATAGGCCACAGTACAGGAAAGATAGTAGCCAAACTCCTATACCTGCGCTACGGGGGAGCTGCGAAGTCAATTTTTGACACTCTTTGAATATTGGGTTAAGAGCTTATACTTTTATTTTTGTAAAAAATACTAGATTTTTTTTCTAATATTTTATTGAAAGTTCCACTGCATGCTAGCTTTAATAATTTCCGAGTTAGAGCAGATTATAGTTGATTCTCCTATACCATAACATTGCAGGATGCCCCATTTGGTCGTGCCCCTTTCCTATGATTTTAACATTGCGGCGGACAAACATGCCGTTGACGCGACCAGTTTTCGACTTCGATTCTAACATACGACTTTCTCTACTATCTTCTCTGCACTGTGGGATAGGCAGACTGCCTCGCTGCGCTGCCCAGTGAGTTGCCTACTACCGGGCGCTACTTACTTGCTATACGAGTCTTTCAACTTACGTCATAAAACAATATGACGTCACGATTTTGTAGGCAAAACATTGTCAGCGGCATAGCAGATACGTGCAATGCTAAAGTTGGTCTCGAAATTAATTTCTACTGGCTACTCGCGTAATTTTTCTTACAATTTTCCTTCATAAACGGTGACAAGAAGAATCAATGCTATTGAAGAAAAATATTTGGCGACCAAAACTATATTATTAAAAAAGAAATGTTGTGAGTTACATTAACCCGGAGAGCATAGGATTTTATAGGGTTTTCCGCCTACATACCGAAGATCTCGGGCGGCTTCGGGTATCTCCGTGCTACCCAAAACGTAAACATTATACAACTCGTATATAACTTTTGGGCACTGAGGATTGACTGCGTCCCCCTCCACCCCCCCCCTTCCCCTGTCAGCTGGTCCGAGTACAAACAGCAAAATGTGCAACCATTCACATAAAAGAAAAAGTAGCAAATTAATTAAATTACAATGAAAAAGTGGAAATTTTAAGTTAATGAAAATACATTTATTGTATAATTATGATGGGTTGAGTGAATCAACAATTTGAACTAATGACTATTCCAAACAACATTTCAGACATTTAGTCTGAAGTGAACATTAAAAAAACTCGAAAATTCTAAAAAAATAATAAACGCTAAGCAGAATTAATTTAATATATTATATTAAATATAAAAGTTAATAATTTTGAATCCTATATAACTTTGTATATGTAATGTATTATCTAAAATGAAAGCTAATATGAATCTTGTTGTCAGCCTCGAGTTTCAACAGTTACAATAAATCGATAGATCTTTATAGCAGCAAGACCGCGCACAAACTTACAGCTCTAAACGATCATGTCTGTCAGGGACTTCATGTCTGTGGTGAGGCCGACCTCAAATAAGAAACATGGTGACGATTTGATGCTTTTGAAAATTAGTGTGCATCCTGCAGGTGATTCATCCTCCATCAATTGCCGACCATCCTGAATGAGGTTTACAGGGTTTCCTCAGTCACAACCTGGCGAGTGTTAAGAGGATTACTATGGCCGCTCCGATTTGAAACACAATAGTAGGGTCCACGAAAAGCCGGGAGATTAAATTCAGTCACTTAATTGTAGCCTACAACAGAGTTCAGTTGAAGCAAAAAAAAAAGAAGAAAGAAGTGTCGTGAACACCGCGTGGAAGATGACACTGCGGGATGTGTTTGTGTTTGTCTGGGAGGACCCTGAATGCGTGTGGAGGAGCGGCTTGGCCTGACTATAACATTTAGTTTGTCAGCCTGCTAAAAGTTCAAATATTCCAGCCAAAATGAAAATTCGTCATAAAAGTACAAATCCGGGCACTTAATTGACGCAATAGTATATGCCTCTGATTCGTAATCGGATGGTCGTGAGTTCGATCCCATGCACCGCCAAACTTTTCACAAGTGGCGGTTACTAAAGAACACCCACTTGTGCATCCGGGAGATGATTGATGATATCCTCCATCAATTACCGACCATCCTGACTGAGATTTCCATGGTTTCTTCAGTCACAACCAGGTGAATGCTGGGATGGATTTTGCTTAGGCCATGGCCGCCCCGATTTGGAAGGAACTCACAAAAGTAGGGTCTACGAACAGCCGGGAGGTTAAATTCAGTCACTATTAATTGTGGCCAGTACCTTGTACTAGGGTTCAGTTGAAAGCAAAAAAAAAAAAATCCTGCAAATTATATTACTTTATATATAAATATAATTATATATATATATATATATATTTATATTAATTTTACTGTTTTATAATGATACATTTATTATTATCTTGCTTTTTGTTTTAATGTATCGGCATGGATGAAATAAATAAAATAATGTGAAGTTTTTTTCCAAACTCGGCTTTAGGCCTCAGTATTTTAGGCTCCAATTTTTTTTTCTATTATTTTCACACTAAATATTAAATAGTGTCGAATGGTTTTTCATTGCTTTAAAATGCTAGCTCCTATATAATTTAGTACCAAAATAATTTGCTAATTGAATTTTATTATATTTGCAATGCTTTTCTCAAAAAAAAATATATACTCAATCTAATGAAATGAAATGAAACAAAAAGTTATAAAAAGTAGAAATATAAAAAGGTGTAATTTTAAAATAATTAATATAAAAAATATTATAATTATTGTTTTCTGAGCACCAGTGCAAAATAAAATGCAGAACAACTGAATGGGTGACACGAAAAAGGATTCACAAAAGTCACCCACCCAAGATAGTAATTATATTATAATTTTATACAATAGTAAAAAAGCAGTGGCATATCCACAGGATTTGCTAAGGGGTTGGTCACTGGGCCCTCCGCAGCTGCGACTTTTTTTAAGGTCACTCGTGTTTTCAGGGTGAACTCTCCTATTATTTTTGTGAACGTCACACAATTTTTATATTTTATGTACCCATATTTATCTTTTATTTCAAATTTATTTAATAATTAATTAATAATTGAAACAAAAATATTTGACAATTAAAGCTCAAGTCAATCATTTTTATTATGCTTCTCTTAATTTATATATTTGTTCATTTTTTTCTTGAAATTGAATTTTTTCTATTTGCAAGTTCACTTTATTTAAGTAAAGGTTAATATGAGGAATGAGATATTAGAATGTAAAAATTTTAGTGGCTTAATCGAAAGAAGGGGTAAAGATATGGAACTGTGACTTTTTTTCAGATTTTTCTGAGACCGGGAACTATTTTTAAAAAATTATTGAAAGTCTATTTTGATGAAGTCACGGGTGCCATGGCACTCCTTAAGAAAAAAGATAGGTCAGTGCCGCCCGTGACGTCATAAAATAGACTTTCAATAATTTTTTAAAAATAGTTCCCGGTCTCATAAAAATCTGAAAAATTTGCAGTATCATATTTTTACCCCTTCTTTCGATTAAGCCACTAAAATTTTCGCACTCTAATATCTCATTCTGAAAGTGTATGGTATAACGTATAAAATATTTATATGTACATTATATGCACATTTATATGTACATATGTACATATATGTACAGTACATTCTGTATTGCCCATGAAAGAGATAATAAAATAAATTGAAATAAAATAAAATAAAAATAGTATATTAGTTGTTAGGATGTATAACAGCAAGTGTCTATAATATAAACAAGGAATTGAGACATCTCAATTCCTTGATATAAATTTACAGCTATATAGACAAAAGTTCTAAAAATATCTTCTACTTATCTAATTCTGAGAGTATTAAATTTGTTGAATTCATGTCTCGTTTAATTTGTTACGTGATATTTTTTTCTATATTTTCCATTTTCATTTTAAGATAGAGATAATTTTGGCAATTGCACGAAGACGCTCATTGTTTGGAGCAGATAGTCATAGCTCATTAAAATTATTATACAGAAAGACCTGCAGCACAAAAAATTGGCTCATTGAAAATTCTTATTAAAAACTCAATTATCCAGATCAAACGTGTAATTAATATTTGGTAATAAATAAAATTATTAAAGTACAACAGATTTTACGTGCAGATGTAGATTCGACTGCGCCGGTCGCCATATTGGATATTTAACCCATCAGACATACATGGTGACTGTCTGAGTCTATATGCGTAAACTAAGATTTGTCCCTGATAATAAGCAATTGTTTTCAGATTGTTATTGGAATGATACTGTTCTCAATTAATAAAGTTTTCCGTAATACGTAATTTTTATTTTCTCAGGTATTGTGAACTCACTAGATAATATTATACTGTAATGTGTGATTGTAATTATTATAACTGATGACAATATTATGTTTTGATTTTTATGATTATTTTTTACAGGTAATAGCAATATTAAAATATTGTAAACACCATGTACTATATAACTCACAGTTCTTTATGTGAAAATAAATAAATTAGTTTGTCTAATTTAACTAGAGAACCGTGGAAACGTTGGTCAAGATGGTCGTCCATTAACTTTCGTGTTCCACCAGTTATATTGCGAAAAGTAGAGTTATTAATCTAATATATAATTTTAAATGTATGTTTCAATGCCGGAATTGTACAGCACATTATGTAATATTGATGTTTAGTTATTTAACGTTATAAGTTGTTTGTGATTTGTTCTACGCTGCATATAATATATGCCCCACAGAATGTAATAAATCGATTTAATCTATACTCATTTGCATAGTGTACAAGAAACAAAGATAAAGTTGCTACAGAGAGACATAACTCTGCTCATGAGTTTGAGATGAGCTCTTTCTAATAAACCTGCGAAAATTCATGACTTTTTACCAAATACTATCAGAAATATTTCAAATATTAAAAGCGATGTTGTTTTTAAAAATATTTAAAGAAAAATATTAATTGAAAACTAATTTTGAATTTTGATTGAAAACTCATTTTAGTAATAAAATTAGTGAAAGTGTTATGATTAATGTACATGCCAACAATGGGGAATTATCTTACAACTCAAATTTTAATTTAACTACTATTACTATATTATGATAGAGGGTACATATTAACAGTAAGTTTGACTTAAGTTTCAACTTTTTTAACTCAAATTTGGGGACTCTGAAGGGATTATTAGAATAAGGGCAAAGTATGAAACCTGCGCAAAAACCTGAAAACTGTGACGTAGAAACCCCCTAGTTAACACACAACAACTGCCTGATATCATAGTTTGAGTGTCAAGGAGTGATTGGCTATAAATTTTAGTGACACGATCGAAATCAGCGGGCATTTCTACCCTAATATAAATAGTTTTATTCCTAATATCAGTTTACTTTAAGAGTGATAATCGAAAATATAAATTTATTGCAGGAAAATTTCGCCTGCTAGGCAGTTTCTACGTCACGTTTTGGCGCTTAATTCAAAAGAAGGAGGATTTTTAAAAAAATCCCATGTCTCCAATTTTGAAAATTGAAACTTTTTTTGTATTGGGACATTTAGTTTCAAGGTATAGAGCATCTGAAAAAAAAAAAAAAATTAAAATAAAATAAAATAAATGTAGGAGAATTCCCCATTGATTTTTTCAATATATTTATTTTATATTACATTGTTTAAATTTGTGTTGCATGTTATTTTTTTATGTTGTTTAATTTTAGTTTCGACGCGACAGTGATGTGTCCATGCAACCTCGACGAAATTCAGTTGACAATAATGACGATAATATTCTAATACCTAACGCTCTTTCTCACAAAACGCTTCTACAGTAACGCTCTGTTTTTTAATTCAAATTTCATTACTATAATTAAGTAAGCAAATTTAATGTTTGTTTATGTTTTTAAAGGTGGAGGAAAATGCAGCAGGCAGCGTGACACAAAGCAACTGTGGAACCTCTTGACCCAATTTCTGGAGGACGACAAAGAAGTGTTGCTTCTTGTCTGCTGAGGCAGGGGAGTGCACGGGAAATTCAACCCTCTGTGCGAGGGGGAGGGGGTGAAATGATGCACGGGAAAATACACCGTAAGGGGGAGACGGAGGGCTAAATGGTGCACCCTCTGCATGAGAGTGGGGGGACTAATTTGTGAATGGGAAAATATAACCCTCTGAGCGAAGGGCGAAGGGGGGGGGGGTAAATGGTAAAGGTGAACGGAAAAATGCACCGGGAGATGAAAGATAAACGTGATAATGGGAAAATACTTCGGGGGCAAAAATTATGACCGGAAAATACACCGGGGGAAAAATGGTGCACGGGAAAATACACTGGGGGAAAAATGGTGCACGGGAAAATACTTCGGGGGGAAAAATGGTGTACGGGAAAATACTTCGGGGGAAAAATGGTGCAGGAGAAAATACACGGGGGAAATATGGTGCATTCCTGAACGATAAATCCACGAAGGAGTGTGGTGATCGGAAGTTACCTTGCCAGACGCAGCGATGAGATGAGAAAAGCTGAACGAGAGTTGAGGAGCCATTTTGTCCGATTGTTGCAGTCCAGCTCATGGTTGAATTTGGTCCACTTGATGTGCAGCAGTTTCTTTAATATTTATCCACTTTATTTCTCTTTGTTGAGGACATTTATTATTATTATTATTTGCCACTCGGGTGTATCACAATTGCCGTGTGCTGCTTTAAACTCTTTGGAGATTATTCAAATTTTCTTCTTTATTGTGCAAATTGTCTTAACTTTAATATCAAATAAAAGTGCAAAAAAATGAAATATTTGTGTATTCGTGCGATTGTTGCGAGGTTCACATGTTAATCACTTTATTTGCAACTGGTGCGCTGCTGCTGCACCCTCCCTTGAGGATCGATGCATCTCCACGGTGCTCACTCACTGCACTTGCTGCTTTGCTGCACCTACTGTTAGTTCGCGGCAGCTACATCTTGCGCTCCTCGCCTAGCAGTATGGATCCCGGGCTCGACACAAATCAACTGAGGGGAGAGGGGGGCTGCGCGCGCAACTTCTCAAAAATAATAACTATAATGTTTATGTTCGATTTAAATTTTTATAAATTTGTGTGTTGTAAAATATCAATTGAAGAAATTTCACAACATTTGCATGTTTATTATTTTTTTTTTAAATATTTATTTATTTTTTTTATTTCAATTCGTAATTCTGTAACTATAATTAATCAAACCCATATTTTTTCATACTCTACTTTGAAATAAACATAATTATTATGAGGAATGAGTATCTATATATATAATTATGAGTATGTATGGGGGCATCATCAACAATAAAGTGTATTAAAACGCCATATATATAATACAAAGTTGCAAATGTTTATTTTAAATGCGTAAAAACTGATGTGCTGCTCGTTTGCATTTAGTTGGCTCCAATCGCACCTCAATGATAATTGTGCGGGCGACACAGATGGGGGCTGCGTGGGAGGAGGGGCTTTTAAGGAGACCAACATGGCGACTATGCGCAAAGGACTAAACACAAGAAATCGATAGGGGCCGTGCTGAGCGCATGCAGCGCCCTCCCCCGTTCTGGCAGTACGCGCGCCCACGTCTGCTCATCTATCAATGCACCAAATAATCATTAGTGCAGCATATCTTACCACACCAAATAATCATTAGTGCAGCATATCTTTTACCACACCATCATTAGTGCAGCATATCTTAGCACACCAAATTACATGTGCCCCTGGCTGGTCAGGCCACCCTTTCAGCGGCCGCGTACTGCGGAACAATGAAACTGAGCAAGGGGCCTTTCATCTGCCCCCCTTGAAATTTCGGATTTAACAAGCTGTAGCAAACTGTCCGCTCCTTTCATAACCAGACATTTTAAAGTAATATGACATCACGTGAATGTAGGCAAAACATTGCAAGCAGTATACGTGCTGAAGTTGGTCTCAAAATTAATTTCTCGGGGCTATTCGCATAATTTTTCTTAAATTTTTCTTTCATAAATGGTGACAAGAAGAACCAATAATATTGACGAAAAACCCTTGGTGGTCAAAACTATTATAAAAAAAGAAATGTTTGAGTTACGATAAACCGCACAGCATAGGATTTTAGTGTTTTCTGCCTACATCCCGAAGATCTTCGGGCGGCTTCGGGCATCTCCGTGCTACCCAAAACGTAAGCATGAAACTCCCCCGTCTTCTTCTGAAACTTCTGAAAGATACCGATATTTGTTTTAAGCATTCCTCCGAAGCTGATTAAGAAATTAGCAATTGGAAATTAAGGAGAAAATAGGTAAATTATAATAATTTTATACTATGTAATTTTTTTATTATATAATCGGGTATCGACCTCAATTTTTTTATTGCAGGAGGGTGCAAAGGAGAGTGCTACCCTGTTTTTTTTTTAAGATTTTTTAGAGTCCTGGAACTATTTTTAAAAAAAATATTGAAAGTCCTTTTTGTGACGTCACGTAGCGGCAAGTCCTATCTTTTTAGGAGAGACACCTCGTGACGTCACAAAATGGACTTTCAATAATTTTTTAAAAATAGTTCCAGGGCTGTAAAGAATCTGAAAAAAATCAGAGGGTAGCATAACGTTGCACTGCACCTCTTTCCATTCTGCAATAAAAAAAAAAAAAATTGAGGTCGATGCTCCACTGTGTAAAAACTAAAAAAAAACAGATGTAAACTTCAATTTAAATAATTTATGTAATATCAAGTTTTTAACTTTTAAGCCGAGGAACATTTATTAGTATTTTCAGTGAATACTCTGACTTAACTTTAAACTCTGAAACTCAATCACTTTACTTTAAACATTGTTCGAAATGTTTTTACTGGATAAACGTACCATGGCACATCTAGTTCTACGCATTTTGCAGATTTTACGTTACTTATATATATATATATATATATATATATATATATATATATATATATATATATATATATATATATATATAAATATATATATATATATATATATATATATATATATATATATATATATATATATATATATATATATTATATTCTTTGATCAGTTTGAGCAAATATAAAAGATGGCCCTAAGGATGATATTGCAAATTATAGGCCAATATCTCTGACCAGTCTAGTTTCTAAATGTCTTGAACGTATATTATGTAAAGCTATTCTTACTCATCTCAAGGAAAATAAGTTATTGAAAAATAATCAACATGGTTTCCTTCCAGGTAGATCTTGTACAACTCTCCTTGCTCATGTTATTGATGAGTGGATGTTCAGTTTGAATAAGAAAAACGTGAAACAGGTAGATGTTGTTTCTCTTGATTGGTCTATAGCTTTCGACACAATTCCCCATGACAGATTGAGTTCCAAAGTTGTATGCTTATACCATACGTGGTTCTGTGAGATCATGGATTGATTCATTTTTGCTTAAAAGAACTCAAAGGGTAGTCTTTAGGGGAGTTGTGTCGGATGTTGTTGAGGTTACGTCTGGGGTGCCTCAGGGGTCAGTCATTGATCCTCTATTGTTTACCATTTTTATGCTTGATCTTCCTGGGTGTGTTTCATCGTCATTATGTCAATATGCAGATGACAGTACAGTGTCAAGAGAAATTACTTGCATACAGGACTCGCAGGTACTTCAGAATGACCTCAACACAATATTTATTTGGTGTCAGCTTAATAAAATGTCTCTAAATGCATTGAAATCTAAATGTATATATCTTACTAGATCTAATACTCCTATTCAGTCATCATATCATGTCAACAATAATGTTATTGCTCAATGTGAAACCCTGAAGCTCCTTGGAGTCACTATTTCTAATAATCTCAAGTGGATCTCAGACAGAAATTTCTCGTAAGAAGGCCATGAATATACTGGGGATGATTTCAAGGAGTTTCAGGGGTGGCAAAATTAAACCAACTAGCATGCTCTACCTGGCTTTGGTTAGATCTGTCATGCTTTATGGTACGCTTGCTTGGCACCCTACATCAGCTTGTAATATTGATAAACTAGTGCAAAGTAGAGCAACTAGAATGATCTTGGGACATCGCAAGTTTGACAAGTGTGATGAGAGGGAGGCTCGTCTTGTGCAGTGCAATATTCCCTCAATAAGAGCTATGCTGCAGAGAACTGATCTCTCTTTCTTTAAAAAATGTCTGTCAGGTGTTTATGACTTTCAGGTTTTTGGACCCAATAGGGTTTCTGTCATTACTCGAAGGGAAGGTATGAGAGGGTCTGGGACTGTGCTTTCCACTCCCCGTGGCTACTCTAGTGCATACCTTTCTTCTCTTTTCCCAAGAGTCGTGAAAGCGTGCAATGCATTACCTGATTGTGATAAGGATGGATATGTTATCAACATGGAATAACGTTACTTATTTTCATTGTATATATATTGTTATTTATGTTCACATGTTTTATTTGTGTTTATTTTTGTATTGTTTTAATTTGACGAAGTAGTTTTATTTTCTGATTTTATGTGTTGGGTGACTGATCACTTTTGTGCATGGGTTATATATGCCTTTTTTTGTCACCCTTTGAGCTATTTATTTTAACTGGTCAATACTGTTGCACTTAATATTGTATTGTATTTCATTTTGCTCAATAAACAGTTATTATTATTAATTATAATAATAAAGAATGGTTTGAGCATCTGCGCGTCAAAACAATGCATAACACATATATACTCAAGAAATGGGTTATAAGGGGCCATACATGACCAAAATATGTCAATTGCCTATAATAATACCAATCAATCAGACGGATTATAAGTGCGTAACACATTTTTCACTTAAGGGTAAGGTAACGCCACCAATGTTAAAAAAAATCCCTCACATAAAAATTCTGAAAAAAATTTAAAATGTTCTCCTCTACACCCCCTATCAGTAGCTAAAATATCAGGTATACAAATTCATAACTCAAAAACTAGATCAAATTTGTATACCTGATATTTTAGCTACTGATAGGGGGTGTAGAGGAGAACATTTTAAAAAAATTTCAGAATTTTTGTGTGAGGTATTTTTTTTTAACATTGGTGGCGTTACCATACCCTTAAAATGTACTCCAAATTTTTTACTTAAAAAAAGTAAGACAGTAAAACTGCAATCTTTTTAATTTTCGTATTGCTATATAGGGTCTAATTATTGAATAAACCGCAATTATCATGCTAGCTGCCACCACACTTCATAAATGTATTTTTTTACTATTTTTTTTTTTCTTCAAAGACACACACATTACACCCCTAATTAAGAGCTTAAAGCTCGCGGCGGGGTAATGGATTATAGGTAAGTATGAGGTAGGAAAAAGACGGTGGCCACGGTCTGTTATGCGTCCCAGCATTAAATCACTGAGGTGAGACTGAGGGAACCGTGGAAAACCTCAGTCAGGACGGACACCTCTACTTTTTATCAATGGACCAAAGTGATGTCCAAAGCCTGGGGAACCACACACAAGTGCATCACTGCACAGGGTTGAAAGCGAGAGGAATTTACCCCAGGGAGGGAGCACCGTAATTTTTACTTCCCTACTGGAAATAATCAATTTACCCTTCAGAAAGTCATTCAAAATTTTAAAGATTTTGAACGACTTTTATGAGGTTTTGAACGATGTTTTAAGAGACTTGAAAGACATTAAAAAATTTGAAGGGTGTTTTGAATGATATTGTGATTTTGAAAGATTTTTGAATGACTCAATGCAATGTTGCCGAATGTTGCAGCAAATTCAGTTCTGTAATTTTGCTCTATAAATCGAATTAATATTTAATAGAGACTGGATAATTAATAAAATAATTGATTAGTTAGAATTTTAATTTTTAAAATTAATCACAGCGTTTTATTTCCTGAAACAAAGATCCAGAACAGTAGAACTTGCAACACTGTATTCATAGGAATGAAAAACAACGATCAACGTTTTTTGGCATAAATTTCCTAAATTCTTTTATTTTTTCGGTTTAGTTTCATTTTGAAACTTGTGTTTTTAGTATTTAATGTTAAATAAATAACTCGAGTTTTTATATTTCTCAAAGTATATGCTGAAATGTCTCAGCAAAAACCAGAAATTGCTTATGTTAAATACCATGTTGATAGTCCCTTGTCTCGTGTTACTGGTTTTTGTAATTTCTAACGTTGATAATAACAGAGAATAAAAATTTATATTCTAATAAACATGAAGAAGACCTCAAGAGACACTTCACATATAATATGAAGTGACCGCCTCAACTCTTTAAAGAAGAGATTGGTTTATCCGAAGAAAAAAGGTAAAAAAAAAAGGACTCTACAAATCCATGTTTTGTATCTTGGAGGTTTATATGAATTTCTGATGTGCATAATTGTATTTACAGTACAGTACTGCATGCATAAAATGTTTATACTTTTATCTTTGATAGTATAATAACAACGCATAATGTGCTTATCCAAATTAATAATCTATGGTATGCATATGCATACTGTATTATGTTACAGTATGCATATCTTGTTTGCAAAATGCATACAGTACTGAATATAATATAATTATGTATACACTTGTGTATGAGGTGCTTCACATAGTTATTCATTAACTTGCTCATGGCATAGGTATGCATATCATATGCATACACTGGGCAGAATTAATGAAGAGGCCTATCGCCTATCTGTTTCTGGGCCAGGCATGTATGCACATGCCTGGCCCAGATGCACAGTTACCCAAATTCGCGTGCCAAATTTTTTCGTAAATTTGGTATTGCAAAAATTTTCGTACAAACTTCAAATTTGGTACACTTGTAGCTGAGGGTTGTAAAAATTAGTTCAGGGTGTTAAAATTTTTATTGAACACCAACAACACCCCTTTCAGGGATGGTTTTTAAAAAAATTATTTTCGCCTTATGGAAATTCAATGTTAAATACAACTTTTTTTGAAATCATTGGAATTTTGCGGAAAAAGATTCAAGCATAAGGTAATCGACCCTCCTGAACCCAGAAATAATTTTAGATTTTTTCCCCGACGCACCCCTGGGGGTGGAGACCTACCCCTAAAATCCATTTTCCTTTAAAATTGTGCTAAAATTATGAAATTAATTTTCAAGGGGTAATCGACTTTCTTGAACATGAAAATAATTTTAGATTTTTTCCCCGACGCACCCCTGAGGGTGGAGACCTACCTCTAAAATCTATTTTCCTTAAAAATTGTGCCAAAATTACCAAATTAATTTACAAGGGGTAATTGACCCTCTTGAACTCGGAAATAATTTTAGATTTTTTCCCCGACGCACCCCTGAGGGTGCGGACCTACCCCTAAAATCCATTTTCCTTAAAAATTGTGCTAAAATTATGAAAATAAATTTCAAGGGGTAATGGACCCTCCTAAACTCGGAAATAATTTTAGATTTTTTCCCCGACGCACCCCTGAGGGTGGAGTCCTACCCCTAAAATCTATTTTCCTTAAAAATTGTGCTAAAATTACCAAATTAATTTACAAGGGGTAATTGACCCTCCTGAAATCAAAATTTATTTTAGATTTTTTCCCCGACTCACCCCTGAGGGTGCAGACTTACCCCTAAAATCCATTTTCCTTTAAAAATTGTGCTAGAATAATTAAATTAATTTTCAAGGGGTAATGGACCCTCCTAAACTCGGAAATAATTTTAGATTTTTTCCCCGACGCACCCCTGAGGGTGGAGACCTACCCCTAAAATCTATTTTTCTTAAAAATTGAGCTAAAATTACCAAATTAATTTACAAGGGGTAATTGACCCTCCTGAACTCGAAAATAATTTTAGATTTTTTCCCCGATGCACCCCTAAGGGTGGTGACCTACCCCTAAAATCCATTTTCCTAAAAATTGTGCTAAAATTATGAAATTAATTTTCAAGGGGTAATGGACCCTCCTAAACTCGGAAATAATTTTAGATTTTTTCCCCGACGCACCCCTGAGGGTGGAGACCTACCCCTAAAATCTATTTTTCTTAAAAATTGAGCTAAAATTACCAAATTAATTTACAAGGGGTAATTGACACTCCTGAACTCAAAAATAATTTTAGATTTTTTCCCTGACTCACCCCTGAGGGTGCAGACTTACCCCTAAAATCCATTTTCCTTTAAAAATTGTGCTAAAATTATGAAATTAATTCACAAGGGGTAATGGACCCTCCTAAACTCGGAAATAATTTTAGATTGTTTCCCCGACGCACCCCTGAGGGTGGTGACCTACCCCTAAAATCCATTTTCCTTAAAAATTGTGCTTAAATTATGAAATTAATTTTCAAGGGGTAATGGACCCTCCTAAACTCTGAAATAATTTTAGATTTTTTCCCCGACGCACCCCTGAGGGTGGAGACCTACCCCTAAAATAGTGCATATTGCAGCAAAATAAATAAATACCATGGGATTAAACATCAGTTGTTTAAAATCGAACTTAAGTACATCCCAGCTTTAGCGTCACCATTTTTCTCCCCATTTCTATACAGTGACAGGAAAGAAAAGACAAAGGTATTCATATTGAGGTCCAAGCAAATTTGCTAAATAAGCTATTTGTGAAGTATCAACAAATATATTTTTTACATAATTTTAGCACAAAAAGTTGTGATTAAAAAAAAAATAATACTTGATTCGAGAGCTGGCTACAATTTTTTGCTTGCAAGAAACTTGGTAAAATTTCGTTTGTATGCAGATGATTTTTTATTTTAAGGGTTATTGTCTCCAGTCTGAGGAGATGGTGAAACACTCTGAAAATTTTAGTAAACCTTCCTTACATTATAACATAAATATTCAGCGAAAAAAATTGAAGCAAAAGTTGGTCTAGTTTTTCAGATATTAGAGTTATAAAAAGTGCGAATATCATTAGATATCTGGCTGCCATTAGTCAAATCAGCATATTTTTCAACTAAAAAAATTATGATCTCAAAAACTGAACTGAATTATTACTTTTCCTACTTTAGAAAGTGCAAGAACAGTCATTTTGTTTTCTTTGTTCTGTTTTAAATTTTATATTTTTTTACCATCAAGAAATAATTACCATAGTGACAATAATCCTTAATAATGTTGAAGGTCACCGCCCACTGTGCCTGAGGTCGGGATGTGTTGTGCAGGAGGAGCCTGCCTGGGCGTCGAAGTAATGTACACCCCAACCAGTCAGCAAAAAGCAGCTGACGCCAGAAAAGAGAACTTCTGTGTTGGTAAGTATATACTTTGGTGATGAATGTGTTTGTCTGTCATCTTTCATTTTTGAGTGTATTATATAATTATGTTAACACCCATATCTGAACTCCTAACGACGAGCTGGTTCTATCGGACTGGTTACGGAACCTTCTCTTACAATTCATAACTTAAATAATAAAAAAAAATCATCATAGAGGGTTCAGTAGCCAGTTCAATAGACTCTGACGAGGAGCTGGTTCAATCGAACTGGCTACAGAACCATCTCTTACAATTCATAACTTTAATTAAAAAAAAATCATCATAGAGGGTTCAGTAGCCAGTTCAATAGACTCTGACGAGGAGCTGGTTCAATCGAACTGGCTACAGAACCTTCTATTACAATCCATAAATTAAATAATAAAAAAAATCATCATTAAAGGTTCAGTTGCCAGTTCAATGGACCCTGACGAGAAGCTGGTTTCTTCGAACTGGCTACGGAACCTTCTCTTACAATTCATAACTTTAATTAAAAAAAAATCATCATAGAGGGTTCAGTAGCCAGTTCAATAGACCCTGACGAGGAGCTGGTTCCATCGAACTGGCTACTGAACCTTCTATTGCAATCCATACCATAAACAAAAAAAAGTCATCATAGAGGGCTCAGTAGCCAGTTCAATAGACCCTGACGAGGAGCTGGTTCCATCGAACTGGCTACTGAACCTTCTCTTACAATTCATAACTTAAATTAAAAAAAATCATCATAGAGGGTTCAGTAGCCAGTTCAATAGACCCTGACGAGGAGCTGGTTCCATCGAACTGGCTACGGAACCTTCTCTTACAATTCATAAATTAAATAATAAAAAAAAGTCACCATAGAGGGCTCAGTAGCCAGTTAATTAGACCCTGACGAGGAGCTGTTTCCATCGAACTGGCTACTAAACCTTCTATTGCAATCCTTATCATAAATAAAAAAAAAATCACCATAGAGGGCTCAGTAGCCAGTTCAATAGACCCTGACGAGGAGCTGGTTCCATCGAACTGGCTACTGAATCTTTTATTGTGTAACATTCTTCACCATCCTTGATAAAAATTGTCATAGAAGCTTCAATATCTAGTTCAATGGAAACAGCTCTTCATCAGGTTTAATCGAACTGGCTACTGAACCTTCTATTGCAATTCATAACATAAATAAAAAAAAGTCACCATAGAGGGCTCAGTAGCCAGTTCAATAGACCCTGACGAGGAGCTGGTTCCATCGAACTGGCTAGTAAACCTTCTATTGTGTAACATTCTTTGTCATCCTTGATAAAAATTGTCATATAAGCTTCAGTAGCCAGTTCGATGGAAAAGCTCCTCGTCAGGGTCTATTGAACTGGCTACTGAACCTTCTATTGTAAATAAACTTTTTTTCGTATCCAATTCCATGATACAAATTATCAAAAGGTTTTCCTTATACTATCTATTTTTTTCAGGTTTTGTGAGAAAACTTATTGTGAAGAAAGGTAAATCTGCAGACTATGCCAAATTAAAGACAAGGAAGAGGTTCGTGTCCGACGTTCTGACGGAAAAGATTGGAACAGAAGTCAAAGCAAAAAAAAAAAGAAGATGAAGAAGAAGAATTTGTAGTTTGGCGTATAATGTGGCTGAAAGGCTGAGTCCATATTTTATTAATCAAAATTCTTATGAACATATTTGATAACACACCAAGTTAATTGTTTTTAAAAGTCACTCAATTCTTAAAATTAACAAACCTTTATGATGTGCGACAAACAGTTCTTTGGCCTAGCTACTCATTTATGTTTAAATTAAAATTTATTTGTTAATTAATTAATACTCATTACATAAATAACAATAATTTTGTGTGTCGTCAAAAATACAATAATTTATAACTATTCAAATATTTTTAATTTACTAGATATGTGCTAGATATGTGCCAAAAAACAATTGAACTTTTTTGTACTATAAAATATTTACACATTGTTATAATTCTTTAAATAATTAAACATATTGTCATATTCATAATAAATATTTCTCAAATACATATTTATTATTATTTTTCCCCTTCAAAATTGCCATTCAAAATTATCCTTCCAAATTTAAAGGGTTTGGTCCTTCAAAATAGTCTTTCAAAAATTGGAAGGACGCGTCCATGGATAAATGGCCCAAGGTTTTTGAAAGACGCGTCGTTCCAAATTTTGAAAGACATGTCTTTTAAAAAAAATTGAAGGATTATTTCCAGTAGGGTTTGAAACGGTCACCTATCCAAGTACTAACCACACTCGACGTAGCTTGACTTCGGTGATGCAACGAGAACCGGTCAATTCACTGCGCCACACTCAACCCTTTTAATATAATAAATACTGCTCCCAGTGAGTTAAAACAGAGGTTTCAGCGAAAAAAATGATAAATTTAGGGAAATGACTTTATAAAACCTACATTTAACATCCCTTAAATTGTGCATGGCAGCTAAAAAATTATAATTTATTTTTTTTATTTATAATATATTCCACGTCATGAGAAAGCCTCAAAATTTTCTTCAAGAACAATTATTAAATTACATGAATTTTAAATTGTTAAGAGTAGCTAAGACGTTTCAAATATGCAGTGAACGTAATTGATTACTCTTGATGCTAGTGGTTCGTGGACGGTCTCTACACTCGGGAACGGGTCTCAGGACCTGGAATGGCTGCTCTAGCAGGGGTGTGGGACTCTCATAAGAACCTGCTGTTTTTTTTTTTATTAAAAACATAGCTGACGATGAATTGATGTAATATAATATATACAGGGTTTTTACTTTGATTTGAACGTTTTCAAGGGATAATTAAGGAATGAAGTACGATGGTAATATAGACATGTCATACATCAAATTAAAGCTTACATTTTAAAATTTTCAAAATTCACATTACAAACGACATGTGTGGACTTGTCATTTTTTGAGACGGAAAAGAAACAAAAATGAGCCGCTTTTTTTTAAGAGCCGGCGGACACATGAAAATAACTTTTGAATTCTTCACTGGATTGCAAGGTTTGTGTGGGAGTGATATGTAATGCGCTTGGCCAATTATCCTTAGATCACCAAAGTAAAGCAACACAAGATTGTTTTGTGGTTGGATGGGCAACCATTTAAAAAAAATTACACTTCTCCCCATCCAGGGGTAACGCTTTTTACCACAATGTGGTTTCTCTACGAATTTGAACCATTCCTTTTCTGTTTCTGGTTCATTGGCAAAATTTGAAGATGCATGAGGCGTCCATCCTGACAAGTTTCCACGTTCCGATGCCAGGATAGATTGCAACTTGCAAGGCTGCGCTTGGCTGCAGACCCATGCAATTCCGGACAATCCCGCGAAGATAACAATTTCGTTTTTTTTTACGAATGACCGTCTCTGGGTGTACGCAGTAAGGGAGCAGTGAAACCATAACGTGTTTCCACAGGTCACTGGATCAGCCATGCATGATAGACCCACGAAATGAGTCTTTTGGTCCCCAGGCGTCATTCCCCTTGATTTTTTTTTTTTTAAAGAAGCTGCACGAAAGATGCAGCCGCCAGCGTGGAATGCCAGAAAATTGCATCAGCGAAATTTAGCTCTGCATGCCGTCGAGTCTGTTACGCCGAAGGGATTAGCAACGTGTGTTAAGAACCAGAGGTGCATGTGAACCTGTGCCAGGGTACCAACGGTGCTCATGAGCATAACCTTGAGTTATTTGGTGTAGTCAAACTTGTAATGAAACCAGAATTTTTATAGGGATATTTAATTTCATGTTACCACCGATATTTGAAAAAAAAAAAAAAGTAAAAAAGAAAAAAAAAAAACAGCTAGCTCAATTTTGTTTCCTTTTCGCCTCAAAAACAGACAAAAGTCCGCACATGTCATTTATGATGCGAGGTTTGATAATGTTAAAATGTAAGCTTTAATTTGATGTATGACATGACTATATATTATTACCATCGAACTTCGTTCCATAATTATCAGTTACTTCAAAACTTTCAAATCAAAGTTAAACACCCTGTATTATATTGGCAATGGAGTATAATCGACCTCAACAAATTTTTATTGCAGAAATGGATATAAGGTGCAAAGTTGTGCTACCCTGAATTTTTCCACATTTTTAGAGTCCGGGGATTATTTTAAAAAAAATTATTGAAAGTACAGAGAAAGTGACGCCTCTATACGCCTCTCCTAATACAAGGATGGGACCTAAAAGGGGCTTGGGTTCAAACCCAACCTCGGCAAAACATTTTAGCAATACTTTCCGTGCTCTAAAAATTCTGAAAAAAATTAGAGAGACATAACTTTACACCTTCTATCCATTTTTGCAATAAAAAATTTGAGGTCGATACTCTATTAAATAGAAGTAGTATCCTACTGAGAAGTTTGACCGGTTCTCGTTAGAAATGACTTTGAACCTAACCATCCCTTGTGGCAGCTTAAACCATATATAATTTATTTGCATTTTCTTCCTCTGTCGTGAAAATGTATCTAGATTTTCTTCAATAACAATTAAATCATATTTAATGACATGAAATTTAAATCTCTAAGCGTAGCTGGAAATTTAGTGCAGAAGAAAACGAGTGATATTTTCTCAAAAGCAGAGGATATTTTAAATAAAAAAAGATGAAAGAAGCCAATACGATGAATATTTGAACTCACTGAGACCAGTATTAATTTTTATATAATACAAATGAAGGAAGTATATGAAGATATTAAATAAAATAACAAAACGTTCAACTGAATGCACTTCTATATTACCCTGCAGTACGTATAATATATATATATATATATATATATATATATATATATATATATATATATATATATATATATATATATATTGTCACGTGGCGGTTTAGTTAAAAATAATAGTAATTTATTAAGTAACGCGGAAGTGCAGCTCTGTGGTTATGCACTGCCATGCTGATGCGTCTAGACGCCGCATCAGCATGGCAGTGCAATGGCTTGCAGGTATTGCTGACACTTCACGTTTGGGAGTTATATAAGCCGCCCCGTGACTTGGTCACTGGGTTCTCTGAAAGAATACAAATACTTATAATTATTGTACTCCTTGCGGCCGGCCCTGCCGGGCTCGGTCGCATGTATTACTATATTAATTAATTAAAGTGGATCCACAAGACGTCTCGAGTCTCTGTTCTGATACTCCTCTGCGCAACCATGACGGGAAGATCCCGTCTCAATACCACACGGAGTGGTGCAATTAACCAGCCGCTCCGTGACAATATATATATATATATATATATATATATATATGTTACCACCAAAAACCGAAAAAAATGAGCAAAACTAGTTTTGAGCATCAAGTTAAGCTAGCTCAAAACCCGAAGTAATCGATTATTTCGGGTTTTGAGCTTAACTTGATGTTCAAAACTAGTTTTGCTCAAGTCGAAATGAGCAAAACCCGATGAAGACTTTAACATCGGCTTTTGTTCATTCTCATTTGAACAAAACTAGTTTTGCGTATCAAGTTATGATCAAAACCCGAAGTAAGATTATTTCGGCTTTTGAGCAAAATTTAAGCAAAACTAGTTTTGCTCATTTTAAAATTAATACATAAAAATAAAACGTTGAAAAGTGTTCATAAAAAGAGTTATTTTTATTATTTATTTTACCTTTATTATTGTAATTACTAATCATGGCAGACCAAAAATTCCTACATAATCAAGCTTTAATTTAAATTCCAGTATAAAAATAAATTGCATTGCAGTCAAATTAAGCATGCAACCCATCAATAATTAAGTATATAATTATCTGCAAGATATAATTAATAGTCTGTGTGTACTAGCTTACAGTAATTCTGCTTCTGTCGTTACTTGTTTTTGCAGGCACTGCTGTTGTGGCACTTGGAATTACATTTTAGTTTATATTCTTTAGAGCAGTTTAGACAGCTACAGGACCTAAACTGACACCCTTTTCTGCAGTTACAAAATATAAAACATTGCTTTGAATTTGAGGCCAATGCTGCTGCAGAAAGTAAAGAAATTTCCTTATCTTGTGGCACATCACTCAACTCAATAAATTTCTCTTCAGCAGCCTGAAATTCATTTCAACAATATATAATTTCATTTTTAGCTGCAATTTGGTACAATTTATCAGAATTCACATATTTTACAACAGCCATAACGTTCTTTGGGGATGCCCTCCGCTCCCTCAAATTCATCAGATCCTCAAATTCAAAATAAAAAATAAATTGTCTTTGAAAAATGAGCAAAACTAGTTTTGTTCAAATTTTGCTCAAAAGCCGAAATAAAATCTTACTTCGGGTTTTGATTATAACTTGATACACAAAACTAGTTTTGTTCAAATGGGAATGAACAATCATCGGGTTTTGCTCATTTCGACTTGAGCAAAACTAGTTTTTAGCATCAAGTTAAGCTCAAAACCCGAAATAATCGATTACTTCAGGTTTTGAGCTTAACTTGATGCGCAAAACTAGTTTTGCTAATTTTTTTCGGCTTTTGCCCGAATTCGGTTTTTGGTGGTAATATATATATATATATATATATATATATATATATATATATATATATATATATATATATATATATATATATATATATATATATATATATATATATATATGAAGATGACATAAATTAAGTTTTTCAACTTACAGACAATGGCAGTATTTTATATATATATATATATATATATATATATATATATGACAGTCCGAAATAAAATAATGCTTTGTGGGGACTTCTTTTGATTTTTCTGGTTTGATCATGCACTTATAAAAATTATCATTCAAATTTAAATCAGCAAAGCCCGAACTATTTGTTAATTTCGGGCTTTGCTCGCGAGGGGCATTATGCCATTCTCTTATTATATTAGTTATTATAGGTGTGCGGTGTCCGGGCTCTGATGCGAATAATCTGTTAATCTGTAATCAAAAGATTGAAATAAAATTCTGTTCTAATATAAATATAATATTTTACAATATACCTGGCTTTAAATCAACGCCGATCGAGTGATCGACTGCATTGCAAAGGCTGCAATCCCTTTCCTTTTTTCCTTGTTCCACTTGCGTATATAATGTTATAATTATAATATACAGAATTAATCAGGGATAGAGGCCAGGACCAAAAACACACTTATAAATATAATAATATTGCACCCATGTACGTCTCGTGGATCGTTCATATAATAACAACTTATAGCAGTTAAAATATGAGGCCAAAACAGCCTATATCCAAGTCAAGCTGGAATTGAATTTTTGAGCCTCTAGACATCAACAATAATTTTTTCAGACCACATTTGAACATGAATTCAGAAAGACAAGTATAATTAACTTTCCAAATGTAGGTTCAAAACTGATCTGAAAAAATTATTGTTGATGTGGCTGAGGCTCAAAAATTCAATTCCAGCTTAATTGCCTTGGAAATAAGTTTTTGTTTTGATCCTAATGGCCTCATAAAATGAAATGATTGAATATAAGTTAGTAAGTTAATTTTTAGAACTTACACAATCAACAAGGTGCTTGGCCGCGCGTATACAGAGAGATGTGGGTTCGAGTCCCATCTCGGCGAGACTTTTAAATTAATATTCTGACAATTTTCTTTCTTACCTTGGCGGGTAAACACGGATGGGTTTAAAATAGAATGTATTATATGGCACACGAATGCTATTATTATTATATATCATACTTTTCTCTTTTTTATTTATGTGTGTGTAGTGTTGTCTGTTTTATTATATTTAGTGCCTTGGTTCTGTAACTGTTGCTGAATAAAATAACAATTTGAATTTGATTTTTTTTTTTTTTTTTGAATTAAGTGGCCGATCGAGTACGTGTTTGCAATTTTGCATTATATATACGAGAGTTGTTAATTATTAATTTAATAAATATAAATAAATGATAATCTGTCAAAATAAATTTAATATTATATATTCGTACTCCATATATATATACGCATATATAATATATATATATATATATATTATAACATGTATACTGTATAGCACATTGCACACATCATGTACGTTTGTATATACATATTTATATATTATTATATCATATACTCTTTGATAAAAATAAGCATGTATTTAATTGCTTTTTATGTACTCGACGAGCTTTAATTCTATATAGATCTGTACATTCTCTATATATATATTATATCTCCTGTTATATAATAGCACGAGCTTTTCCCGATAAAAATTAAAATGACGTACGTATATATATATATATATATATATATATATATATATATATATATATATATATATATATATATATATATATATAATATTTCCCTACTCAACTTAATAACAGCATAGAATCTATGCCATATAAGCCTTAATTTCTTAATTTTGTTATAATATTTACTGAGCAAATAAGAATATATAATTATTAATTTTTTTATTTGTTATATTCATAAAAACAAACGTAATTAAGACATTATAAATAATTATATTATAGTAATAATTATATGTATACAGAGAGTATAAATTGATATATAATATATCCTTCAACTAGGAAAATGCCGAATTGTGGTTTTCTTGTCCGGAAAATCACCATATAAAAACAAGCAAACGGGGTTTTCTTCGAGATCTCTCGATCTCTCTAGCTTATAAGCTAGAGAGCGATATAGTGCGATCACACAGAGACCCTATAATATACATTTTATGTATTATACATTATATATACGTGGCGCAGTGCATTGACCGGTTCTCGTTAGATCACCGAAGTCAGGCTACGTCAAGCGTGGTTAGTACTTGGATGGGTGACCGTTTCAAGTAAAAATTTTAAGTTGCTCGCCCTCCCTGGGGTAAATTCATCTCGCTTTTTCCACCCAGTGTAGTGATGCACTTGTGTGTGGTTCCCCACAGGCTTTGGGCATCATTTTGGTCCATTGATAAAATTAAAGTAGAGGTGCAATGTGTTCCGTCCTGACTAGCTGTAAGATTTAATTTCCACGGTTCCCTCAGTCTCACCTCATCAGCGAATACTGGGACGCGTAACAGGCCGTGGCCACGATCCTTTCCCTCCCTTATCCTTACCCGTTACCCCGGCTCGAGCTCCAAGCTCATAGCGGTGTAACCTTGTAAAAAAAAAATAATAATAAAACTATATATATACGTATGGGTTTCTGGTGCGATCATCATTAAAATCAAGGATGATAGAGTATAATCTATGCTCCTTGATTAAAATTTTAAATTCCAGCGCTCTTTACCGCTGCGGCTGGCGGCCATATGTAAACAAACGTTTGACAAGTCCCTCAACTCGCCCACAACTTGTTTATGTGTTTCTAAGACACATTAAGATCAGTTTTCAGTGAAGTTTCACATGACGAAAGGTGAGAGTCACGTTCCGCCGGTTTGGTGGTTGTTTGTGACACTCTTTGTTTCAGGCAACAAGCGGCAGGCGGAGGGCGAGCTCGAGGAGAAGCAGGGAGACGGCCCTGACCCCTCGGCCCCCATCACGAGACGCGGGGTCCTCACCTCCTTTCTCACCGGCAAGCCCATGCCGATCCCAGACCAGGATATTGTGAGTACCATCAGTTGTTGTGGCTGCAACACAAAGTCTTCTGCTCGTTGTTAGTAAACAAAGTATTGTTGTGTAATGCTTGTCTTGTGAAAGGAAAAACATGGGACGGTTGTTGATTTACGTGTTAACTCATGGAAAATGACTGTTAATTACGAACTTGAAACGGTTACCTAGCGCCAACAATGCCATTACGTTCTGTGCTCTGGTGGCAAAATTAGGCACTACGTTGTCCCATGTTTGACAATGAAGAAGGCTTAATGCAACAGACATTATAAAAAAATGGTTTGTTACAACCATTAAAATTGTGCGAGTATAAAAGACTTCGCTGTAACAGATATATCTTAGATTTTACCCACAGACTACACTGACTATGATACAGTGTGCATAATTATGCGTAGAAAGGTGCTTTCACATATTCGAAAATCGCTACGGAGTTCCGTAGCTATGCCGTAGGCCTTTCACATATTCTCGTTCATCTGCGGCAGCTGCGGCGGAAAATCATGTGAATGCCGTAGCAAAATCAAACCCATCTTGATTTTGCTACGGAGTTCCGTAGATTGATCGCGAGGTGCTACGGTGCAGCTACGATGCGCCGCAGGCTGCCGCAGCAAAATCAACACATTTGCTACGGAGTAGCTACGGAGTGTTTCCGTAGCGATTACTCAGATCTTAAGAGATCTGAGTTTACATGTAGTTCGACTGCGCGCGTCGATTGTCTTTTTTGCCTTTTAACATGGCCAGACATACGTCTAGACATGTCTCAAAGCTATAAGGGGCCATTGAGTCTACAGGTAATCTAAGATCTTTTATTTTGTAGTCCAATTTCGTTACGGAATCATGCCACAACGCTGCAACACGCCGTAGCAAATGTTGTTGATTACGCCGTAGACCTCGCGATCTGCTGCTGTGACGTTCTACAGCACGCCGTAGCATAATCAAATTCATCTTGATTTTGCTACGGCATTCACATGATTTTCCGCCGAGCTGCCGCAGACGGACGAGAGTATGTGAAAGGCAACATTTCTACAGACTCCATAGCGAAATCGGACTGTGTGAAAGCACCTTAACATATTTTAGTTTACGTTTAGATTCGACTACGCGCGGCAGCCATCTTTGTTGTATATCCCAACCAGACATAGACGGCAACAGTCTGGGAAGCTAGGCGCCATATATATATAGTGTCGGGCGTAAATTAAGATTTGTTATACTGTATATCGTCCCTCTTCCGCAATAATGAACTATCTGCTCCGCGATCTTGTTGCAATAATGAGCTGTCTGCTCCACGATCTTGTTGCAATAATGAGCTGTCTGCTCTTTTAGGTGAGCGCAATTTTGAGCCTTATTTTATAACGATTTATAGCTCAATATTGCGTTCATTTGAAATAGCAGACAGCTCATTATTGCAACGAGATTGTGGAGCAGATAGCTCATTATTGTGGATGAGGGACGATATGATTTCCTGTAGACTAAATGGTGATTGACGCCATGTTTCTTTGCCTGGGTTAAAGAATCCAAGATGGCACAGTTGAATCTACAGAAGATCTGTCGCTGGGGAACGCTGCAAGCCGGGAAATTTCCATTGACTCACCCTATTGTGTTTAAAAGCGAAAATCTTTCCAGGGAGAAAAATCATAACGATCATGAAAATCTGCCCTGATTTCTATATCTCAGCGACACCTGCTTTAATTTTTCCGATGGTTCTAATGAAAATGACTTTGCCAAGTTTGCTGTCCTTTTTTTTTTTCATTTTGAAACAACAACTTTCGCGTAACACACAACTTTGCGGAGGTCAATGATTTACAAATTCTGGAGACGTACAAAAATGTGCATGAAACAAAATACTGCAGTGACACAAATTATCTTATTTTTAAATGTTGACACTTTTTATAACACAGACTTGGGTGGTATTTTTAGTTCCAAGTATGTTGCGAGATTTTAAATTAAGTTGCCTCAGAATGCAAATCACCTAACTGCAAAAAAAGTTTGATGTAACACAAGGGTCAACGTTCCATCAATTTTTTGTAGTTACGTGATTTGCGTCCTGAGGCGATGAAATATAACGTCACGGAATTCAGTTGAGGCTCTGAAAGTTTGCTGACTCAATTTGGTTTGTTGCAGTTTGGCAAGTGTCGCTTCGTGTCGGAGTTTGAAAAACTCAACAGAATTGGAGAAGGAACGTACGGCATTGTGTGTAAGTATTTTAACTAGGTACTGAACCTCCTATGACAATTCCTTCCATGGATAACAAAGAAAAGAGTCATCGTAGAAGGTTCAGTAGCCAGTTCAATAGGTTCCTGACAACGAGCTGGTTCCATTGGACTGGCTACTGAACCTTCTATGTTGGTTCTTCCATATTTGGTGGACAATAAAGTAACAGTAACAAAAAAAGTCCTGACTCCACGGTACAGTAGGGCATAGTTTGATTTTAATTTGGACAAAATGGACTCCAAAGATGTTACAGTTCACTTTTTAAACTCCCATGTTAATTTAACTTGGTAAACTTTCCATTTGAGAGCAGCCACAAGGGGGTCATGCTCAAGTAACATTGGAAATATTGAACTGTGAACATGTGTTGGCAGACCGTGCCAAGGACAACAAGGCTGAGCGGCCGGCCGACCGCGTGGTGGCGCTCAAGAAGGTACGCATGGAGCACGAGAAGGACGGCCTGCCCATCTCGGGGCTGCGCGAGATCTCCGTGCTGCTGCGCTGTCGCCACGAGAACATCGTGCAGCTCAAGGAGGTGGTGGTGGGACGCAGCCTAGAGAGGTGAGATTGGTAATACACTGTAGAGAACGGTTAACGTTCAAAACGAGCACCGAAGAATTTGAACGCCAACAGTCGAACCTGCCGGAACAAATTGACGCAGGATATTAATGAATTTTTTTTGTTATTATTATTTTTTTTTTACATTAAATTATATATAAAATAATAAAAATACAAAAACTGAATCGGTGTAACCAATACCCTAAAACAGGATTTAGTTGAAAATATAAAAAATAAAATCAAATTAATTAAATTTTATTGAAAAGTAACCTTAATGGTTGTAATATATTTAAAAGAAAAGGACAAAAGTAATCTGCAAGGCCACAAAAAAAGTCACAAGTGAAACTCTCATCGTGGCATAAAAACTTCTTTACGTTTTGTTAAGACGTTTTGCATCATCACTTCTCTTCTTCCCAACAAATCCCGAGACTTGCGACTCATGAAACATTGTCTTACTGTAAATCATTTTGAAAGGGAACCACCAGATTTTGACGTGCAACGTAACAACTAGAGGTTGCAAAACTAGTCTTTCGACTATTTTCAATGTTGAGACTATTGATGTTTTTATTGCAGATGTCCACAGATCTCATGTAACTGAACCAATAGAGCTAATAAAAAAGAGACTATTTACGACTATTTTAGAACCCCCCGATTATTTTGCGACTTTTCATGGTTTTTCCTTGATTTTACGGTCATTTCCATGCCTACATTTCAAAAACCTTGCATGTTTCCGTCAAACCATGTGAATCCTGAGCCTACACATTGTTGTTCGAGTAGTCTGTGGTTCTCTGCAAGACTAAATTCTAAAAAAAAAAGTCCACTTTTCACTTAATTTCTTCTTACCCTGCCCCCTTCTCTCCCCTTCCCCCCCCCCCCTCCCGGAAGACGAGACCACTAGTGATATATTACTTTCATGTCACGTTTTTCGTTTTTGGCTTAATTTATAGCAAACATACTTGATTTATGTCCCCAGAAACTTCTCATTGCAATTTCACTGACTCCTTGACTCATACGAACCGTTAATTTATCGTTAAACACCCAATTTCATCATTTTTGGATCGACAATTTGAGAGACTATATTGCGAAAAATAAGCGACTTTTTAGGCGACTTTTGTTAACAATAGAGACTATTTTTGCGACCTCTAGTAACAACAATGACAGAAAGTGTCGTGCTTTGTGGTTGCAGCATCTTCCTCTCGATGGAGTACTGTGAGCAGGATCTGGCCAGTCTGCTCGACAACATGCAGGCGCCCTTCACGGAGTCCCAGGTCAAGTGCATCATGCTGCAGCTGCTGAGGGGACTGCAGTACCTCCACAAGAACTTTGTGGTGCACCGCGACCTCAAGGTCTCTAACCTGCTCATGACAGACAAGGGCTGCGTCAAGATTGGTGAGTCCGGGAGGAGAGGGTGGGTCCATCTTTCAAGATTGGTGAGTTTGGGGGGAGAGGGTGGGTCCATCTTTCAAGATTGGTGAGTTTGGGGGGAAAGGGTGGGTCCACCTTTCATGATTGGTGAGTCCTGGGGGAGGGAATTGGAAGGCTGAGGGTGGGTTCACCTTTCTCCCACCCCTCTTGTTGTCACCCCCATCCTCTGGGGCCTTCCCCCCCTCCTATTTTTTTCCCTGGATATCACGGCCCTGAACCAGAGAGCCAGGAGCTGCTACTGTCCATTGTGTTTTAGCCGACTTCGGACTGGCACGTTTCTTCGGACTGCCCCTAAAGCCGATGACCCCGCGGGTGGTGACTCTGTGGTACCGCGCCCCGGAGCTGCTGCTGCAAGCCAAGACCCAGACGACCTCCGTGGACATGTGGGCGGCCGGCTGCATCCTCGGAGAACTTTTGGCCCACAAGCCACTGCTGCCAGGTAATCATTGTGACAAAGTGATCTGTGTCTTTATCTAAAAAGAATGGAGGTCCGGTCCAATGGAACAAGCTTATCGTCAGCAGTCTCTTTCCAAAGGAATTGATATTTCACTAAGCTATCAAATAGTACAAAAAGAGCCAATGTGTTCACAAGTTCTAGCTGCAGTCAGGCACTTCCTTGCTGATGTTGGCCCAGCAAACGTAATCACTTTAAACATTATATTCCTCACAGGGTAAGCCAGCAGCATTATTACCTCCACAACACTCGATTCTTACCTTACTTGTTTTAGATATATTCAGAGCCCATTGTTGCCTTCTACACTCTCTATTACACAAAGTATCAGCTAGAAAATTATGGTATCCACTATACACATATCCAAAGAACCATCCAGGCCATTTGAGCATTTCCAAATAACACTTTATATAACTGTATTAAAAAATCAAATATATTAATCCTATATATAAATCTCTTATATCACTCCTCGTCCGGAATAATGGGCTATCTGCTTACCACTGTTTAGTTGGCTAAATATCTGCTATTTCAGTTGAGTGCCATTATGAGCTTTAAATTGGGATAAAATAAAGCTTGTTGTTACGCTCACTTGAAATAACAGATAGCTTAGGGACTTACTTCACCTATACAATAAAATGTACAATGCAATAGTTTATAGCATGCTTTATTTACTAAATTGTTGTCTCTCTAAAATGACACTAAAGAGCTAGCTGAAGATTCATCGTGTCTCATACCTACCCCATTTTAATCCAAATTTATCTAAATTTAAACAAATTGCAGAAATATAAATTTTAAAAAAATCACAACAATCCTATTACGGTCAGGACCTTCTAATTAGTCATCTGTTTGTCCAGGCCGTGCGGAGCTTCACCAGCTGGAGCTGATCGTGGACCTGCTCGGCACGCCTTCGGATGCCATCTGGCCGGAGTTTTCGTCGCTGCCGGCCCTGCAGAGCTTCACGCTGAAGCAGCAGCCGTACAACAACTTGAAACAGCGCTTCCCCTGGCTGTCCCCCGCAGGCCTGCGTCTGCTCAACTTCCTGTTCATGTACGACCCGCGCAAGAGGGCCACCGCAGAGGAGTGTCTGCAGAGCTCCTACTTCAAGGAGGCGCCCCTGCGTGAGTACCTCCGGGTTTTAAATTAAACCATTCATCAGTTGTCAAAAAACAAAAACTGAGGTACTTTCTTTCTAAAAATAACGCATGTGGTCCTCCATATCGAGCCAAAATATTCCTTCTCACATAGCAGCGGGTCTTTACATTACTACTACTACTCAGATGCATGTTAACCTTTCCGTGTCAACTATTTTTACTTATAGTGATTATTACTTTTTTATAATTTTTATTTATACTTATACCAGAGACTTTCTGAATAATTATATTACTTTTCATAAAATTATTAAACTATCGTGCATTACACTACTGTGAGAGTTTAGAGAAACCGATAAAAACACAACTTTTTCTGTTAATGCGATCTTATCGACTGCCGTTTATTCAAATTTTAAATTCAAAGCAAGAGCGCACTTTATCGGTGGAATCTCGAACTAAAGATTCTCGATTGGTTTGCAGTCATACATGATACAAACACACCTTACTGTGTCAATCAGCTGTTTCGTGTTACCTTACCCTTAACTTTCAACAGGCAGAATTCTGGAAGGCGGGGCTTCTTTCAGCAGACAAATGTTTCACAGTATCAACTTTATTATAGAATCAGATTTGATCAGAATTTGAGAAGCTGAGACGATTGTTGCAGCCACGGACCCCAAGATGATGCCGAGCTTCCCGCAGCATCGCAACATGAAGAGCAAGCAGCCGGCGGCCAGCACGACCAGCCAGGGAACTGCCGGAATCAACCCTGAGCCGTCAGTGACCGGGGAACTGCACCTGCCAGCTATCTCAGACCTGGTGAGAGAGAGTCCCATTTAAAAAAATTGGACACGAAATTCCACATTTTTTTTTTATGGGATGCGATTGTTTCCGGATCCGCACCCTGGTAAATTTGAATTGAGTTGGCAACACAAATTTCAATTGAATCTTTGTTGAAATCTCTTGCACCTATCATAATGGTTTGATGATTTTCGTCTCCAAGCATGTAGTATAATGTTTCTTGTGATGTGAGACTTGATCTCCAGTTTTGCAAGTAATGTGATTACATATATCAGACTTCATATGTTCACAAATAATGAAGTTTTATTGCAAAAAAAGTTTGGACTGGAAAGAAAAATGATTTTGTAATGTGAGGTTTCAATTTTTGTCCAGTTTTTCTAAATGTTGTCCAGTTTTTTTTTTTTTTTTTTATTTTTTCTAGTTTTATAAAACTGAAACAGTTTTGTCTCAGTACAAATTATATATTATTACAGTGTTTTGTAATACTATTTATCCCTCCCTGTTAATATGACACCACATTGATGGCGTTTCATGAATTTTCCTTACTGCACACAATATAATTACAGTACTTGATCAAAATATTATATCTTGCCAGATTTTTTTTTTATCAAAGAAGCATTATTTATGTTAATGAGACACAGTACCCTAAAAATAAGTATTTTTTGAATCAAAAGTTACTCACGTACTAACAGAGTACAAATATTACATGCTGCACTGTGCCAGTGCCTGAGGTTATACACATTTATTTAATTAATCTAAATTATTGGTAGTGTTCAAAATTGGAATGTCATTTATTTTTAATTTCTTTATATCAATAGTTAACTTCTTATAATGCAACAAGAAGATTATTGTACGTTGTCCCTTTAATGGTTAATAGAACGGTAGTAGTAAAATATTCAGATCAAGACTAGATTTTACAGGAAACTGGAACTGTTTTAGACTTTTTTTGAGGAATGTAAAAAAATAGACCGAATCCAGTGCTGGAAATTGAAAAACTAGAAATCCGGAGGCTGCGTTTGTAACGTGATTTGTTTTGTTGCAGCTGGGCTCGCTGGTGAAGAAGAGGCGGGCAGAGTGAACCTCAACCAAACATTTTTCTTACTGTACCTTCAAATAAAAATATAAAAGTAAAAGACACATCATAATTTTGCATTTTTTTTTATTCAAAAGCAAATAATAATCAATATTAAATAAAAATGTTACATATGTTTTCTATATTTAATTTATTATTATAATACGTAAACTTTATCAATGTACAAGACTCCCTGTACGCCAGGTACAGTGGCTAGCAGGGCCGCATAAGGGGACACTCTAGGGCACGTTGGTCATGAATGGAACTGTCATAGGAGGTTCAGTAGCCAGTCCAATGGAACCAGCTCGTCGTCAGGAGTCTATTGAACTGGCTACTGAACCTTCTATGATAACTCTTTCTTTGTTATACATGAAAGCAATTGTCATGGGAGGTTCAGTAGCCAGTCCAATGGAACCAGCTCGTCATCAGGAGTCTATTGAACTGGCTACTGAACCTTCTATGATGACTCTTTCTTTGTTATCCATGGAAGGAATTGTTATAGAAGGTTCAGTAGCCAGTCCAATGGAACCAGTTCATCGTCAGGAGTCTATTGAACTGGCTACTGAACCTTCTATGATGACTCTTTCTTTGTTATCCATGGAAGGAATTGTCATAGAAGGTTCAGTAGCCAGTCCAATGGAACCAGCTTGTTGTCAGGAGTCTATTGAACTGAATACCATCACCTAGATCTCCATACATTACGTTATTGCCTGCTGTTAAAGGACGGTCCACCACTGCTTGAATTCTGTTCAATATGGGAGGGGTGCAGGTAGGGGGGAACTACGTTGAAAAAACACCAAATTATGAGCCGTGCAATTGTTTGGGCTTTCTAAATGAAAATTTCAATATCAAAGATCTAGTGGCAACTTGGTGCAAAGCTACCTTGGTAAACTGAGCAGGTAAACTCTGCAGTAATATGTGTTAAAAAAGCATGAATGACAACTTGCTGCAAGTCTAGCAGTGGCCCTTCGAAGATTATGTACAAGTATGTTAAAATTATTTCGATTCCCCCACAAAAAACAATACGCTAGGGCTCATCATTGTCACGATAAGCAAAATTCTCTGCCAGCTGCCCAAACAAATGTCAAACAGTTTTTGAGAACGAAAAAAGCACAAATTTTTGGTTACGGTTTCAATTGAGGATTTAGCCTCGGCAAGGTTCCACCAATTCATCATTTTGAGAGGGGGACGTCTACATAAGGCCAATTTTAAAATGAAATAGAAGTTAGGGACATGCCTACATTGCCCATGTTAAATCCTCGAGGAGAGGGGAGGAAATGCCGTGAGAGGAATTGAGACGTGGAACCATGCATTACAATTTCGTTGCCTCAGAATGCAAGTCGCGCAAGTACAAAAAAATTTGATGGGACTTTGAGCTTTAAGTTATATTGAAATAAGGTTCAAAGTTGCATCAAATTTTTTTGTACTTGCGCGACTTGCATTCTGAGGCGACGATTTAACTAACGGACACAGTTTTGATGGTGCAGCGAGAATTTCCTGGAGAGACTTAGGAGGCCCAAGACATGAGCTCCTTCATGTCGTCGTCCTCTTCCACGGCTTTCGGCTCTGAAACAAGAACAAGCGGTCACAAGTGGGGCACCTCACAACAAGAATCTCCTCTTTGGTGTAGTGGTTAGTACACTTGGCTCTTGTCCGAGAGGTTCCCGGTTCAAATCCCGAACACGGCAGACTTTTTGTGACTTGGGATGAGTGTGACTGACTACTAGATGAAGGAGTTGGTAGGAGGAAGGCAGCTTACAGCTGTCTATACTCCGCTGGGGTGATTAAGACCGCAAAATGTTGTGCAAACAACATACGTGCCCCACTGAGAAACGGTACTTAATTGTCTGGCATGCAGACTGGGTATTAGGAGCCCCAGAGAGCACTGTGAACGATGTTGAAAAACAAGTTCCTCCGTTGGTAACTAACCAACCACAACAAGAACAAGCGGTTACAAGTGGGGCACAGTCCATTTTCTTTCTTTATTTTAGGGGGGGGATAAAGTGTTAGAAAATAAAAATCTTAGAATCACGTTATATTCTTTGTAGTTACAAAGAATATAACGTGATGTTTGCGGGGTACGCCAGCAGCATTATTATCTGGACCATTCACAATTCCATTCTTACATACTCCACTTGCTTCATAAATACTCATGATAATCTTTTGCCTTCTTTTGCTGTTAACAATGAATTTGAAAGAAAATCTTACTTGGGGAGCTCTGCTGATTTTAATCAGTTTACTTTAATGCTTAACAACAACTGTTCTTTTCACGTAACTTAAGTTTGAATGGAGTATCAACCTCAATTTTTTTTTATTGCAGAAATGGATAGAGGGTGAAAAGTTATGCTACCCTGTTTTTTTTTTAGATTTTTTAGAGCCCGGGAAGTATTTTTAAAAAAAATATTGGAAGTCATTTTTGTGACGTCACGCGGTGGCAAGTCCTATCTTTTTCTTAAGGAGCGGCGTCTCGTGACGTCACAAAAATAACTTTCAATAATTTTTTAAAAATAGTTCCCGGTCTCAAAAAAATCTGTAAAAAATCAGGGTAGCATAACTTTGCACCCTCTATCCATTTCTGCAATAAAAAAATTTGAGGTCGATACTCCATTGAACACCACAAAACCATTTGACCTTGACTGACATTGGCAGTTCCGTGGAAGACACAGGGAAGTATTTCGAGGGCAGACGGTGAATTTTATCACAACACTTGCATCATTTTGCATCGGTCTTCAGAAATTGACAAAAAAAAATATTGATATGTCTCAAAAATTTATCCATTTATTTGGATTTTTTTTAATTATTAATTATCATTATTTTTAATAAAGAAATGGATAGAGTGTGCAAAGTTGTGTTACTCTGATTTTATTCAGTTTTATTAGAGACCTGGATCTATTTTTAAAGAAATAAGAAATTACTAGAAGTACAGAAGAGACGCCACTTTTTAATAAAAGGACAGCCTGGACTAAAAGGGACGTGGAAGTCCAAACTTTGCAGAAACTTTAAGCAATACTTCACGGCCGCTAAAAAATCTTGGTAGCATTATTTGCAGCCTCTATCTATTCCTACAGTAAAAACTGTCTTGTGGGAGGTACTCACGTGGCTTTGCTCTCGCAGCGGCGACCGGCTCGGTACTCGGCACGCTGGGCAGAACGTCCTCCGCGACCGGACCGACGCCGAGCAGCTCCTTGTCCAGCTCCTCTTGCTCCAGCTCTTCCAGCTCCCTCTCCAGCTCCTCCTGCAACATCACATGTTCATCACAAATTTGACTCTACTCACAATGGTTATAACAAACCATTGTTTATAATGTCTATCGCATGAAACCTTTTTCATTGTTAAACATGGGACGATATATTACCTAATTTCACCACCAAAGCACAGAACATAATGGCATAATGGTGCTAGTAGACATGTTTATTTTTTATATTAATGGTCATTTTCCATAAGTTAGCATGTAAATCAACAACTGTCCCATGTTTTTCACTGCACAGACATTAATACCAACAATACTTTGTTTATAAACAAAGTATTGTTGTATCGAGCAGAAGACTTTGCTTTAGCTCCTCCTAGAACCTTCAAGTTTGTAACATTGTATACTGTATCAAAGTATTCCTTTTTTACATCCAAGATTTGTGGCTTTAAAATTGTTACATTGTAAAGTTGTCTTGAACCAATTATGTTAAAAAACGAGTATGTCTTGTACGTTGAGATTTTACCTCGTCTATGTCTTGTCCGAAGGCGACGGGGTTGGAGATGGCGTCTGAGATCTCCTTGGCGACGTCCTGCTGCTCCGCGATGTCGTCCATCATGTCGTGCACCTGGTCAACGTCCCTGCAACGTCAACATTGTGGCGTCAACACCAGCTCATTCAACACCATGAAAATTTCACATTGAGGCTACAGGTACGAAAAATATCTCCAATTTAAGTGAGCAAGTAAAGTAAACATTAAAAAGGGTACACTCAAGTTGGGGTCATGTAAGTGCAGCTCTCAGCTTGAGGAAACAAGTTGCAAGGTCAAAGATTCTGTTTACTAAAAATTTTGAGCACACGGGAGAAATGTTTCTAGACAGGCTCCCAAGAACACCTGAACAGAGGGTTGTGTTGTTATTTTTTACAGTGTGCAGGATATTTGGAGATTTGGAGTGAATATAAAATGCAACTTTATCAATGGTTGCAATTTGTTACAATTTAGTGATGCATGCAATTCACTTACAAATACCAAGGATTCAATCCCCTAAAAAAATAAGAGGATTTGGATACCATGATCCATTTATATTTTCTGAGGTTCCAAAATTGGGATCTAGATCCTCTCATTTATTCAGGGATCCTATATCCAGAACCCTTTTTTTTAAATGATATCCTAAATGTCCAGATCCAGATTCCTTCACTTTTTTAGTGGATCCTGAGCAAATTTGGATCTGGATGCAGATGTGTCTCACATGTGCTGGTGTGCGTTCTTGAGGGCCTCTGCAGCGTTCTTCATGGTCTGCAGCACCGCGGTGTTGGTGTTGGCTCCCTCGAGCGCCTCTCGCTGCATCTCGATGGTGGACAACGTCCCGTCAATCTGCTGCAGCTGCTTCTCGTAGCGCTTCTTGCGTTTGAGCGCCTGGATGGCCGCTGTAACAAAATCCCCTCGTTACGTCCAAGCACTTTTTATGTATGTAATTAACAATCCTCAACAAGTATAGAGGTACACTGGGGGCCAAGCTATACCTCACATCAAACACGAGTGCCGCCAGCCAATGAAGTAGCTTAAAATCATGCAACGTTGCCAAAAAGTGCAGCGTTGCTATTGTTCGGCTGCAGGTGTTACACCAAAATTGCAACGTCACACAATTTCCATTGGCTCGCGGCATCGTTTGATGAGAAAGATAGCTTGGCCTCCAGTGTACATACATGCATACTGGTGGTATGTACCGCACTGTATGTATAAAAGTATGAAGGGTTTTTAAAAATGCCTTGTTGTTTACATCACATCAGCAACGATGTGTTATGTATTTGTGAAGTGGTCAGTCGATGCTGCTTCTCTTCCCACTCATACCTTGATGTCAAACGTCTTTCACGACGTCACCCATAAGCCTGTGTATAGACACTTTTAAAGCCCCTTCGGTACAGTAATAATATTGGGGCACTTGGCGTGCATGAGTCAGTAGCCACCAACACTGTCCATTATTGTGGCAGGTGGACTCAGACAGTGTTGCCAAGTGAACATCCCAGTCTTTTGGACCACAACTACCAGTAAATATTATGCATGTCCCAGTAAAAAGCTGTGTATGATATGATATGTCATATATGATATGTATACATACATTACTGTATATATGCTCTACACAATATGCATATATATGCATACGTATCATAATGTTCTTGTATCAAACAAGAAAACACATCAAAATAAATCAACACTTTATTGAACAATTTATTTGCCAACTATATATTTGATGTGTTACGTACTGGTATGATACAAGATTAATAAGTTACATAAAAACATGTCCTAACTTATTATGAGTCATCGACTGAGGTCACTGAAGCTGATGGGAAATTTTTACCTCTTTTGTTCTTTGTGCCGTTTTTCTTGGCTGTCGCGATCTCCTGTTCTATTTTCTTCTCCAAAAAGTCTTGTTTCTTCATCAACATTTCTTCCGTCTCTCGCAATTTCTGGATGGCTTCTCCTGTTGTGGGGGGTTTGTCCCCCTTTTTCCCACCGAACATTCGCCCCAAAAAACTCATTTTTGGATTTGAATTTTACAAATATTAAAATTAAAATAACAATTTAAGTATGTAAATCAGCTAATTACAAGGTAAATGATCAATAATATGCGTGAGAACCGAACAAATCAGGCATAATTTGCAACAACTGCAATGCGACGTATCTTCGCAACACGAGTTACGCCCCTAGCAGACAAATGTGACAAAATTTTCCACCGATATATGCGCATGCGCGGATAAACGCGGTAAACGCTCTATTGCAATCAAATGAGGTGAGATCGAAGTTGTACTAACTTTTTCAGATCTTTAATTTATTCACAGATCGAGAGACAGAGAAAACCTCAGAAAACTCTGCATGAGAGCTGAGAGTATATATTATAATATTTATAATCTTATTGTTAGATATTCACATACGCAAAATCAAAATACGAAACTTGAGCCGACAATTAAATATTACAATATTAATATTATACTATTAATAATATTTTAATAATTATAATATTAATTATAATCTATTACAATTATTAAACTATATATACTGTGTTTTACTGAGTCTTTTAATTTGACTAAAATATAATATAGATCGAGTTTCTAGAGATAGAAGTGCTATGCAATATGTCGATCAATATCATAATACACAGTATATTTTATTATATTTGCCAAACTTAATTATAAATTAAATTTCTTGTATTTTGTCAGACGTGAATCATCTTGTAATGAACAATGAGTACCATATATATGCACTAATATGCAGTATAATACCGTCGTTCGAAATAAATTATTATTAATATATTATTCAAATATACATGTATTAGTTGACCTTAATTATTATCAATAGTAGTTTTGGATGTTTATAGACTTATATACCATTTCCATTTTACTGAATGGTTCGCGCACTCATGCAAATTCTGTTAAAGTAAACATTTTGTATATTATTTATTTCTCTTTAAAAAAATCTATAATCGACCTGATATATATATATATATATATATATATATATATATATATATATATATATATATATATATATATATATATATATACACACACACACACACAGGATTAATTAAGAATTTCATAGCTATAGAGCTCCATATTATATATATTAACCATCAAGCAGAAGTTTTGATTCAAAAGAATCAATAAAATATTCTATTCTCCCGGAGAGGCAACATAATATAGATGAAATATATTGCATGTACTGATATTTTTCCAGCATATATATCATGCTATATTAGGTTATTATCAAATCAAATACCGATTTCTTTTTAACATAAAAGTCTGTTTTCTAAATTTAAATACCTTATGATAGGCATAAAACAATGCATGGGCTTATTTGTGTTATTGTAAATAAAAGTTAAAAATTAATTGTGCTAATTAGGAAATAAAAAATTATCGATACGTGTGGACCAACAATGTACGTTTCTGTAAGCTAGCTGCAGTGATGATACTGATTATGCTTTCGTCATTGCTATGCAGACACCAAAACGCCCAAAACGTGCATAAAATATGATACAAATCGATCGCTACCTATAAAAATATAGATTAAGGCTAGTCACAGACAGAATCGCATGATTTCGCAGCGTATGATAAAAAAATTAAGAAACTGTGCGATAAGATACGTGCGCGCACACAGCTTCGCATGGTAGCGTATGGTATGACATCGTAAAAGTTTCTCATTTAGAACCGGTTCTAAATTTTTATCATACGAAGTCATACACAATACGAAATCATACGCGATGCTGTCTGCGAGCAGCCTAACCACCTATACCGGAGAATTCAAGCATTACAGTTTAATTGCATCTATAATAAGCTCATTATATAACCACAAATTCTCTTTAAATTAATTACTAAGATGTTGTAGAAGTAATTAAGCGTGTCATAGTATATCCACGCGCGCTTAATACAACGGTCTCATCATATCTGTGATATCCCCGAGATATCAGTGATATCTTCATATCATACACTGCAAGAAATATTTGTAAGTTTTTGTAAAATTTAGCGTATAATGTAACTTTATACCTTTTTTAACGTTTTCGTCATTTTTTCATTAAAAATTGCAAATTTGTTAATCAATTTGTAAAATCATTGAGCAAAAGGTTAAAATAATCCACTTATACAAAATGTTATATATTTTTTGTACAAAAATTTAATTTAAAATTTTTCTATCGGGAAATGTTTTCAAAGAATTCATAAGAAAACGTAAAATTATTGTACATGAATATAATGTTACTTTAAAAAAAGTAAGAAGCATATAAGACCTATAAAGATGCCAATTTTAGTGCTCGAATTCTTTAAATCAATAATTAAGTATTATATCTATATTTATTTTATTATTATTATTATTATTATTTTATATCTAATATATATATTTTGATTAGTGACTTAATTTTATCGCGTTTTATGTATAATTTTCTGTAAGCAAAATGCAATGATTATCACTGCAGCTTGCAGAAAAACACAAAAAAGTAATTGGTCCGCGAGTCGATATAAGTTTTAGAGTGCAAAAATTTTAATCTTATTTACAATAATACAATAGGCCGGTTCATCTACTCTTCTCATTTTAAGGTATTTTTATTTAGAAAACATACATTTTTGTTTTTCGTTTTATGAAATACGTTTTTAATTTGATAATTATAACGCGCGTACAGTGTTTTGTCGGAAAAAAAAGTCGTCCTTATACAAATTCTATGTTGCCTCTCCAAGTGAATTAATCAAAACTGCTGCTAGGTTATGGCTCTAAAACTCTAAATATACTTTTAATTAAAATTAATTATAGTTCGGTGTGTGTTAGACCGATTGACTATAATATATTATATATTTATGAAGCGGGGGAAAAAAATGTTTACTTTAACAGAATCTGTTTGCGAGCCGTTCTCAGTAACAGATTATAAATCCAACGTTCAATACTGCTATATATATATTCCATGCCATGGACGTAAGAATGATTTTTTTTCTGGTAGTCTGGTAGATTCCCAAACTTGACATTATTATTATAGTAATATTATATTAAACATTATAATTAAAATACGTAGATACTGAAAATTTGATCAATTATTATTTCCTTTAATTTATTGATTTGAGAAAAAATAAATAACGTGAATTTTATAATAATAATTAATGCAGTTACCAATAAAAGCCGAATTCGGGCAAAAGTAGAAAATAATAAGAAAAACTAGTTTTATAAGCATGGCATCGGGTTATAGGCAAAACCTGAAATAATGTAATATTTCGGGGTTTGCTCAATTAAAGCTCGATGCTCAAAACTATTTTAAATGCCTTAAGTCGAAATGAGCAACTGCCGATGAGGACTTTAATTTCGGCTTTTGCTCATTTCCATCTGAACAAAACTATAGTTCTGCGAATTGCGGTTTGACTAAAGAACCCGAAATGAGATTTTATTTCGGCTTTTGTGCAAAATTTAAACAAAAATTGTTCTGCGCATTTCCCACAGCTAAATTTATTTAAAATATTGATACATGGTTATTTCATGTGGTACAACACATGCTTCATTCTAACTAGTATCAAGGACTGTACATAATCCTTGAAATAGTATGACATTGTATATATATATATTGTGTTTTTTTTTTACCATAATTTTTATATGGCTTATAATTTATTTAATTTATTATATTCTTTACGGTTTCTACTTTTTTTAAAGTAACGTATATCATATTAAATAATATTTCTCATCATTTATTTAGTAAAGATGTCCTGAAATTACAATCTGTGATCATGATACATTATATTATATTATATAAATCAGAATATATTACTCATGTATACTCGATTATTCTTGAATTATCGAAAGAAGTTTATTTTGTTTATTTTAATTTTTCTTTTTATAGCTAATTAAGCTATACTATACATATCTCTAAAGATTGAGGTTTAGGTTAAAGGAACATAACAAAATACAGTCTTCAAATGTGCATAAAAAGGTGATCGTTATTTTTTTTTTGTGTAATTAACCTATTATATATAGTATAAACTGTTTTATATATATATATATATATATAGTATCAAAACCATGCAGTGCGCAAAATAATATAATTTTATTTACAGTAAAATAATTGCGAGTCAATAAAGTCATGCATCAGAGATGTCACTTTTGTTAATTGTTAATCAAGATATAAAAAATAACATTATATATATTTATGTTTATATTGATATATAATTATATAATAGTGGATGTGTGCCGCAGTGCGTTTGACCGGGTCTTGTCAGATCACCGAAGTCAGCAACGCCGAGCGTGGTATGGTTATAGTTGGATGGGTGACCATTTTCAACAAAAAACACGTTGTCCACCCAGGGGTAAATCGTTGCGCTTTTCCACAATGTGATTCCCCTGGCTTTGGACCATTGCACTTCAATCAGGCTCACTGACAAAAGCTGTAGCGTCCATCCTGACTGAGGTTTCCACGTTTCCTTCAGTCGCATATGCAGGCAAATGTCGGGATGGATTGCAAGGCCGTGGCCGCCCCCGTTCTGACAGCAATGCCTCCCCAGCATCAGTTGAAGTTTAATTGCCATCGGCATGCATGGAACTCATCAAATATTTAATATGTGTACTGAATATAATTAATACATATACATGTATGGTGATAATATGTTCGTTGATTTGCATCTGAATGCTGGATTTTTGCAATTATAATTATTTCATATCTTTTAAATAAAATAATGTAGTTGAAAAAAATACGTTAAATTGTTGCAGTCATCAATTTTGCTGCAGAGGTTAACATAAATTATTATATATATGTATTCACAATAAGTTATATAATTGCAGGGTATCTTTGCTCAAAAATAATGAGAATTTAAAGTAGAGTGAGCGATTGCATTTTTTTTTAATATTTTATTTTCTAAAAATAGTTTAAGCTGCCCTCTATTGAGAAATGAAAACCAAAAAATTCCATCTCAAATAGTTTCACCACAAATATTCCCAAAATTGGTGTTTCGGAGGCCTTTAACGTGCAGCCTTAATATGGAACATAAAACCGCGTTCTATACTCCAACATTTTCTGAACTATGGTACCATTTAAAAAATACTTACGTAATCTATGATGAATTCTTTAAATGGATTTTTAAATAAAAAAAACAATTTACGGAGCCATTTTTTCAGAAAAAAATCTTTAAGTTTTTGCGGGTTAATTCCCATAATTAAGGATTTTCATGATTTTTATCCAAGAAAATGACCCCGTAATTTTTTTTTTATTTGAAAATTCATTAAAGAATTCATCATAGATTACGTAAGTATTTTTTAAATGGTACCATAGTTCAGAAAATGTTGGAGTAAAACGCGGTTTTATGTTCCATAAGGCTGCACGTTAAAGGCCTCCGAAACACCAACTTTGGGAATTTTTTGTGGTGAAACTATTTGAGATGGAATAATTTTTTGGTTTTCATTTCTCAATATTATAGAGGGCAGCCTAAACTATTTTTAAAAAATAAAATAATAAAAAAAAAATGAACTCGCTCACTCTACTTTAAGTAATAAAGTAAAAAAATTATGGTATATATGTAACATATTTATTATATAAATAAACAATTAACGTACACCCCAAGTATATATACTATCGATATAAATATATATACATTATTAAGTCTGTGGCACGATGTACCTCAAATTAATAATAATTTTTTGAAATACCGCGATGCGCAGAAATAGAGTTTAATAATAATTATGTTCAGATGGAAATGAGCAAAAGCCGAAATGAAAGTCTTCATTGGGTTTTGCTCATTTCTACTTGAGCGCAAAACTATAATAGTATTGAGCAAAACCCGAAATATTATATTATTTCGATTTTTATTTTGCTCATGATACCCGATGCTCGATAAACAAGAACTTAATTTTTACTAGCATATTATATTTATATACCAGTCGTTAGATGCTCAAAACTAGTTTTGGTCATTTTTTTCGGCTTCTCTGCCTCAATTTGGCTTTTGGTATAGTAATTAACATATATATATATATTTGTAGAATACATTGTAATATATTTAAGTATATATTATAAATAAGCTACTATTTATATTATGCATTATATATATGTATATATGTATATATATATATATATATATATATATATATATATATATATATATATATATATATATATATATATATATATATATATATATATATATATATATATATATATATATATATATATATATATATATATATATATATATTATAATTATTTATGATTTTAATGATTTATATATATTATTTATATATAAATTTATTAATGATATATAAATAATTAAATACTAGATATTGTACAATATTTTAATTTTAATTATAACATAATTATTTACACTATTAAAACATAAAATAAATATATTTCAGCAGTATATTATTCTATATTATTTCACTCGTGCCAGGCGGTCTGTGCTGCGGGAAGTTTGAGAACAGGGGAATAAGCTGTTCCACAAACGTAGCTCCTCCCTCGCTTTTGATTGGGCAAAATTTGTCACAAATGTCTGCTAGCAGTCAGACTAATCTTCGCAACACTGGGCAAAATGTCAGCTGTCAGCTGTCATTCGCTATTCGATCGTCATCTCTTTGTTCATGGCTCATGGCTCATGGCCGCCGGTTTAAAAATGTCAACAACGAAAGGAAGTGTCGGTGATGCTCCGAAGCCAGAAACTCCGATATTAGTTACAGTAAGTAATTTTTTATCTTTAATATTACACTATCACATTATTTTGTTGATGTATGCATAAAGGATGCAAACTTATAATAAATTAGACTAGATGCTATAAAATAGTGTGTTTGAAGATCACTGAAATTCCACGCCATGTGCTTTCAAAGCCTACAGAATAGCGCAGCACTTGATATGCACCGACTGATGTAATTATGCGATATGCCCTGATTATTATCCGCACTCCGAAAGTGTGACCATGAGGGCTAGGATGGTTTCCCAGCAGAGTGTATGCATATGCTGTCGAGACTCGAGGGAAAAAGGGGAACCCATCCCTGAAGACTGCAGTGCAACGAGATGAGTTCGTTTTTTTTATTGGTGGTGATGATTTAGAGGGCAGCTAGTACTCTCTAACAAGCGACAGTTGACGCCTGAAAATTTCCGGGAGCGAGGCATTTCCTACTTATTTTCCCTTCTGATTGGAGGCTCAGTAAAAGGACGTAATTTATGTCATTTTCAGACATCATCTGCTGATGTAGGGAGTTGTTGAGCCCGCCGCTTAGTTGGTATTCATAGGTAAGGTGATGAAAGTAATATGAACAGCCGTGAGCCAAGTTTTTGTACAACACAGCTACTGACTAGCATGAATATGAGGGAAGGTACTACATTAAGTTGCTCTTTTTCAGTTAACTGGAGACGAAGGCTCGGGAGAGACCAACCGGACGTTTGTGTTCAACAACGAGGGCCACACACTGGGTAACGCGCTGCGCAGCATCTTGTCTCGCAAGTAAGTTATCTCGCAAGCTGCGGTGGCTCGTTTTTACTGTTGACGTTGCAGCCCGGAGGTGGAGTTCTTTGGCTAAACGGTGCCTCAACCTGCGGAGTGCAATACTTTTTCTGAGTGTTGACGTGACTTGTTCTGACTGTTGACGTTGCAGCCCGGAGGTGGAGTTCTGTGGCTACACGGTGCCTCACCCCGCGGAGTGCAAGATGAGCCTACGCATCCAGACGAGGGGCCCCCCTGCCGCAGACCTGTTGAAACAGGCCCTTGCCGACCTGGCGGCCATCTGCGACCGAACCCTGGGTCTCTTCCAGGCAAGTTCACATTTGCTTCTCCTAATTTTGTTTGTCAGATTTCATTTAGGCTTGAGTTATCTCCCCGACCAGGGTTAGGACTAACACGAATGTCATGCTGGACATCACTGCAGTTTTGAGGCTACAAAACGCTCCTCCCACTTTTTTTATCTCTAAATATGATTGGTCATGTGACTCGCCAATAAGGCAGCAAAATTTTCACGTGATTTTATATACAAAGATTTTGTTGCCTCTATAGAATAGAATACGTAGAATAGAATAGAATAGAATAGAATAGAATAGAATAGAATTTTAATCTTTTGATTACAGTTGTAATATAGATCATGTCGTTTCATTTTCAAAAGTCAAACAAACATACACATTTCAATATAAAAAATTTATGCACATAATAATCAATTTACCATTCACTGCAAATACATAAATCACTCAACAAACTATCACTAAAATTAGTCATAACATATCAACATTCTGCTGCTTGTAATTGATTCAAAAATACATTCACATCAGTCTCCAAAAACTCTCTTATAGTATAAAAAGGGAACTTATTCAATAAACTTTTAATGATTTTACGAGCATTTTTGTCAGAGCAAGATGTCATTTGGATAAAAGGTTGCAGGTGATTATACAATAACAGGCAGAGAAAATGAGGTATTTTCTTATACATAGACAAATTATGCCTTTCAAAAAAAATCTTTCTACTTGCTCTGGTGTTATGATTATGAATATCTGAGTTTAACTTGAACAAAAGTGGATGCTTTAACACAAAGCAACAAGCCTCTACTATCAGTAAACAAGGGGTTTGCAGTGTTCCAAATAGTGAGTTTTGCACAGTATTCTGATTGCTCTTTTCTGTATACAGTAATCAACAGTCTATTAGCAAAAGGAGAATTCCCCCAAAAGATAAGACCATACAGAAGATGTGATTCGAAATGGGCGTAATATACAGATACATAATAGTGTCGTATCTGAATAGAATAGAATAGAATAGAATAGAATAGAATAGAATAGAATAGAATAATTTATTGATTCCTTTGACATACAATTCGTTGCAGCTTGCCCAAAAAATTGACTTCATTGTGTCTTTCAATCTTTTCTGCCTCAATGCTTATATTAAGTGAATCAGGAACACTGTCTTGAGAATTGTGTAAAATTAGATACCGAGTTTTACTTTTATTTATGATAAGTGAGTTCTGTGTGCAGAATTTTTGCATTATGGCTGTCTGAGAGTTTGCAGAGGAGACCACATCATCATAATTGGTTTTTGCAATTATATGACTGGTGTCATCCGCATACTCATACAATTCTCCCTCAGTAATAAGATCCACGAGATCATTCTTCGTAATGAGAAATAAATCCGGACTTGCATTCCCTCCCTGATATGCATTGCAAGTTGCAAGGAGAGAATATTGCATTCTCTCCTTATATGAAGTTTATATGACATAAAAAATGTTTCAATTATCAAAACTGCTGTAATATTTACGTCGTTACTTATCAAATTCAAATTAAAAATTTTATTCATCTTCAAAAGACATGTCAACAAAAATACATTAGATAATTATTCATTTAAAGTAATCGTCCATTCTATATATAATATGTTCATAGCCAGTAGATGCAGTTTAATCTTCTTTTTAAAATGCACAATATCACTTTCACTTTTTAAATGATTGTGGAGATTATTATACAATTTTTGGAAACAGTAATGCAGTGCATTTTCATGTGCCGATGTTCGATTTATGGCCGGGGAAAACAAATCTTTATATCTGGTATTATGGGAGTGTTGTAAATTATTATGGCCAAAATACTGAGGATATTTTTTTTTGCAAAAATTAAAACTACTGTAATATTTACGTCGTTGCTTATCACAACTGCTGTAATATTTACGTTGTTGCTTATCAAAACTGCTGTAATATTTACGTTGTTGCTTGCAGGAGGAAGTGACGGACTTCAAAGCGGAAGCTGGTGAGCGGTAATGCCAACACGACAGATTTGAGCGGTAGTGCCAACACGGCAGATTCAAGTGTCACATGTTCGTCAAAAACTTCTAAAGACTTGTTTGTCCTACTTCAATTTTGTACATACTAAAATAAAACGTGTAATATGTTATAAATAATCCATTTCAATATTTTTGTTGGTTACACTCCAGAAAATGTGTGCACGGCAGTCAATTTCCAATTCTTCACTCTTGGCAGTCAGTTTCTTTTTAAAATCAGGAAAGCGAGTGAAGAGAAATGAAAAATCTGGAATACAGATTGTCTTGGTGGCGACTAATTAACCATACCAAACAATTTTTTGTCACACGGCACACTGGGAGGGGGGTATTTTTATTTTTTTAACGGAAATGCATTGCTGGGTCGCTAACAAAGAACTATAGATTTTTTCAGAAGATTTGGAGCAGTATTTCACACTTTTTCCCGGCTCTAAAAGACTCCTCCCCTTCCCCGTGGTAATTAATGTCAGAGTTAATAGTGAGAGGCTTCAAGTGAGTGCACCTCGCGATGCTCATTTGTGTCGCTAAGGTCCATCTTGCACTTGAAAATGAAGCAAAGTGTTTTTTATTTTAATTTTTCTGGGTTATAAATAATGTATAAAAAGTAATTCTTCAATTATCATTTATTTTTCAGTTTGGACTGATGTTCCATAAAGGAATTTTCTAAAAAAAAAATAAAAAAAAAAAATCTTCTTGGTGGAAAAATGAAGGTTTTTCTTACATGAGGTGTTTAGATAGGACGATGGGAACACCGAAAAATCAGCTGACTTGAACCCTTTATATGTAAAAGTAAACTTGGTAAAAAGTTTTTTGTTTCTGATGTCAATATATGGAGAGGGCAGAGTTTCATTTCTCCAGCTTGACTGAAGTTTCGCACACCGACAATGAATTGGCAAAATTAATGTGAGAACAGTTCATGGCCTGGTTCTCGTTACATCACTGTGTGGTTAGTACTTGAATGGGCGACCATTTCTAGTAAAATTTATGAAATTGTTGCTCCTGGGGTAAATTTTTACACCCAATGCAGTGATGTGTTTTGTTGTTGCCATGTCTCCCTAAATTTAGTGTCCCAGCAGTTCAAATGTAGAGCTTATCTTTTGGGTAGAAAACTTGTGATGTCCATTATGACATTTATCCCAATTTGCTTCCATGCACTGTCACTACGTTTACATGATGGTGTTTAATGCGTATTCGTTGACGACGCCTCATAAGAATAACATCATCCGTCGTCAACGAATACGCATAAAACACCGTCGTGTAAACGTAGTGTGTGTTCAAATATGATTTAAATATGATGATTTGAGCTGAAGAGATAAAAATGTAATTCAAGACGTTACATCTTTATTACAATATTAGCTTACTACAGCATAATTTTGCTATTGGTGTAAGCATTCAAACTTAAGGGTAAGATAACGCCACCAATGTTAAAAAAAATCCCTCACACGAAAATTCTGAAAAAAAAATAAAATGTTCTCCTCTACACCCCCTATCAGTAGCTAAAATATCAGGTACACAAATACAATCTAGTTTTTGAGTTATGAATTTTTAAATTTGACTAATTTAACATGGAAGTTTCATTTCTCTATGTTAAAGTAGTCAACTTTAAAAATTTATAACTCAAAAACTAGATCGTATTTGTATACCTGATATTTTATAAGGTACTGATAGGGGGTGTAGAGGAGAACATTTTAAATTTTTTTCAGAATTTTTGTGAGAGGGATTTTTTTTAACATTGGTGGCGTTATCTTACCTTTAACAACAGTATTAGCAACAGTTGGAAGGATTGATAGGAAAGGAGGCGGCTGTCATATATCATGGCCTTAATTGTGTTAGGAACTGCCCCGGCATTTGCCTGGGAGTGACGATGGGAAACCACAGAAAACCATCATCGAGGCAGACGGTACCAAAGGGAACGACCTTCGGCACCTCCCGAATACAGGCAGTATAGTGGAAGAACATACATGCCATCTCTCGGGAACTTACTAGAACATGCTGCCATACCTCAGCTCGAAGTGACGAAAAGTCACCTGAGACAAGGCAGGAAGCGATCCTGGGTCTCCCGAGCGATAGACAGAGACAGAGATCAAACCACTACCCTAGGCTGCTCGGTAAAACTGAAACTTAAAACTATTGATGTATTATTCAACAGTCTTCCTATAACATTTTGTCACAAGTCTTACAAATTAAATTTTATAAAATGATATACTGTACTCAACATTTTTTTTCTACATTTTTTTATTTTATTTTTTATTATTTTTTTTTTTTCTATAGATGTACTATGTCTGTATATAAGGGTAAGGTAACACGCCCAATGTTAAAAAATTCCAACACATGAAAATTATGAAACATCTTAAAATATTCTCCTCGACCTATATACCTTATTCAGTAGCTATAATATCAGGTATACAAATTTGATCCAGTTTTTTTTTTTTTTTTTTTTTTAGTTATATAGTTTTTAGCCCCGGTTGTATCTCCCCAGAAATGAATCGCCCGTTTTCCTGGCATGCTTTTAGGCTTGTTGAAAGTAAAAAGTTTTTAAAAAAATTGTAACCCATAAACCAAATTACCCTTTTCTTCAAGATGACAAAACTTCAATACCTTGTTCGCCTTGTTAAAAAAAAATTAAAACAAATTAATGGCAGCCATTTTTACAAAAATGGTCACTCGTCATTTAAATAACATAAGAATTCCAAAACTGGGACATCTTCAAAAATCATATCATAGCCGGACACACATTTTTTTCATTTATTTAATTATTTTCTTAAAGAAATGCTCTGATCTATATGGAACTAAAATCATGATGAACTTAACTGCTATATACTTGTCATATGTTATGGGGTGCGAGGTCGGCCTGCCCCCGGCCTCTAGCAAGACCGTCCCCGTGGCGTTACAAGCCCCACGCCTCGTCCACCTCCATTCGCTGGTGGCCCTCTTGGGTCGTGGTGCTGCACTCACTCCCTCCCTGACCCCGACCGCTAGCTCCGGCTGCTGTCTGCTGATCAGGCGAGCTCTCCATGGCTCAGCTCGGTGTTCCTCCGTCACTCGTCCCACGTCAGGTCCACGACCAGACTCAAGCGAGGCCGGAGGGCTGCGTGCACGGTCCTCGGTGGCTGTTTCCTCCCCGCTAGATCCGTAGCCCGAGCTCGAGGGACTAATCTTGTCAGCTGTCCTCATTAACAGACCAACTTTGACGACAGACAAAGACGGTGACAGTAAACAACTACTTTTCTGACACTTTACGTGACCTCTCTGACAATGACATTAGACTACAAAAACAACTAACAATAATAATACTTTCAAACTAAGCAGGCCTATCTAGTATTAACTATATTTAGTTTCCTTACTAATCTCAGTCTATATTTTTAGTGACAGGTCTTACTTATATTGTAAATAAAATGACCTGGATCCACTAATATCTCTGACATCTTAAGCCAATTCTAAATAATTCTTACTACAACCAAAGCACAGTAACACTTACTTGCAATCAAGCATCAATTATTTTAGTATTTGATAATATTTCATATCAAATACTAACCTTTCTCAACAAATATAGTGAACTCAAACGCATCCTATTTAACTACGAAAATGGGAGTGGGGGCGCGCGCGGCAGCCGGGTGAGCACACGGGAAGAGCGCGCAGAGGCCCAAAAAATTTATTATATATAGTGAGTGTGCATATTTATGTATATATAATATATATATAATAATAAATATTGTATATAGTAGTGTTATAGAACATCACACTCTTATTGATATGTATATGTGCCGGCCGCCATGGAAAAAAAGTAACAAAAAGTTTTATCCTTATTTTTTTTTTTTTCAAGGATACACCCCTAAGAGCTTTTTTTAAGATAGTATCTGTCCGATGATGCCTTTTTCATTGTTAAACATGGGACGATGTAGTGCCTGATTTCACCACCAGAGCAGAGAACGTAATGGCATTGTTGGCGCTAGTAGACACTCAATGATTTTATTTCAATGGTTATTTTCCATAAGTTATTAACATGTAAATCAACAACTGTCCCATGTTCTGTGCTCGTGCTCAAAGGACAGACAATAGCAACAATACTTTGTTTACTAACAAAGAGCAGAGGACTTTGATATATAGACGTCCCATGCATACCATATGGGATTTCTGTACCACTTTTGGCTTAGATAAGTCGTGTTTAGCTGGACTGCAGTAAGAGGGATCAGTGGGGGGGGGGGGATATATTATGTGAAGAGATAGCTCCCCAGTATTGCCATCTGTAGTGGTGTACTGTCAGTATTTATATTTATATAAATCAGTATATGAGGAAAATATAATAAATAAATACAAAGGAATACTGTGAGGGAAAGAAACTCGTACAAAAATCCTATAATATGGGACGATGAAGTAGATAGAGAAAATCGAGACAGTAGAAATATTGAATCAGGGAGGGATAAAAAATTCAGAGTTAGATACAAGGACGTTAGGAGAGCTTTACTTAGTCTGGCGAAGGGGAAAGCACCAGGGCCTGATGGAATCACAGCGAGTTTTCTAAAACTAAATTTAAATAAACATTGCAAATACCAAACATTACTTTTTAGAAAGATCATAAATAGTGGTAAAATGCCAGATGGTTGGAGAGAAGCATGGGTGGTACCAATATATAAAGGAGGAGCAAAAAATAATGTTAAAAACTACAGACCAGTAAGTCTTACGTCTGTAGTCTCAAAAGTTATGGAAAAGATGGTTGTAAAATATATTAGGTATAAACTGGAGAGGAACGGATTTTTTGGATCACGACAACATGGGTTTCGAGAAAAGTATTCATGTGATACACAAATTCTAGGGCTAGCACAGGAACTTGAGGAATGCCTGGACAGTGGGGGGGAAACACATGCAATCTTTCTGGATTTTGAAAAAGCCTTCGACAAGGTACCGCATGACATACTAATGAGGAAAGTTAGAGCGGCACTGCAGGAAGAACAATAGACAATAATGGTTGCATTTTTTTATTTCATAATTAGAAAATATACATAAAATTATGCTTTTCTGAAATTTTTTCAGATTTTTTGGAGTGCGGGGACTAATTTTTAAAAAATATTTAAAAAATCTGAATTAGGGTGGTACATCTGATGGGACAACCGTGACGTCATCAATAGCCAATCACAGCAACCGTGATGTCATCAATAGCCAATCACAGCACAACAAATGACGTCACGGTTGTCCCATCAGGTGTACCACCCTAATTAAGAGATTTTAAATATTTTTTTAAAATTAGTTCCCGCACTCCAAAAAATGTGAAAATATTCAGAAAAACATAATTTTAGGTATATTTTCTAATTATGAAATAAAAAAAATGCAACCATTATTGTCTATTAGCTAAATATGTTGAGGATTTTCTGACAGACAGGGTACAGAGGGTAAAGTTAGGAGAAACAATGTCGGGGGAAGAAAAGGTAACGTCAGGAGTTCCGCAAGGCAGCGTACTGGGGCCTATTTTGTTCATTATTTTTATTGAAGATATTGGAACAGGAATTAAATAAAAAATGAGACTGTTTGCAGATGATAGTGTTATATATAAAATAATTAAGGACAAAGACGACACGAAAATACTTCAGGAGGATCTGAATATAGTAGGTAAATGGGTAAAGGAAAATAAAATGCATCTTAATGTTGATAAATGTAGTACAGTCAAATTTAGTAGGAAAAGAGCAGGAAGCACAGCGATAATATATAAAATGGACGGAGCTGAACTTAAAGAGGAAAAGGAATATAAATATTTAGGGGTGGTAATGCAATGTAAGCTTAACTGGAATGACCAAATTGCATACATCACAAATAAAGGAAGAAGAAATCTGGAGTTTGTAATGAGAAATTTGAAAGGAACGGGGAGGGAAATCAGGGAAAAAGCGTACAAAACACTTATCCGACCAATAAACAATTATTATTATTACCAATGTTAGAATATGGATGCAACGTTTGGGACCCATATAGGACGAAGGGAAAGAAGGAACTGGAAAAGATACAGAGAAGAGCGGCCAGAAGAGTGACTGGCAAAATGGGAAGCTGGAAACTGGTGAGTGACGGAAGGGAAATTCGTAAGGAAAGGGAGAGTGTCACACAAATGATTGGAGAACTGGGATGGAGCTCGCTGGAGGAAAGGAGGAGGCAAATTAGATTGACAACAATGTACAAAATTACAAGGAATGCCAAGGGTTGGGAGGAGATGAGTGGAAAAGTGGACAGGGGAATATATTTGGGGAGAAGGGACCATGAATGGAAGCTCGAGTATCAGGGAAGCAACAATGATGTGGGAAAGTATTCTTTTATCAGGAGGACGGCGAGAGAGTGGAATCTACTGGGGTCTGCGGAGGTGGGCGTGGACAGGATTGAGAAGTTCAAGGAGCTGGTGACCTCAAGACCTCAAGCAGGACACAAACTGTGAGCCATATAGTGGTGTGACCACAACTGCCGCAGTATAAACTAAATTTTTATCCTTTATCCTTGTCTATGTTTGATACATACCCTGCAGGTGAACAGTATAACATTTAATGCTGGGCAACTTAATGCAAAACAATGATCACTAGTAGGACCAGTGTCTTAAATCTAGCAATATTCTGATGCAGAGGCATTGAATTATATCCTATAGTGAGTGTTCTTCAAAAATGAGATAATTTGATGTCACATTTCAGTTCTTTTTGAAGGTTTCATGTTGTAACTTTTTGAATAAATAAACTTCAATTAATTTACATGATATTTATTACAATAAAAAGGTCAGTCAACTTCAACTAGTATGCATACACAGTATGTTGTTCAGAGGAACTCGCGGTCCACGGGTCGTTTGCGGAGTTTCTTGTCCCTGGATCGCGGGAACCAGCGGTGCTTGGTGGTGGCGGTGAGGTCCATCAGGTGTTGACGAACCATCTCGTCCGGCTGGGCGCGTCGGAGGCTCGACAAATCAGCCTTCTTCAACACCCCGGGGTCCGCGGCAGCCTCGCCGGCAGGCAGGGGTCGCGTGTGCTCGTACAGAATGGGCGTGTCTGGGTGCCAGCAAGCGATCAAATTATCACTGCTCGCCACACTGCTGTACCTTGCATAGCTACCTCTAACACTAGATATGCAGTTTCGTAACGATAACACAAGCTTCAATGCCATTATATTGCAGAAATGTGAGAACTCAGAAATATTTTTTGTTTTGCTGCGCCAGCTGATTGATTTCCGGAGGTACCAACATGATTTTGAGAAAAACGTTGTTTTATATTTTGTCATATTTATGTGATAATTTCTTAACAATTATTAAAAATATATTAAATTTAAAATAAACAAATTTAATAACAACTTTACAATTAATAACAAATTTTTGTTATGTTGCCGTTTTTAGTCACCCGCGCCAGAAATTTGAACTGCATTTCCAGAGCAGGGAGGACAAAGGTTGAAGAAAATAGAAAATCCGCATGGTCTCGATCTATAGAGGTCTTTCACCATACGTCACAAAAACATGACGTCACGTGAATGTAGGCAAAAAGCACCTATTTAACATGGTAGTAGCATACCAAAAACTATTTATTTTCTGCGATATGACAATCGTGGTACTTTTGACAATTATTTTATGTGATAGATTGAAATGTCAAGTAAATCGAAAAAAATACAATATTTGCCAATGATATCTGTGAAAAATACAATAAATCATTAAATAAAATGTAAATCGACTCCAAATTTCACGTCAATAATGATCATTTTAGGACACTTATGCACTGATATTGACCCTAAGATGCTTCAAAAAAATCAGCCAATCACCTACCATTGCTTTCCCCGCGGACTTTTGAATACGAGGGGGAAACGGCACAACAAAAAATAATGATAAAGAAGCTAGGTAAAATAAAAAAAATGTATATGTTCAAGTTATGTATATTTATTTCTTACGTATATATTATTGTTAAAAAATAATAAAAATATGTTAAATTAGGAGGAATAAATCAAGTGATTCCAGTTCCCTCTCAGTATACCTACTGCTGAATGTAAACAACAACAAAGCCAAGCAAACGCTATATATATGTACATAACAGCTCAAGCAGCGAGCAAGCAAGGAAAATATTCTTGTAAAGCGGTCCTATATAATATCAAATACTTTGACTTGAGGTAGCGAATTTGCTTGTGAAGATTGACAAGCAGGGCCAGCTGCACTTGCATCGAACTACTGCAATATGGACAACTTTCATGGAATTTTTTTATTGCATTTTTGGATAGAGAATATTTCTGTCATTATTTTTGTCAGTTTTCTTTTAACCTTATATAACACCCTTAAAAATTGTACTGCGAAACGCTGTGATCGACGTTTATATTGTCATGAATGCAAATTTTTAGCGTACGTGGACACATAGGGAATGAAGTTGCATGATAATGCTGACGTAACAGAATCGTTGCTTTTGATTTTAAAGTTGTTAAAAAATAAAACAATAAAAATATTGAAAAATGTCGAAAAAAATAAAAATACAATTATAACTAAAAGTGCTTTTATATCCAAATATTAATTCACGTCCTCAAGAAATACAAAGTAAATATTCTTAATTGACTTCCAATTTATTATGGTCAGTTAGAATCACTATAAAAAAATCGAAACAAAATAAAGGTTTTTAAATGTAATAGTTATAAATTTATTAAATGCAAAGAACGATTTGATAATTACTCATAGAGTTATATATGTATCATTAATTATAATTAGAGCGCGGAAAAAAGTCTTTTGGACTTTTTGTGTATATGGGGCCTATTTTAATGTCATTTAGGATGTCCACCGATCTCCGGAAATGGATTAAAATGAGCCTATAAAAAAAGCGACTTTTTAGACTATTTTGTGATTTTACGACTATTTCGGCAAAAGGTGACTTTTTGAGACTTTTTGACACATTCTAGTATATTTTTTAGTTATTTTCTTCTCGAAAATATAGTTAAAAAATAGAATAAAATAAAAAGCTTTTGAACACAGTTATGCGTGTCAAAAATAATTTTTTTAGAGACTTTTTTGCAAAAAAAGTAGACTTTATAGGCGACTATTTGTTAAAAAAAAAGAGACTTTTTTCCGCGCTCTAGTTATCAGAAATAGCACTATTAAAATGCATTTTTGTTGCTCTTTTTTTTTTAAAAAAAGGGACTTTTTTGGAGACTTTTTTCGAAAAAAGTGACTTTTTTAGAGACTTTTTTGCAAAAAAAGTAGACTTTATAGGCGACTATTTGTTAAAAAAAAAGAGACTTTTTTCCGCGCTCTAATTATAATAAATAATAACCGGACCAATATTTTTATATAAATTTAATGACGTTTTTATTTCAGAGGTGTCCCACGCCGCGTCAATGTCGAAACGGATTTCCCAGGACACTATATAGAGTTTGGACACACAGGACATCAGGACAATTAACCCGCGCGGGAACAACAAGCTCAGGTGCGTGTCGTTCTATTGTTGCAGTTTGTACAATGAATAGAATTATAAATTATAAGTTATAGTTTAAATTTAATACACGCGACCATAAAACTTGGCAAATCCTGAATGCTCTAGTTTGTGGAGCGTAGTAATTAAGGTGACCGCCTTGATTTATAGGCAACTTGTTCATCATCAAAATGCAAATGTTTGGGTATGATAGCCATTGTCACTGCTGTATATATCAGCAGAGAAAAGATTCCCTGACATCAGTATAATAATCTGCTCTTTTGGTACTGAAAAAAATAACCTATCGTAACTACTGAGAAATAAATATAATTATAAACAAAGTAAAATAAAAATATGTACACTACTTATTTTTCTCGGCTTGAGCGTACCTCATAGAACTTCAAATGGAGGCTCTATGGTACACTCTTCATCTGTGAAAATTTCCCTTCTATAGCCTTGTTAATCATCATGCCTCGGTGACACTTCACGGTGATTAAAATGCAGAGGAGAATTAACTTTTCAGACGAGAGAAGTGTACGATACTACATCATAAAATTATTTACTCAAGTAAAACGAAAACGTATGCAACTGGTATGGAACACGTATAAATCTGGTATGCAAATCCTATGTTAATGCTATGGCAAAAACTGGTATGGAAAAAGGTTTGCTCCAAGTATGGAATTGAAACAAATCCATACCAGATGACATCACATTATTTCAGAATAATTGCAGACGAGTTTACATACGTGCATACGTGTTCCAACCATTTTTACTACAGGGCCTTGGCCACGTGGTAAACTCGTATGGATTGGTTTGCAATTCAATTGCAACTGGTATGCACAATAGTAGCGTCCCCTGCTCCCTCCTCCATTTCCGCCCCTCCCGCCTACTTCCTGTTTCCCCTACAATTTATTCTCCACGTGCAACTAAACTTTGCCATAATGGCGGCCGGCCTTCAGCTTATAGAGTTCTTTCTGCATGGATGGGAATTTGCAGCATCAGGTCATCAGATGATTTTATTTTTTCGAATATGCTAGATGCCGCTGCATTTATTCAGCTCCTCCACTAAAAACATATAAGAGAAGATAATTAAAATACATAATATACTTCTTTGATGATAATTATTACATTGTATATTTCATTATTACTATAAATATATTAATCATTCAAAGCCAAGTAATTATTCAGAATCAGATCAAATTTAATTTATCCATTCAATTTTACAGAACAATTTTCATTAATAATATTTATTATGATCAATTTTAATATTAAAATCGACAAATAGAAAATTAAAGTTTGAATTTAAATGGATTTACAGTTATAAATTGTACTGTAATGCATTAAATTATGTATATACATAAAAGTTAAAATGAGTATATTTATAATATTATATTAATTGAAATGTTTACCTGATTCCTTGCTATAATAATATTATATTATAGCAACAGCATTATAATATGTCCGCTCTGCTTGGAGTCCATGGCTGCTCTGCTGCTTGCTTGCTTGCTTGCTGCCTTCGTGTTTGGAATGTTAAAGTTAAAGGATATGCAACAACAAATTCTATTGGTTTAAAAAGAACTGAAATTTTTTTAACATTACTTCTAAACCAATGGCAAGCCATCTTTTACGCAGCTAGGAATGAATCTTCAAATTGTTGCATACCAGTTTCCATACGTTTAACGGTTTTTTGAAGGAAGTTTAAGGTCACGTACACGTTGCATACGAGTTGCAAACTAGAGGGGAGTTGAGAAAAAATACAAGAGAGTTCCAACCGAGATTTTTATGTGCAAGTGTGTTGCAACCCAGTCGTCCAACCTAGTTGCATACTAAAGAATGTGCAAGTGTGTTGCAACCCAGTCGTCCAACCTAGTTGCATACTAGAGAATTTTGCGTTTTTGTTGTGCATACGTGCTGATACGTGTTCCAACCGTATTGCATACATTTTTAGCCCGTTCCATACCAGATTTATACGTGATGCATACCAGTTGCATACGTTTTCGTTTTACTTGAGTATATACACATATTGATAATTATATATATATAATTAAAAGTTGTAAGGAATTCAAATTGATCTTTCATGTAATATAACTAATGTACATAAAAAAATAATATATTCTTGTTTATTTTCATTGCAGGAGTCGCATGGTTCGATGTCACGTGACGAAGTGGTCCCCCAAGACTTCATGTCTCTCTTCAGTGACCGCGACCCTCTCAACCGAGCATGGTGGCGCAGTGGTAGCGCGTCTGACTGGTAATCAGAAGGTCGTGTGTTCGAATCCTACTGGGAGCTATAGGTGAAAAGATCGAGAGGTCTGAACCTTCGCTGTCTGGTTAGAGACGAGCCACTGCCACATGCATTCGGGAGGTGTTTAGAACGTGTTCTGACACCGACCATCCTGACTTGGGGTTTTCCATGGTTCCCCCTCGACTACAATGGCTAATGCCGGGATGGATAAAATAAGTCGGCCATGGACGCAGTGAAAACTACAGAACCTGTCGATAAGACTCTGTCTTGACGGGACAAGAATACGGAGATGCACACAAGCAAAAAAAAAAAAAAATAGTCCCCTCTTGCAGACATTACCTCGGACATTGACCCTCGAGTGTGGGGTGAACTATCAGAACAATAAGTGTCGGATTTGTGCAGAATAGACCAAGTGTGATCTGACAGTGATCATGTGAGTTAAAGATGGAGTGACTGTGAATGATTATAATGACAAAATCACCGTCCAAGAAGATGAAACTGTGGAGATTGATGTGGAATTTTGTGTGCCTGTAAAAGAGTCGATGTTATTATAGAATTATCACAATTTGCGACAGTTGAGATAATGGACATTACTCGATCCTGATGACGATTAACTTAATTACTATACCATTATCGATCGACACAGTTGAGTTAATATTTTATTACAATTTTGATGTATATAACTATATAATAATAAATATTAAATTTCCAATTTAAAGAGAAAAATATTATGAATATATCCTTACGCAGCATGCCACGGATAAAAATTTTAACACCAAGTATGTTAAAATCTTACAAACTATAGGCTTGTTATTCTGTCATTAAATGTGTAAGTATGTAAAAACTTACATATTAGGATTGTAATATACATTTTACCAATCAGTTTGTTAATATTGTTTTCATTTACATACCGTGTTTGTAACGCGTTTACATACTAAACTTGTTCATTTATATATTATATACTTTTACATACTGCCCTGTAAATATTTATTTTATAGTTTACATACTAAACTTGTTCATTTATATGTTATATACTTTTACATACTGCCCTGTAAATATTCATTTTATAGTTTACATACTAAACTAGTAAGTTTATTCTAGTAGTCTGCCATGCCTTAAAATTACTTATTATTTTTCATTGAACTTATGATACGATACACAAGCTATATATTATATAATATATAGCTTGTGTATCGTATCATAAGTTCAATGAAAAAAATAATAAGTATAGTTTTAGAACATGTATGGTGTATCAAAGCTGCATCTACTTTAAATTCCTTTTAAAGTTTTAAGTAAGAAAAATAGAGAGGAGGGTGAAAGAATATGCGGCAATGTCTTTTTAACAATTTATTTATAATAATCAATGTTAACAGTAAATAATTCTAATTCTTGTGAATAATGATATATAATATTATGTTGCATGCTTACACACGTACGAAACAATTAATTCAAGAGTGATTGCAAAAATTAATGGGCATGGGCAGTAGTTTCACGATCAGTGTACCGTCAGTGCTTGTTAGTGGGGTGCTTCCGTCGTCGTGAGACCCGCTGACCGGGGACAGAAGTGGTGCATGTGGTGCGTAGAAATACGTGGCCGAATGATGCAAAACAAATGGTATGCAGAGCGGTTTGGCGGCAACAATACCTCATTCCTGCAATGCAAATACAACATGAGACATAAGGTTATGAAATGCCCAATGCAGTCGTACTATATATATGTAGAGCTAGCAACAAATATATGAAGGTTATTTCAGTTTACTGCTATAATAGGAAGTACAGACTCGAATAAATGCATACGTTAGATTTTAATGAAACTTTCAAGAAAGCAATTGATATAAAATATTGATGTCGATGATTACATACAACAGAAGTAAGGATAAATTTTGCGAGGATAAGAGTATAAATCTATGTACTAGACTATGTACAAAATAAAACATGGGTAAATTTTGGAGGCAACAGCATATCCAGCATCAGCATAGCCAGCATCAATTGATACCTGCATGTACAAAATAAAATAACAGTCACTTTGCTTACCGTAAGTTATTATTCCTCACGACGATGGTGAACTTTCAAACGTTGCACATTTCACTTCAAATCACAATTCTTCTTGATATTGCAGAAGTTAATGTAATCAATCTTTCATAATCAACTTGCACACGCTGCAGCAGGAGACAAACTAAAAGAAATCTCACCAACAGTAAATAACGGTTTCTTTTTAAAAATAACTATCAAACGTTGTAAAATTTACAAACAACATTGTAAAAACTCTCGATAACAAGTTAGGTATGTCATATTTTTACCAACTTGCAGTAAAGTTGCGTCTCAATTCGATTACCGATCCAAGTATGTAAAACTACGTCCCCCATGACTCACAAAAATTACATACTAAATGTTAAATTTAACAAAGATAATTTTACAATCCCAAGATTGCGATTTTTACAGTAACTTTGTAAGAAATTTTACAAATCTATTGTTAATGTGAATATTACATACTGGTATTTGTGAAAATTTTTATCCGTGCCATGCAATGGATGCGATCATTATTTTAAATCCTTAAATTAGCTTTGTTTATTTAAATTCAAAATGATATAATAACTTTGTTTCGTAATGAATTCATGAGGTGATTGCTGAGTAGCATTAACGACCCTCTTGACTAAGGTTTCCATGTTTCTTTAGTTTAATTTCGCAAATACTGAAGTGGATGGACCACTTTGTATTCTTAATGCTACAAATGTGACGTATTTTTTTTTTCCACTTGATGTACACTACAAAGTGTAAATTTGAAATGGCAGAAGATATTTATAAACATTTAATTAATAGTTGAATTAATTTCAATTTAATATATTATTTAAATTCATGTTTTATATGTACAATTTGCTGTACCTTTGTTGATTTGTTAATCACCGTTAAATGTTATTAATACAGTGCATTGGTAAGGCTATATCTTAAAACGAAAATACTGCAAGGCGCGGAGTGTACACTGTTTTTGTGTTCATTAAAATCAAATTTGTATTTCGATCATAAGCTTCCCAGGGACCGCATGGGTATCCCCGGGACACAGCGGAACGTCCTTGCAATGCCCCGCGAATGTCCCGTGGTCTATATTATATTAATTTAATGCTTTTTAAAATTTAAAATTTTTAGGAATTGCTTAACTTATAGTGTAGAAGGGACACAGAAGAAAATAACGCAATTATATTGAACTTTTGGATCAAACGTCCTTTGAGTGTCTCGCAGGGATACACCAGGGGTATCCCATGTATGCCCCGCAGGTGCACTCCTAGGACGTTACTGTTTTTTTAATATTGGTTTTAATTGGTTAAATTATAGTATTTTAAAACGTTTAGCTTCATCTCGAGAAGATTTTGATTAATTTGATAACTATCGATGAATGTCTCGCAGGTGTCTCTGTGGGACACACGGGGGGTATTGTCGAAAATTGTAAAATAACAATTTTCTTTGCTTAAGTATGTAGCTGATTGAATTTTTAATCACAATTTTGAATAATTTTAATTAGTAAACAGAATGTCCCGTAAGTGCACCTGGGGGTCATTCATGAGATGTAGTTTTTTTCTAAAAAATTAAAAAATAAAAAATTGTTAAAATTTGAAGATAAACATTATTTATGTGCCGTATTGGAAGTTTCTCATTATTATTATTAAAATTTATAAAAGAAACCATAGATTGTAAAATATCCTAAAGTATCAAAAATATACAAGTCGATTTCATAATTTATAGTTTATAAAGTAAAGTTTTCTACACTTTAGTATGAAGACATGTGTCCTAGTGGTAAAGACACCAGACTTCAAATCTGATGGTCCCGAGTTCGAGTCTCACCTATGCCAGTTTTTTAATTTTTTTTTTGCTATTCTTTCTCTTTGATAACATCATTATAATTGATAAAAACATTTTTTAATTGGTAATTATAAGCATATTTGCTATATAACCCTATGTATCCCTGCAATGACTTCAGGGTGTATCCCTGGAATGTCCCCTAGGGGTACCCTTTTGTGCATGGAAATAGGGGATACACCTTGGGGCACTCCGGAGGGACGTTTGAGGGGTATCCCTGGAACGCCCCGGGGATACACCTGCGGTCCCTGGGTTGCTGTACAGGACCGATCACGCCAATGGAGTATGACCTAAATTTTTTTTATTGCAGAAATGTATATTATATAGAAGTTGCAAAGTTATTCTACCTTCGTTTTTTTTCATAATTTTTACAGCCCGGGAAGTATTTTTAAAAATTTATTGAAAGTCCTTTTTGTGACGTCACGTGGCGGCAAGTGTCATCCTTTTCTTAAGAAAAGACGACGCCTCGTCATGATTTCACAAAAAGGACTTTCAATAATTTTTTAAAAATACTTTTAGGGCAGTAAAAATTATGAAGAAAATCAAGGTAACACCAACTTTGCACCCTCTATCCATTTATGCAATAAAAAAATTAGGTCGACATTCAGGCGCGGATCCAGGTGGGGGGGGGGGGGGGGCTGCATCCCTCGTCCCCGAAATTTTGGATTTAACGTGGGCATTATAGGCATTTCCCCCACTCCAATTTTTTTTAACATTGGCCTTATGGAGGCAGCCCCCCCCCCCCCCAATTTTTTTCTGGATCCGCGCCTCTCGACATTCTATTATTACATTATAGAGTATTATATATACATAACATGGTTAATTCTAGATTTACGATTATGTCAATAATTGTAAACTACTTTTAAAACAATTACACAAGATTAAGGATTACCATGTATAAAAATACTATACTCATCATGAATCTCATCATATTTATTATAACAATAACGTAGTTCTATAAGACCACATTTTTTTTTATAGTACAATAAAATTATTATTAATGCATTTATGTCTTTATTTTATGACACACTAAATTGATAATTAAATATTATAGTTATTAATTATTATTATCGAAATTAATTATTTTGTAAGTAAGTATAATCACTTTAGCTTATTTGTCGTTTAATTTAGAGTTATTCACAGTAATAAAATTTTTCAATGTACTTATTCCATATATTCTTTAACGTGTAATTTTTATCATTTTTTTTTACTTCAATAATCAGTACCGATTTTATAGCCATGCACGCACTTGAGCAGGCTCGGACTGGCCATAAGGCTGGATCAGGGATCCCTGCATGACTGGTCCCTCAGATTTTTAGCACAGGAGCGTAGGAAAAACTCCTGAAAAGTGGCCCAGCTGCCTGTAATGCCTATGGTCCTGACTGGCCCCTTATAGTTTCCCAGTCCGATCCTGCACTTAAGTCAGCTGCAGCGACCGATCTCTGTGAGGATATATCAATATAAGACAGTGCAGTGCTGGCAGCTAAAGTGACACCTTTAATAATTAGGTTAGTCAAACAAATAATGCATTTATCAAAGGCAGCGTAGAAGTGACCTGGCGTAGCCTGATTGGCGGCAAGACGGGCAAAAGCTGGGTTTCTGGGACAAAGGTTTATGCTGTTTAAAGGTGCATTTCCATGGATAGCGATGTCGAGCGGGACTTGGCGGGGCGAGAAAAGCGCTCTTGCTTCAATCTCGTATAGCAGCCACGTTAGCGATAAAATCGCTCCCCGCAAGGCAAGGAAATCCCGAGCCTCATATTGGCTGCGGCATGCGATTTTTTCGCTTTCCCCGCTCCATGGAAATGCACCTTTAAACTTGCGGGGAGCGATTTTAATGCCAACATGTGCCATACGAGATTGCAGCAAGTGCGCTTTCCACGCTCTGCGAAGCCCCGCTCGAAATCGCTCCATGGAAATGCCCCTTTAAGTTGGAAAAAGAGGTGTAAAATCCTTGTCCAAGAACTATGAAAAAAATTAAAATCATTAGCTAGCATACAAGTCCGGAAAAAGAAGAAGAAATAGTATGAAAATATTTTTTAAAGAATTTACATACATGATTTTTATTTATATAGCGGATTAATTGTTTTGACCCCCCCCCCCCCTTGGTAAAGTATAATTATATATGTCGAAAAATTCGTTGTTAATTCTATAGGGTTAATTAAATAAATTGGCTTTTTATATATTATATATATATATATATATATATATATATATATATATATATATATTATGCTGGTCGTTATTTTAGGTAAAGTATACATATAGTAAATAATAAAAATTAACTTCAAATTTTATAAATATTTTGATTTTTATTTAGACGTTTTTTCTTACACAGCAGGCTGTACTGTCGTACTGATTTTAGTTCGCAGCAGTTAGCACGCGACAGAGAAGGAGGTGGGGGTGGGAGAAAGGAAGCCAATAGGCGCGCAGTCAAAGGTCGCTGCTCGCTCAGCTCACTGCTCAGTACTTGTGTGGCAAGCGGATGAGAGAGACGTCGCCTTGCAGAGGAATGTCTGCGATAAACGTGAGTCAAATTGTGTGAAATTGTATTTACAGGTCAAATCTGTCAAATAATTTCATTTGTGTTACAGAATTATCATGTGTAATATAGCGATATATCTTTTAAAAAAGTTATTTTTCATAATATGTTTGCTACTAAAAATTGAGTTTTTATTCAGGAATAAGTAATGAAAATATCAGAATGGTTTAAAATATATTTTGTATTTGCTTTATAATAATTTTAATAGAAGAATTTTACAATGTTACTGTTTCCGATTTTCAAATTAGTACACAATTTTTTCACATGCAAGACCTGCTATATAGGATTATAGATATAAAAAACATATATAAAAACATGTAATATTTTATGTTGCATGCAAAGACACGTTTTGATATCGTCCTTCGTCCGCAATAATGAGCTATCTGCCTAGCAAGATTTCGTTGCAATAATGAGCTTATAAAATTATAAACAATATCAAAAATCCATGGCTATTATATTGTTAAACGATATTATGATATAAAGGAATTTACTCAGCATAAAAAAACTTTTTAGATTTTGCAATGTGTATCCCTTACGAAAATAATTCATTCAGGTTGGATCAGGATCGGGTCGGGTCGGATCGGGTCGGGTTGGATCAGAATTTGAGCAGCACGAACTGATCGATCCCGAACTGGATCCAGCTCGAACAGAACCCGATCGAACTGGATCCAGCTCGATCAGGACCCGATCCACCTTGATCCTGACCGAACTGGATCTGAATCTCGACCTGCCTCAATCTGGATTTCTTCCTCGAAGCGACTGGAGCCATGTTGATTCAACTAACTGAAATTTAAAAATATAAAAATAATCTCTACTTATATATATCGTACAGTAATAACTCATTTTATATTGCATAAATTTAAGGAACCCAGATTAAAATAGCTTTACCTTATATCGAGCTTTTCCTTTTTCCAATTATACCTAGAATGCTACTTTAAACTACCAAAAAAAACATCACTTTGATCAAATTTGGCTTTAGTCTTGTTGGTAATATACCCTAGCTGTAGCCCAGTTATTGGTCGCCGGTTCCTTACGAAGAACGACATCGGATCATCAGAAGAACACAAAGTCGAGGTACTCGGTCCACAGGGGCTCTTCGACCAGTGTAGCACGTACTGCAGCTGGATGTTGATGCATGATGTCCTACTGCATGGCTGGATACTTACTTTAATTCACTGACTTACTATTGGCAGTTGGTATAAAACAAAAACCTTAGAATGGTAATATGTGCGCCAAGGTCAATACCTGAGAACCGGCAGCAAGATATTATTCCACTGGATCGAGACATCAGGCGTTGCCTTGGCGCACCACGAGTCTAAACGAGAGTTCTGACTGTAAGATTAATTTATTTACTGTAGTAGGTTGTCAGTAATATGCGCACATTATACATATTATTAAAATATGCTATCATTTTAATAGCTAACCTTGAATCTAAATAAGTAAAAAATGTTCTCTGGAAATTAATGAAACAATTGAATAGTACAATAAAACCTAATATGATTATAAAATATAATATATACTCTCTATGGTGGAGTACGTAGGAGTATATAGAAGGCAGATAATTTAAAAAAACTAAATTTTAATTCGCACAAGAAGAAATAAAAGTACAGTAACTGATCAATTTAAAGAACATTTATTTTTTAAAAAAATACAATTTAATTTTGAAATAACTAGTATCAAAAGCACAACAAGTAATTAAAAGTATAAAAATGTTAAAAGTAATTCACACGTAATCAGTGCGGTGAATACACCGATTACTCTGAGACAGTAGAAAAATTACTATACACTACACATTGAATTCTATACCAAATAAAAAAGAATGAAAACTATTATGAAAAAAAGTATAAAATAAAATTAATACATTTAACTTTTTTTTTTTTTTTTAATTTTAATTTTGAGAAAAAAATAAAATTTATTCAATCACCTTATTATTATTATTTTTTTATGTCAATTTTGAGAAAAATCTTCCACCAATTAAGTCGCAATTTTTCACATTTGTCTTTCAATTAAAGTTTTTAAGTTGATCTATCAGAAAATGCAGTCGTGCTTCTAGTACTTGCCACTAACTAGATCACTTGCCCTCTTCGCCGTTCTCAGCGTTCTCTCTCTCTTTGAGAGAGTGTTGAAGCAACTCCGCAGCCGCTCTCTCCTTTTGCCGCATCTCGGAAAGCTTCGAACCAAGAGACTTGTTCATCGTGTCCGCGGAGCAGGGCGGCCACTTTTGATGAGCTGCCAGTTTGTTGACTCTGTAGGAAGATCCTCCTGCTCTACCTTTTTTCTTTTTGTCTTCTTCCTGCAACAAATCATTTCCGAATAAGATAAAATAAATAACTTCTTGCACATTCATTTTTTTCACAAAATATTGACTTTTGTTATATTTTTTGCTAGCCTATTTCAAATATCCTCTTCAAATGACACATTATCTTAATTAAATATTGGAATTTATTTCCATGTAAATTTTAAAAGTTGCATTTTGATACTTTAATGCTGGTTTACGGAGACGCAGAAATAAAATTCTTGCATAAAGCGTTTTGCGTCAAGATTCCACCTGGTTCACGCTCACTTGATTTTTGTTCTTCTTACGTCTTCGTAAGAATTCGGCAGTTGTCGGCACTTCTCGTGATCAGAATTCTTTCAATCAGTTAATTATTTTGTTCAGCTTCTGAGAGAGTTGAAGACATTTTACAACTTTTAAGTTCAATATTAAATCAAAATAATTTTTCGTTTTCTCCCGACATCAAGTGAAGACCAGAGACGGTTAGAGACCTCCGTGTCTTATTACTAGAAATTTTATGGCCTGAGCGGGGTCCAAGTGTGGCGGCGCTGCTGCATCGCATTGGTGCCATTAGGCTACGGCCCGGCTTTCAGCTGCGCACGCAGCTGGCAGCCAGCGAGAGCCGGGCCGTGCCCAACCGCGCTCATGCAATGCAGCAGCGCCGCCGCACTTGGACCCCGCTCAGGGCAACAAATTTCTGGCCATAAGACACGGAAGTCTCTATAAGGGTCTCTGAGTGAAGACCTTCGCTTAGTTTTCTAGTTTTTACACAATTTCATTGTTTTGAAATCTCATTGGACGGGGGCGGGGCAGACGCAGTAGCAAAAGTTGGTTAACATTTGCGTCTTGGTCTGCTTCTAGCGTTTGGCGTCTAGATGCGTGAACCATGCGATAAGACAACACGTACTTTAACTCTAGCGTCTGACGCAGATTTTTTTTTTTTTTTTGGGGCCTGCGTAAACCAGCCTTTAGTTAGTAGGTTTGAAAAACTACACTAAAAATTACTTTAGGGGAAGATAACACGAACAATCGATTATTGTTAGTCCCATTTGATTAACATGTAAACCTTAGCAACCTCATAATGATTCTGAATTTTTTTTGAGAGACAGTTCTTGGCATTAAAAAAATACGGACAAAATTTTAAACAATCGGACGATCCAATTTTTTAAATTATTTTTTTAGTTTCGATCTCCATGTGAAAGCCCCATACTGAAAATTTAAAAAATTCATTTAAAAAAATTGGATGATCCGCATGATACAACTATAATAGATAGGCCCATCAGCCCTACGAATTTGGACTGATCTGCGCATTTTGGCCAAAAACACCCAAGGTGACGTCACGTAGTGAGCTCAAAACAGCTGTTTTGCTGCACGAGGGGCCCCTACCGGAGCAGAGTTTTTGTTCAACATTAGCGAGAACGTTGCTTTTTATCTCATCTCAAATTTGATATTTATTTGCAATACTACAAGCCAAACCGGTTGCATTAACGTATTAAAAGAATTTTTAACCATTGCAATTCGCAAGCAATCTGGAGTAGAAGTTCGTATTTTTATTCATAAAGCATACAAAGTTGCTATTGGCTGTGCGCAGATTAGTCACCTAGCGTTTGCGCAGCTTCATTTGGATTCAAGCTTTTTTATCATGCGCACTTTGCAGAGCCATGCGCAGTAGACTACTAACATTTAAAACTCGTTTCTGCGCAGCTTTTCTAAGCCATGGCCATTCATTTACGGAAAACTCTATAATAGAGCAGAAAAAATTAAACGTATGCACCGTGCGCATGGGACGGCCCTGGATCATCCGATTGTTTTGAAATTTTCTCCATATTTTTTTAATGCCAAGAACTGTTTCTCAAAAAAAATTCAGAATTATTATGAGGTTGCTAAGGTTTACATGTTAATCAATTGGGACTACCAACAATCGATTGTTCGTGTTATCTTACCCTTAATAAAGTAGAGTGAGCGATTGCATTTTTCTAAATATTTTACTTTTTAAAAATAGTATAACCTGCCCTCTATTGACAAATGAAAATCAAAAAATTCCATGTCAAATGGCTTCACCACAAAAAATTCCCAAAGTTGGTGTTTCGGAGGCCTTATGGAATATACAACAGCGTTTTACTCCAACTTGTTTTGTTCCGAACTACGGTACCATTTAAAAAATACCTACGTAATCTATGTCGATATATTTAATGGATTTTTATTTATTATTTTTTTTATGGAGCCGTTTCCCGGAAAAAAATCTTGAAAATCCTTATGGCAATTAACCCGCAAAAGTATCAAGATATTTTTCCAGAAAAACGGCTCCGTAAAAAAAAAAACTCCCCCTCCCCCTTTTCCATGGATTGGTGCCTGATCTGTGTGAATTGATCGTAACTCAACAGGAGGGGGTAGCTGCAGAGGGGGCTGTGGCTCCCCATCCCACTCATCCCCCCACATTCGTTGAAGTTTTGAATTTTACGTAAATAAAATAGGCATTTTCCCGGCCCCCAGTATCAGTTTACGTACAGTACAAACATTATTGCCGTAAATTTGTAATTGGTAGTACGTACGTCCGCTATTAATATTTTGATAATAATTTGCATGCGTGAAAATTATAATTTTATAATAAATGGTTTTTATTACAAATAAATTTAAGCTTAACTTACCAGATATCACTGTAACTTTTTCTGGTGTAGGGAATTTTTAGGCAACCTCTTTTGTGTTCTTTTTGCCAGTTACGGAACGCTGGACCAATGTTTTGACTCCCCACACCGTGTGATCCAAGTCCATGATGTACTGCCCAGGATCTTTTTTGTTCGACAACAGAAGCTCCAATGTTTCGTAGGGAATCCAGATGTCTGCACCCAAGTAAATCTGGAAAAAATGAAGCCCAAATTTTAACTTCATATCATTATGATGTGTATTTTGTTCAACGGTAGTCTAATTAAAAATTTTCAGGTTACAAGATAAATCGAATAATATATATATTGAATAACCCTGACCAAAGTCATACAGATATATAAATAGTCAACAGGTGTTTAGAGAGAATGTATCGCAAAAAAGTTAAAACAACTCACTTTAACAATGATCGAACTTGCATACGACTGTAGATATGGCTTACCAAGTAGAGGCAAAGTTGAAAGAACCTTGTGATAATCCCAGCCGCCTGGTGACCCAAACTGCTTCGTAGACGACAAATCGTTGTTGGCACTACCCGTGACCTGAAACACCACTCGCACCAATAAGTATATATATTTTTTTAAATTGTTTATTCAGAACTCAAACATACATATTACAACAAAAATACAAGATAAACCCCAAGAGTTTAGAACTCGTAGACGGGGAACATTAGTTTGTTATTTAAAGATTTCGAACAAGATGGCAGAAATTACCAATCATCCTATTTTATACATTAATTGAAATAAATAATACAGATATTACGTACACTGTATCATATAATTAAAAATAGTGATTATAAAAAAAAAAATAGATCAAATAGTATGGATAGTATACTAAATATTCCAAATAAATATAGTATTATACATACATATTATATAAGACAATATTTTGGCTTTAAAATAAATAGTGAAATTTACATACTGTACTTTAAAGAGGAGTCAGCGAGTTGAGTGCGCACACACTTTTGCGCAAGACGTTATGCACGATGATGTGCACACGAAAAAGTTTTGTCGGCTCCTCAAAAGCTGTGCAGTAGAAATTTATGTAAGTTGCGCAATACGAGCATCTGCTGAAGTTATATAGTGTTGTTGATCCCGTTGATCCAGCCAGCTGTTAACCAGAAGACCGCAGCATTTGAAATAAAACTTTGCCTCGAATTTTGGTATTGTATCAGACTTTTCTCAAGATTTTTATGAAGAGCTAATAAAGTTTATGACTTTTTCTGATTCACCATAATATGTTCTATCTTGGAATATTTTTTAAACACATTGTACGGGAAATTGCGAAAGAAATTAAAGTTCGAATAAAAAAGAAGCCACGTTTTCCGAGCGTTAGCATGGGGACATAGATGGACGAAGTCATCAACTTTTAGACCAAAATGCTCAAAATTTTTACGAAGGCCGGTCTCAACTGATTTCAGATCCTTATTTATGGTGCTCCGAAGTAACTTTTTACATTTAAGAGAAGAAGCTTTACCATCGGTCAATTTTTTGCTCACTCTACTTTAATAAGTTACAGTACATACTGTATTATTAAAATTGATATAACTTACTCAATCATGTGAATCAACTGACTGAAGTCATTGATAAGTATGCATATTTGATTTTCATCGGCATGCACTAGTTAATTCAAATACCTACAAGTAACTCTATTTTTTATCAATTTGCTCATCATAGTATGCATGACACATGTATGCATAATATATATAATTCATACTTCGAGCAGGTATTACAGCTAGATAGCCATGCCTTTTATCTTCATATAATTCTTATGCATACGTATTAATTATAATTATATAAAGTTAGATATGCATACAACATTGTATATTTGTCAAAATTTACCAGCATGCATGAACTCTCTTGGAAACCGCATTTCACAAAAATTTTATATGCACCAAAACACATGCACGAAATAGACAGTATCATATTGTTAAAATATATATGAAGCAAAGGCGGCGGGGGCACTAAAATTATATATTATTGTTCATCATACCTTAAAAGTGTAGGCACGCCGCGTCCCTTTAATTTCTGGTATGGCCTAGATCCTCAATGTACCATGTCCCTGCATGGCATGGAAGTCGCGCGCGGTCTTGTTGAACACAGCTAGGCCGTGCATAAACCATCTGTAATGCATTAACCACAAAGTACTCACCTATCAATTTAGGCTGGAGATAATCTCCAGCCATTAGTGCATGAGATACTTATCTAATTGATACTTTTCTTGGTGATAAAACGCGATTTCTGAGTGGTTTTCTCTGCTATTCAGGGAACTCACACGTAAAATCAGCCATTTTGATTGTTGACACTCCCCCTCGAAAAATCGATTTAAATCGATTGTGTGGCATTTGGCGCCGGCCCGTTTAAAATTTTTAAACACTGTTAAAAATTATTTTTTTAATGCTTCTTTTTACTACGAGTAAAAACTATTATTTAAACTACGAGTTTATTATAAATAATAGTTCAGAAAAATGGAGGACCAAAATAAATTAAAAATTTACATTAATTAAATTTATAACTTTTAGGTCCTAAAATTTCGCTGGAACCACCAATTATATATATATTTAATTATCTGAACCTAACTGGATCCAGTTTGAACCTAGCTTCATGTTTCCTGACCCTGTCTGATCCATTCCTGACCGAACTGGATCCAGCCTGATCCATTCCTGACCGGACTGGATCCAGCCCGATCCATTCCTGACCAGACTGGATCCAGCCCGATCCATTCCTGATCCAACTGGATCCAATTGGATCCAGGCTGGATCCTTCATTTTTGTAAGGGTATATTACAGGGTGTCCCAAAGATCTTTAGATTTTTTCAACCCAAATAACGAACAAACAAACAAAATTAATACTGACTTCATATACATCAAATTAAAGCTCTGAATTTAACATTTTCAAAAATGTCAGCAGAAAAAAAAAATTGGAAAGGTGATTTTTCTTTTTTACCCGTTAGAAAGCAAAATGAGCACTTTTTTTTTTCGAAATCACGACTGCACCTGAAAATTGTTTGCATCAATTCTCAGTTTCTCACGCTTGTTGATTTTTTTTTTTTTCAAAGAAAATGCAACAACGCTTCTCAAAATGGGCACCATTTTTTTTTTTATTATTCATAAAACATGTTTATGTACAATTTATACCACAGGGTCAGCCTGGGAGCAAAAGGCCCGGGTCGCGGATGGGCCCGGCCGCGCAGCTGGGGGGGGGGGGGGGGGGATGAACCCCGCCGGAAGCGAATTTTTTTTGGAAAAGGGGGCGTGGGGCGTGGCTTTTTTTAATTAAAGGTGAACTGAAGGGATTGCTTTTTTTTTCCATTAGGAAACCTTATATTACCTATCCCATCCATCTGCACTAATTTTTTCATGGCAGATACTTATTGTGCTGTTGTAGGACAATTAGTGAAAAAGTGAAGTTGTGACGTATTAGCGACGGTTGGTTGACTTAAAACTCGCCGCCGTGAAAAAACACACGAGCGACCGCGGAAACTGCCGAGAGAGTGGCGATCGCGAGCCGATCGCCGCTCCCTCGGCAGTTTCCGCGGTCGCTTGCGGTCGCTCGTGTGTTTTTTCACGGCGGCGAGTTTTAAGTCAACCAACCGTCGCTAATACGTCATAACTTCACTTTTTCACTAATTGTCCTACAGCAGCACAATAAGTATCTGCCATGAAAAAATTAGTGCAGATGGATGGGATAGGTAATATAAGGTTCCCTAAAGGGAAAAAAAAGCAATCCCTTCAGTTCACCTTTAAATGTTGCATTGAAATTATTTTATTTTTTATTAAAAAAAAACATGACCTTTTTTGAGTCACGTGGTTTTTGTTACCTGATTTATGTTTTTGGCTTTTTCAAATTTAATGTAATTGATTGTTGTGTATACAAGCAAATCTGTAGCACAAATCACAGCATGCAGTCTCTCACTTTAGTCACTTTATACGTAATGGATTTAATTGATATACAATATGTGTGCAGAGGGACAGTCATAAAAACTTTATATATGAATGCGTTATTGAGAAAAAATGAATCATCGTGAATCATCTCTCTGTCATGCACGCGCGCAGGGCCCGCGGAAGTTGTTCGAATAAATAAAATATTAATTATATTATGTAAAAAATAACTTTTAATAAAAAATACAGCGGAAAATTATTAAATACCAGCAAAACAACTTAATTATTTACATGGCATTCTTAGGATAACTTCGACATTATTTTTTTCCACTTTTTTTAATTTTATATATACATTTTTATTTTTTTTTTTTGCACAGACCCGGGGGGGCCCGCCACGGCCGAGGCCCGGGCCGCATTTGCGGCCTGGCGGCCCTGGCCAGACCAACCCTGATTTATACATAAAAAAAATTATTAATTTCGATTAATTAATAATAATAAGCCATTGGTGGCTCAGCAAACATCCAGTCCCCCCAAGAGAACACGCCACACATTGCGTAGCATCACAGGAATGATGGACTGGATCGTGGTGGTGATGCGCTGCATTAGCTCCAGCGCGACTCATACTGGAATTGTGAATACGGTGCCTTCCACATGATAGCCCCGTAGGAAGAATTCTGAAGGAGTTAAGTCAGAGGACCTGGGGACCCATGGTGTGGAGTCTCAAAAGCTTATCCAGAGGCCTAGGAACACTTCGTCCACAAAGCGACGCAAGAAACAGTGTAAAAAGCCCCCATTTGGCCCAAATGCCTTCTAACGGGTAAAAAAGAAAATCACATTTCAGATTTTTTTTTTTTTTCTGTTCACATTTTTGAAAATGTTAAATTTAGAGCTTTAATTTGATGTATATAAAGTGAACATAAAACAATACCAAACGGTTGTTATTTGGCTTTGAAAATTGTGTTGTGTATATTTATACTATATTTTGACTTATTCTAAACATACATGTATGTCACAGAACTAAATAAATATCTATGTCTGCTATTTCAACCTATTTCAGGTGAGCACAAAAATAGCTTTCTTTTATATCTATTTTACAGCTCATAAGCATAACTGCGTTCACCTGAAATAGCAAATAGCTTATATTATTCCTGACAAAGGACGATATGCAGTATTAAACAAAATAGTAAAGATCTTATACGAAACTGATACAAACTAAATATTATTTTTATTTCATATTGACACTAACATTATTTTTGACTGTGGCTGTACTAAAAGTTGCGATGTACCTCCTCAGGTGACGAGACTGTCGGCGAACCAGCAGCATGTACTGACGTGTTGGTGCGCGTCGTGCTGGAGGAATGTCTTTCGACCTTGCATGGTTTTTGTTTATATTGTGATCTCACCATATTGATATAAGCGTATATATTATATGGCTTATTGAGGTTAAAAATGTTTTTACATGTTTTAATTGTTATGAAAAAATAAACTTTTTTTTTTTAAAAAATATATAGAATTTCGGTGTAAATAAAATAAAATTAATTAATTTTTAATTTTTTCTTTAACTTTGAGGTGTCCCCATCCAAATTCGCTAGAATTTTTCGTTCCGTTCGTGAAATATTGAATTTTAACAAATTTGCGTCTTATATAATATATGGCCAAAAAAAATTTGTGTTGTTTGTGCACTTCTCATTTTTGCTTTATCGTAGTTACCATATTCGCGTATCCCAATGCCTGTGACTCACCTGACCAATCTACAGTCAGTTTTACGTGATACTCCCTCTGGAAGTGTACGGCTTTCGGTCTTCCTATTCATATTTCGGTGTTACAATTTCACACATATAGTAACAGTACTTATATTATATTTCAAACCACTCTGTAAAGTTTCAAAACTGAATTTCACAAGAAGATCTGCATGCGAACTTCCGGCCACTTCCGGAAAGAATATCGAATAAATTTGACTGTACTGTTAAATACTCGTGCGGTGATATTATACGAGACGTAAGTGTTAATCATTATAGCGTCATCGTCAGTTTGTCGTGAGAGAGCGGGCGTGTTAGATGGATTGTCGTACAGTTAGCTTCGCGTGGCAGTGATTCATTTGCTTGTGTTTTTAATTTTTTAACACCTTTTGGTTCAAATTTCACTGAAGGATTTCCTAAAAATCGGAGATTTTGGTCTGTGGGAACCAAAATGCAGCTAAAAAAAATCATCACACCGGAGTTTATTAAAAAATATTTGATTGTAATGTATTTTTTTCAGGGATCGGATGCGGATGCAAGATGCACACGGATGCGCAAAAATGGGCTTGCATCCGCATCCGTGCATCCCAGATGCACGGGAAAAAATTAATACATCTGGATGCGCATCCCAGATGCATGAAAAATAAATTTGCATCCAGATGCGCATCCCAGATGTATGAAAAATAAATTTGCATCCGGATGCGCATCCATGGATGCACGAAAAATTAATTTGCATCCGGATGCGCATCTTGGATGCACGAAAAAAACGCGTATATCCGGTCCCTGAATTTTTTTTATATGATATAGAAAATTGTGTCGTACGGTTAGTGAAATTTGTTTCTTGGGGGCGCTGAAGTGTCGTCAAATTGTAAGAAAGAAAATAATGTTAATGCTCTCGACCCGAGGTGTACACAGACCTCGCTCGTGTGATGTAGCCAATCATTTGCTTGACTGACTGCCACGTGGTACCTGGTCATATGTTTAAATACCGAGTTCCTTTTTGTATTAAAATTTGAATTAATTAATGCAATGTTATATAAATGAAGAGGAAATTGATGGGCAGATAAGATGAATGAAATGCATCGACAGTATTTTTATTTCAAGTAACGATAATTGTAAACATTAATATCTGTTTAATGACTTATAAACTAAGTTGAAAACGATGTTGTTTTAAGTGGGTATCTTTTTTTTATATATTTTTATTTGGTTCTGCTTAAATAATAAACTGGTATAGTTTATTTTGAAATTTTAATCCCCATACCATTAGCAGTTTGATGCCTGGTATTGGTGTTTTCCAAATTTATTTGGAAGTCAAGTTTATATAATTTTTAAACTCGACTTCATTATTTTTATGGCTGTATTCAGTCATATATGTTTCTGGCATAAAGATAACGATAGAGTCTATAAATGAGAATGTAATATGGTCTGACTATCTTGTAGCTTAGCTGTAAAACTTTGATATTTTTATTTTATTTTGTTTTTAGTTTACAATCTTGTTTTGCTCACAATCAATCTTATACTCATTGTTTAGATTGGTTAAGTTTAGGACAGTCCATGACTTGTAGTCGGGTCATGTAATGAGACTTAATTCACACCTGGTGTGATTGAGAGACCTAGCGGATAAACCAGACTTTTAGTTAAATGCATTTTACTTCAGTTAAAAAAAAATAATACGAAATAAAAAAAAACTTCCATTTAACATTATTATTATGTTACAAAAAATTTATGAATAAAATAAATGTACTGAGCTTTCCGTAACACACATTATGTGTTTTGCAGTATCATTCTAAACGAGGTTGTCATATAGACCGAAGATATATTTTCTTTACTTATTAAATAACTTTTTACTTACGTAGAGTAATTACGAGGATGGTTTTCATTCCCTCGACAATGCGAAGGAGAGTGATTGTAGTACCGTGAGATCTGCTCTTGCCTTTCCCTCCGCTTGTTTTTGGTGTCCTGTGGGGGTGTAGCGGAGGTTCGGACGTTTCCCTAAGTTACCAGCGTAACCGGCCTCTGCTGAGCATAGCTTTAAATGGTTAGAATGACACGGCTACCGCTTCTCCCACCCAGGGTACAAAACCGTCACGATTTGCCACTATGTGGTTACCCTGGCATTGGATAAATCCATTGACAAAGAATTGTGGCGTACCCGTCTTAACCATAATAACCCTTTCAATTTTTGTTTAGTTTTTATTATTATTTTATTATTTTTCGTTATATTTATTTTTTATTATTGTTTTATTATTTTTATTTTAATCCTTTATCCATAATCCTTCCATCTTCATAATATAGGTAAAGTCTTTATGTATTTGCTAGACCATGGCCACCTTGTTTTTTATGATACTGGGAAGAACAGGAAGTTGCGGTTTCTTGGTTTTTTTTTTGTGACTATAGAACTTCAAATATATGGTCATTTTTAGTATTTAAAACTATTAATTTTTATTTATTGTTTTATCACAGGAAAAAAAAATATTATAATTATTAATTACCCAAGTAATTAAATAAATGTTAATAATTTATTAAATTCAATTCTGTCTGGTTTTGAAGCAAAGCTGTATCTCAAGTAATTTAAGAGATAGTTTTTGATCAGATTGCATAGTCTTATAAATACATATTATACAATTATTTATTTGAATTTTTGTAATAAAATTTGGTGACAATTTTAACCAAAAAATTTATTACAACCTACCACTTTAAAGATTATCGTTTCAAACAGTATGTTATTATACTTATTGATGTATTATGTATTTTATATTTTATACTTCAATTTAGCATCTAAAACTGTATCAATGCATGCATGGCTGATTCATTAATCAACTTTCTTTGCTTTTGAAAAATTTGGGCAAAAAATGAAAATTATTAATTTTATCTCAGTCGTAAAATTCAACTTTTTTTTTACATAACGCTGTTGATTCAGAAATTAAATCATCAGCTGTAAAATACACACATCGCCCGCTTGACATAATTAATTAATTATTGTATTTAAATAAATACTTTTGGTGGCTGCATATAGCGAACACTTAAAGCCAATTAAAATTTCAATCGCTCGACCACCAGCCTGCGTTCACGAAGTCAGCACTTATTTGGTGAGTTCATCATACTTTTTAAAAGACAGGTGTCAAATAATGTATTAAAATAATTATCATGAATTTTCTTTAATTTAATAGCGGCAGACTGCAGCCGAATCTAGTGGTTCCTCAAGTCCCGATCGGCCGGTGTGTTGCTGAGTAATCGACACCGGGCTGCTGTGACGTCAGAGACCACATCGTGCATGTCACAAGATGTAATTAAGGTACCTAAGTGCTGGAGTACACAGATGTCATTGTCCTGTCCTTTATGTTCTTTCGTTTGATTTATTTCACATATTTTCATACTTTTATGCAACAATTTTTATGTCTTTCTCTAATTCCAGCGATCAATAATTTTACACTTTTTGAACTAAACATGATATTTATGTGCTCTTAAAGGTGTACAGGCCTCAAACAAATTAAAAATTTGACAGTCACAGAGAGTTGCTTGAGTTGATAATCAACATTTTGATTATTTTTTCCGTGCGCGATGCAGCTGCATGAGCGGGGGCTGCAAAGTAAGGATGCAGGTCCTTGATGACGTCAAAATGACGTCACAACCATAAATTCGCCGCCATGTTTTTTGTCGTCATCAAAGACCTGCATCCTTATTTTGCAGCCCCCGCTCATGCAGCTGCTTCGCGCATGGAAAAAATTATCCAAATGTTGATTGTCAACTCAAGCAACTCTCTGTGACTTCCTAATTTTTAATTTGAGGCCTGTATGCCTTTAAAGGAAATATAGTAAAATTAATAAATATATAAATAAAAAAAATAATCATATATATATAAAAATTTAACCTGTTTTTATTACCTAGTTAATGGAATTTATCAATATTATATTAACACATAAAGGCGGATCCACATGGCGACAACGGCGATGCGACGCGACTTTGAAGCAAAAGCTGTGAAATCCTATGCGGAGAGCGAATTCGTCAGTTGCGGCGGCAAATATCACTTTCAATACGGATGCCCTTTTCTTTAATTGCCAAATATGGCCACCAATGGATGTAACAGTAAGTGCGCATTTTTCACTTCGCGTCGCATGATAAAAATTGCCATGCAAATCCGCCTTAATATGGAAAATAAAAGTAAAAGTAGATTCACATGGCGATTTTTATTCTGCGACGCGAAGCGAATAATGTGCACTTGCTTTGCCGCCGCAACCTGGCGAATTCGCTCGCCATATACGGGTCTTTCACCATGGCATAAGTCACAAAAATATGACGTCACGTGAATGTAGGCAAAAAGCACCTATTTAACATGGTATAGTAGCATACCAAAAACTATTTGTTTTCTGCGATATGACAATTGTGGTACGTACATTTGACAATTATTTTATTTGATAGATTGAGATGTCAAGTAAATGGAAAAAATTACAATATTTGCCAATGATATCTGTGAAACATACAATAAATCATAAAATAAAATGTAAATCGACTCCAAATTTCACGTCAATTATGACCATTTTACGAAACTAAACTTATGCACTGATGTTGACCCTAATATTCTTAAAAAAATTCAGCCAATCACCGGCCATTGCTTTCCCCGCGGACTTTTGAATACGATGGGGAAACGGAACAATAAAAAGGAATGATAAAGAAACTAGGTAAAATAAAAAAAATGTATATGTTCAAGTTATTCCTTACGTATATATTATTGTTAAAAAAATTTAAAATAATAATATGTTAAATTAGGAGGAATAAATCAAGTGATTCCAGTTCCCTCTTAGTACCTACTGCTGAATGTAAACAACAACAAAGCCAAGCAAACGCTATATAGTATTTCACAGCTTTTGTGTCAGAATGGCGTCGCATCGCCGTTGTCGCCATGTGGATCCGCCTCATGGAATATTACAGTAGTACATTGTTATTATATTCAGGACTCGTCACAAGTCGCACTGATGATGGACTCACCACTCACACAGCTCGACTTCCACACACGTGCCGGTCACCACGGCAGCACGAGGCGCGCTCCGTCATATGGTGAACGCTCGCTTAGCCTCAAAAGACTTCCCTTCGAAAGGACGTCCCTTTTCCTCTCTCCACCAGGTATATAAGGGCTAATGGAGCTTTTAGGTGCATTTCCATGGAGCGATGTCGAGCGGGGCTTGGCAGGGTGAGAAAAGCGTACTTGCTTCAATCTCGTATGGTGACCGCTTTGGCGATGAAATCGCTTTCCGCAAGGCGAGGAAATCCCGAGCTTCTGATTGGCTGCGGCAAGTGAATTTTTAGCTTCAACTGTTCTATACTTCTATGGATATGCACCTTTAATATATCTCGTACATGCCATGCTGCGGCATTTACAAAAGAAAAAGAATTGATGGGGGGGGGGGGCACTTGTATAAAATTAATAGTTAAACTACTTGAGGAATGTTGATGCCACCTTAAACATCAGAAAAATATTTTATCCGCACCAGGTTCAATATTGTTAAACACCGCGAGGCAGCCTGAACGTTTAGTGCACATTTCCAGCACGCAACAATGTTTCTCGTTTGTTTCATTTTTATAAATATAAATTTTCATTGTTTGATTAAAGAAGTGTACTCAATATTTTTAATTGTAAAATTTCATAATTTAAAGAGTGAAAAGGTGGATTTTCATGAGCGATTTTCAGCCTGCGCCGCGCCGCGAATAAAGCGCACTTGCTGTAACATTCATGCATTGGCGGTCATATTGGGCGATTAAAAGAAAAAAGAGCATCGTATAATTAACGCGACTACCGGTGACTTCGCCGACCGCATAGGATTTCGCAGCTTTTAAGTGAAATCGCGCCGCATCGCTTTTATCGCTCATGAAAATCCACCTTTGTAACTGCATTATAATTTGTTTTTCCTTTTATAAATATTGTACACTCAATTCGAATAAAAATGTCCGATTTGGCCATGTTATCTGCCGGGTCGGACATTTATTTTTGAATGGATTGTACCAGTGACGAACATAAGAACAAAAATGACTTTTTAATTGATTTTCATATAATAACAAATATAAAAACCTACACCCTGCACACTGTATAAAATGTGTAAACAGTTTTTTAAATTTATTTTAAAAATTTTAATTTTTAAATCTATTATTTTAAATGCTTTCATAAATGCAAAAATATTTAAAACAAAGTCTCTTGATTATTATTCAGTATTAAAAATAATTACTTGTTCCTTTTTCCTAGAACTGTTCTCTCTTCGACGTTCGTCAAACTTCTGCACCAGCGCGCTCTCTGCGGACAACTTGCGAAGCTCGTCCGAGAGAAGACTGTTGGCCAAAGACTCCTCGACATCACGAGGCACACTCACCAGAGGCCTCCAAGTACCTCGAGGATGTGTCCACAACAGGTATACATTTTTTCTTGCACCTCTGGAATAGCCGACAGAGGCGGTTCCAGCTCGTGGCTCCAAGGGGGGGGGGGGCGGTGCCCTATCCCGCAATATTAAAATTTGGAGTTGGAGTGGAAGGGGGGGGGGGCGACGGGTGGGAACACCCTCAACGTATTTTGGGATCTTTTGGGGGGAGGCGATCGCCCCCCTCCCCCCCCCCCTCCCTTAGGATCCACGTCTGTTGGCCAACCGTTACCTGAGTTACCTCGATCCGTACATACTCTTAATAGTTAACATCATAATTCTATAGATTTTAAGCAGCTGTTTTATCAGATATGAAACTAATTGCGAGTGTTTAAAAAAATTGACATTTTTATTCGAGCGCTTCTTTTACGGGCTTTGTTAACAGACTCGACGTCCATGGCATACATCAATTAATTAAATCAATCTATTCAGATTCAGATATGCAATTAGGAAGTCATGCAGGTTTTCCTGCACTATAAATTTTATATCCAGATTTTTTAAACATAACGTGTCTCCAAATAAATAATATATTATAAAGCTGCAAACTCTGAATGATATTTATGATGCTCATAAGTGAACTACAGTTGTGTATATTATTATGCATATTATGATCTCGCCGTCCCGATCGTAAAGTCTGCCTTTATTACACTCCTTTTAACACCTCCAGATCAGCAGTTATATCTTGTTAAACTTTACTAGAAGTCTTGTAAACAAACATTTTTAAAAAACAATGGGGACGATTCACGAAAGAATTATCCAGCTTTCTCACTAAACGTGATTATCGCCAGCCTAATTCAATTATATGACACTAAACGTGGTTAGAGAGAAACTTTCTTCGTGAATTGCGCCCATTATTAATAATAAATTTCACAATTTTAGCATAAAATGCGATATTAAAGAAAGCAGTACACTGCTTTTTTAGGATCACAGACGTCAACTTTCTTCGCTCATCGCTAGACCTTCGCACACGCTGGCAAGACGCTCACACCCCACGTGTCGGTCATGGACACCACGTCAGCACGAGGCGCGCTCTGCCTCGAAGGACTCTCAGAAGGATGACCCTTTTCCTCTGCTCGCCAGGTAGGGTCCGTACACCAGCCAAAGTTAAATCTAATGTGAAAATATCGGGGAGGCAACCCAATGCTTGTAACAGCCAGGATTTTCGCATTAGATTTGGTGTTAGCTGTACAGTGTACGTATATGATAGAACTATTATGTATCTTATTTAAGCTATGCATGGTATGCGGTTTTATAGAAAGATAATTGAAGGGAGGGCTACGTATATGGAATCAAATCAAATTATTTATTAATCTTCCTAGCAGACAATTCACAGAGAATACAATAAATATACAACAGAAAAAAAGTTCACTGGCAAAAAAGTCACCAATTTTATGACGCATGTTTTTTCAAATAAAAGACACTTCCTTAACTCACAACCATCTCTTTTTTTTTAAAAACAGTTTTGGTCACCAAATAATATTATTCTTTAATATCATTGGTTCTTCTTATCACCATTTATATGATAGAAAATTCTAATAAAAATTATGTGAATAGCGAGGAGAAATTAATTTGCAGACCAATTTTAGCATGTATCTGCCGTACAATTTTTGCCTACAAAATTATGACGTCATATTGTTTTATGACGTATGGTGAAAGACCCGTATTAAAATGAATTACTTGTTTCTTTAGCTCCGCGGTTAAACTCTTGGACTTTCGTCCGCTCCAGCCACGTCCCTACTGGAGTGCTCTCTGCGGAAAACTTTTGAAGTTCGTCCGAGAGAAGACTGACGGCCTCGACATCACGAGGCACACTCGCCAGGCCTCCAAGTACCTCGAGGACGTGTCCACAACAGGTACATATTTTTGCGTACAACTATCGAATAGCCAACCGTTACATCCATGCATACACACTTATTAGTTGATATCATAAATATAAATTAGATTTTTAGCAGCTGTTATCAGATATAGAACTAATTGAGAGTGTTTTAAAAAATATCGACAACAAGTAACTCAAGCTCTTCTTTTACGGGCAAAGACTGCTTTGTTAACGGACTCGAAGTTAAATACATCAATAAATTGACTCAATCTATTATTCAGATGTGAAATTATAAAGTCACGCAGGTTTTCCGATCCACATGGCGACAACGGCGATGAGACGCTATTTTGATACAAAAGCTGTGAAGTCCCATGCGGCGATTGAACTCGCTAGGGTTTTGGCTTTTGGCGGCGAATATTGTATTTCATTATGGATACGATGCTTTTTTATCATTCACTAAATATAGCCGCACCAATGGATGTGCACTTTATTCGTTTTGCGTCGCATGATAAAAAAACGCAGTGTAAATCCTCCTTAACCTAAAATCTAGATTTCTGAAAGCAGGCAAATAAATTTAATATGAAATACAGAGCTGCAACCTCCGATATTTACGTGCTCATAAGGTTGCCTACTTTTCAGTAAACTGGGAACTCTCACTACCGTAAACTTCTTTACATTCCAAACGTTATGTGCCATTATTACACCTGACTTACAATATATCACATTTTGTTAAACCTTAGAAGTGTTGGTCTTATAAACTACCATTTTTTAATAATTCTTCATTACAAATAATAAATTGTACAATGGACAACATACATGAATATTTTTTATTGCAGAAATGGATAGAGGGTACCAAATTATGCTACTCTGATTTTTTTCAGATTTTTTTGAAACCCGGAACGATTTTTAAATAATTATTGGAAGTTCCTTAAGTTAAGTTGGCACCCCTGAATCCTTAATAAAAAAGATAGGACCGAGACGCCTCCAGGGGGCGTGCCACACTTTCAATAATTATTTAAAAATAGTTTTGGGTTTCAAAAAAATCTGAAAAAATTCAGAGTAGCATAATTTGGTACCCTCTATTCATTTCTGCAATGCAAAAAAAAATCGTACATGTATGTTGTCCATACATGAGATTTTAAAGAAACCGTTCTTTTAGGAGTTGATCACTCTCAGACGGTAGACTTTCTTCGCTCATCGCTAGAACTTCGCACACGTTGGCAAGACGTCAAGACGAGGACACACCCCACGTGCCGGTCATGGACACCACGGCAGCACGAGGCGCGCTCCGCGACTTGTCCAACCGTCATGTCGTGTATATGACTTTTCCTGACCCCGCTAGGTAAGTTTCATTGTAATTTCTATAAGTTTCCCTGGCGTGGATGCAGAAAATTCACGTAAGAACCTATCTCTGCATAAAGTGGTGTTAATTAAAATATATAGAGTGCAGTGGGAAAGATTCTTTGATGTTTAATACGGATCCGTTGACGACGTCTCATAAGAATAACGTTATCCGTCGTCAACGAATATACGTATTAAACACCGTCAAGTAAACGCAGTGAATCTTCACCCACCTTGTTTGTTGACATTTGTATATATTGTTGTATTTATGACGAAGTACTTTATTTTATTGTGTGTAAAATGTCTGATAAATTTTACCTTATTTTTGGGTGACTTGACACTTAGTGAATGGGATCCCCTTTTTGAGTCACCCATTGAGCATTGTGTATTAAAATGTATCACTGTATATTAAGTTCTTTTGCTCAATAAACATTTATATTATTATTATTAAACATTGTGGAAGCCTGAGAGATATTAGTGCTGTCATTATGAATATTTTACCTTGTCAATGCAACCTAATTCTCAAGTAAAACTTTCCAAAATATAACTTTCATAATTGCATTTATTTTAAATATTTATATTGAAATTCGATATAATCGTAAGATTTAGTGAAAAATGTAAAGTATTCATTTTATCTGCATGCAGTGCGCTTTTTGATAAAATTTAAATCATAATCCATATCATGGAAACCTCAGTCAGGATGGTCGGCAATTGATGGAAGATACCATCAATCGCCTCCCGGATGCACGAGTAATGTGAAAAGTTTGGCGGTGCCTGGGATCGAACTCACGAACCTCTGATCACGAATCGCATACGCATACCATTGCGTCAACGGTCACTTAGTAATTGACCACTATACAATTTAATTGCCTATTTCTTCCTCCTAGAACTCGTCTGCCGATCCTCGTGGTCGTACACGTTTATGCACTCGTCCGCTCATGTCCATCCTTATACCAGACGCGCGGAATTCAACTGGTGTGGCTTCCTACATTGAAGGTGTTACCATCCCCCACCCGTTGTCCCCCTCCCACTCCAAAATTAAACATTGCGGGATAGAGCACCGCCCCCCCCCCCCCCCCTTCCCAAGAGACGCGAGCTGGATCCGCCCCTTCTCCGGACAGACACAATCACGAGGTGTCCACCACGATTGATCATCCGGCCCACGAGGATCTCACAGACCCATCCTGCAGACACTTCTGGGCAGACTGAACGTCACCTCTGTTCTTATTATATGTTAGAAAACAAAAACCTTGGCATTAAGGAGGAGAAGGGTTATTCCGACCTTTAAATCTTTTAAAGAGGAAAAAAAGTATAAAATACTTCTCCAAAAATTCTGAACGAAATTGTTATCTTTGGTTAGCCACCCAGCAATGTATTTCCAGAAAGAAAATAGTGAAAAACTTAAACTTTTTATTTAACATGTGATGTAAATAGCAGGCCATTTCGACCCCCCACATTTTGGTAAAGTGCGTTATAAAAAAAGTTAAAAAAAGTACCTTAATAATGCACTAGGGTGAATTATGTTTCTGTAATCGTGACAGAAATTTCATTAGTATAATATAGCAAAAGACGTTTCAAGTATTCATGATATAATTATGTTTATATCTGTAAAAACATTATTACAAATTATAATATGAAGTCTTCAGATGTAAGGTTTATGGTATTTTTTTAGCATTTTTACACAAGAAGAAATATTATAATCAAGTGTAAGGCTTGTTGACAACTTCAACTTCAAAGTTCACGTAAAATCATTAAATTTATAATATTTTTCCAATTTTTACTCCAATTGTCACCAAAATATGTACAGTCGTCACCTTGGAAAATTTCCTTCTGCGACATTGTTAATCACCAATGCCCCGTAAGAATAACACACAGGGCTTGGTGATAGGCTGCAAGTGGGAAATTTTCCGAGGTGACAAGTGTAAGTACACGTGGTGCAATTCACGATAAAACGGGACCGAATTTCAAACTAATCACGGTTGGTATTATAGACAAACTCAATGACACGAAATTAGACCAAACAAGTGAGGAAAGTTAAATTTTCATGAGCGACAAAAGCGATGCGGCGCGATTTGACGTAAACGCTGCGAAATCCTATGCGGCTGCGAATTCGCCAGTAATTCGGCCACGTTGGGCGAATAATAAAAAAAAAACATCGTAATTAACGTGATTACTGGGCCAGTAATCGCGTTAATTACGATGCTTTTTTTCTATTATTCGCCCAATATGGCCGCCAATGGATGTTACAGCAAGTGCGCTTTATTATCGTCACGTCGCAGGCTGGAAATCGCTCATGAAAATCCACCTTCACCTGGCTAACTTGTTCGAGAATCGCGCTCAGTTAATTGTATATTCAGCCTGTAAATTATGCAACTTGTGATACTTACGTGCCTGAAAGTTGCATACCTTACAGTGAAAGTTAAGCAGCTGATCGTCTTGTTTTACTCACATTAACATTACCAAAGTAGGGGGGGGGGGGGGGGAGACGACCTGCAACTCTTTTAAAGCTGAAAAAAAAGTGTGATATACTGCTCCAAAAATTCTGAAATAATTAAGTGCATGGATTTGGTTTGATTTGTTTATTGGATCCAATACAAAAGACTCCTTATTGTGGATACATGGAAGGAGGGGGTGGGGGTCGATATGACCCGCTAATTAAATGACATGCATGTTGCATGTTAAAAAAAAAAAGTTTAAGTTTTTCTCTGTATTTTTATTGCAAAAATAAAATACTACATGACAACGGATAACAATTTATTTCCGGATTTTTTTTAGCAGTATTTTACACTTTTTTTACAGCTTTAAAATATTTGTGGTTCGTATTTATTCCACCCCCTTGGGTAATTCTAGGGTAATAATATTAGACCTCATAACTCATAAAGCACCAAGAGATGGCATTGAAAACGTCCCCGATGGAATCAGCATGACGACACGTGTACTTTAGCCAGTAGCAAAGCTCTGATATCAAAACAAAGCCACTTTTAGAGCAACTCATGTAAAATCCACCAGATGTCTGTCTTTATGACGTCAATATTTGCTCTCTTCATGTTGCAGGAAGAGAGATAACGAGTACCACATCAGACGCAGCCAAGATCGAGGAGAACGAGTTTTCTTGAATTATTATATGTACATATTTTGTAAAAAAAAGAAAGATACGTTCGTTTATTCTTATAGCAGCAACTGTTATAAAGTTGCTGCATGTTGGTGTGTTTTTATTTACTTTAAGTTAACTACCCTTGATTTCTAGTCTAATTTCTCAAGTTAAAATTGTCATAACATATGAGATATATAATATTTTCAAGTCTGACACAATTTAAAGCGTTATATTTAAATTTTAATGATAGCTTAAATTTTGGGAGACTTGAAATAACTTAAAATTTCAAAGGTTTATTGAAATAAGTCATAATAATTAATTATGTAGGTCACAAATAATTAGATTTTGGGTTAAAGATGACAAGACGGTCAAAATTTTTATATTTTATTTTCAACTTAATTCATTTGAAAACAACTGAGCATCACAATAAGTCTGTTCGTAAATCCTGTCTATATTATACTTGATGCATCCAACCGACGTTATGCTCTTGGACCTAAGGTCGATCGAGTGCAACAAGTGTAAATTATAGGCAGGTTTTACGAACAGGCTTGTTGTGATGCTCAGTTGTTTGAAAATTAGTTTTAAGGGTAAGGTAACGCCACCAATGTTAAAAAAAATCCCTCTCACAAAAATTCTGAAAAAAATTTAGAATGTTCTCCTCTACACCCCCTATCAGTAGCTAAAATATCAGGTATACAAATACGATCTAGTTTTTGAGTTATGAATTTTTAAAGTTGACCAATTTAACATGAGAGTTTCATTTCTCCATGTTAAAGTAGTCAACTTTAAAATTTTATAACTCAAAAACTAGATCGTATTTGTATACCTGATATTTTAGGTACTGATAGGGGGTATACAGGAGAACATTTTAAATTTTTTCAGAATTTTTGTGAGAGGGATTTTTTTTAACATTGGTGGCGTTACCTTACCCTTAAAAGTTTATCCTCCCCATAACATATGACAATGTTATGATGATTATTTTAGAAATAAGAATCGTCAAAAATTTGCATAATATTATTATTATTAAGGGTAAGATAACACGAACAATCGATTGTTGTTAGTCCCATTTGATTAACATATGTAAACTTTAGCAACCTCATAATGATTCTGAATTTTTTTTGAGAGACAGTTCTTGGCATTAAAAAAATATGGACAAAATTTCAAAACAATTAATCAGACGATCCAATTTTTTTAAATTAATTTTTTAGTTTCGGTCTCCATGGGAAATTTAAGCCCTATGCTGAAAATTTAAAAAACTTGGATCGTTCGATTGTTTTGAAATTTTCTCCATATGTTTTTAATGCCAAGAACTGTCTCTCAAAAAAAAATTCAGAATTATTATGAGGTTGCTAAGGTTTACATGTTAATCAAATGGGACTACAACAATCGATTGTTCGATCGATACCCTTAAGGGTAAGGTAACGCCACCAATGTTAAAAAAAATCCCTCACACAAAAATTCTGAAAACAATTTAAAATGTTCTCCTCTACACCCCCTATCAGTAGCTAAAATATCAGGTATACAAATTCGATCTAGTTTTTGAGTTATGAATTTTTAAAGTTGACTACTTTAACATGGAGAAATGGAAATCCCATGTTAAATTATAGTCAACTATAAAAATTCATAACTCAAAAACTAGATCGTATCATACGTGTACCTGATATTTTAGCTACTGATAGGGGATGTAGAGGAGAACACTTTAAATTTTTTTCAGAATTTTTCTGTAAGGGATTTTTTTTTAACATTGGTGGCGTTATCTTACCCTTAAAGACACTAATTAAATATAGCTTAAAAATTTTGATCTATTTAATTTGAGCAGTTAAATTTATTCATCTAAAAATGTATACTTGTTTTTTTACTGGAATATGATTTTGAGAGACATGCATCTTTGGTAGAAAAGAAAACTGAAAATAATAGAGAATTTCTTATGCTAGTTTATAAAATATAATATAATTTTTACGCCACAAAAATTATAAAATATATTGGGTCACGGTAAGCAATATTAGATAATGTGATGTTCAATTGTTTTGCAATCAAGGTTTTAGAAGTTAAGGGTAAGATAACACGAACAATCGATTGTTGTAGTCCCATTTGATTAACATGTAAAACTTTAGCAACCTCATAATAATTCTGAATTTTTTTTGAGAGACAGTTCTTCGAACCAAAAAATATGGAAAAAATTTCAAAACAATCGGACGATCCAATTTTTTTAAATTTTCTCAGTATAGGGCTTTCCCATGGAGACCCAAACTAACAAATTAATTTAAAAAAAATTGGATCGTCCGATTGTTTTGAAATTTTTTCCACATTTTTTTGGTGATAAAAGAACTGTCTCTAAAAAAAAATTCAGAATTATTATGAGGCTGCTAAGGTTTACATGTTACCTTTACCTTAGCAACCTCATAATGATTCTGAATCTTTTTTGAGAGACAGTTCTTGGCATTAAAAAAATATGGAGAAAATTTCAAAACAATCGGACGATCCAATTTTTTTAAATGAATTTTTTAAATTTTCAGTATGTAATAGGGCTTTCCCATGGAGATCGAAACTAAAAAATTAATTTAAAAAAAATGGATCATATCCGATTGTTTTGAAATTTTTCTCCATATTTTTTTAATGCCATGCAAGAACTGTGTCTCAAAAAAACATTCAGAATCATTATGAGGTTGCTAAGGTTTACATGTTAATCAAATTGGACTATTATAACAACAATCGATTGTTCGTGTTATCTTACCCTTTAGGCTCTTCAAGCAAATTTAATATTATCATTAGAATGTAGGTTTTACGTGCTTCACAGTTCTTGATTAATTTTCATCATATTAATTTAAAAGCACAATAATATGGAGAGGTTTGAAGGCGGAAATTATAAAGTGCAGACATTTAGGGCTTGAATTTATTTTTACATAATATTTAGAGTCTTGAAAAATTTTACTTCTTGAATACCTTTCTTAATTATAAAAGACAATTAACAAGCAAGCTAGGTTACAGGATTAAAAATAATTATTAATGATGTATATCAAACTGAATTCAAAGTAATTAAGCAATGTAAGGTAAGTTTGGCCGAGATTGAAACGGTCGATTTTGATTTTCCCAGGGACGTCCGGATACATGCGTTTTTTTCGCGCATCCAGATGCAATTTTTTTTTCATGCATCTGCATGGGGTGCGCATACAGATGCAAATTTATTTTTCATGCATCTGGGATGCGCATCTAGATGCATTAATTCTTTTCCGTGCATCTGGAATGCACGTATGCGGATGCAAGCCCATTTTTTGCGCATCCGGTGCATCTTGCATCCGATCCTTGGTTTTTATAATACACTTTGTTTCTTGCAATTTTAAACGACAAGTGGCAAATAAATTAAAAAAAATGCCTCGTGTTATAATTAAGATTGACTTAATAGAGGCCATTAGCAAAAAAGTGCTAAATGGATGCAAATTTATTTTTCATGCATCTGGGATGCTCATCCAGTTGCATTAATTAATTAAGGGTAAGGTAACGCCACCAATGTTAAAAAAAGTCCCTCACACAAAAATTCAAGCAACTAGCCGAAGCAACTAGCCCTGAAAATGGATGGCGCTGAAGCGTTGTGCCTATACCAGGCCGCCGGTGGCAGAAGGCGAGTGGCTTCGGCCGCTCGCTGCGAAGCTCCGGTGAGTAGGAGGGTCGCGACGGTGAGCGCTGAAGGGTCTGGGCGTGAGGCTGCCTGGAGCCGCCGTCGGTGCAGATCTTGGTGGTAGTAGCAAATACTCCTTTAAAATGTTCTCCTCTACATCCCCTATCAGTAGTTAAAATATCAGGTATAAAAATACGATCTAGTTTTTGAGTTATGAATTTTTAAAGTTGACTAATTTAACATGGGAATTCCATTTCTCCAAGTTAAATTAGTCAACTTTAAAAATTCATAACTCAAAAACTAGATCGTATTTGTATACCTGATATTTTACCTACTGATAGGGGGTGTAGAGGAGAACATTTTAAATTTTTTTTCAGAATTTTTGTGTGAGGGATTTTTTTTAACATTGTTGGCGTTACCTTACCCTTCATTTTTCCGGGCATCTGGGATGCGCGGATACAAGCCAATTTTTGCGCATCGTCCGTATAACAACTAACATGCCTGAAGATATTTTGTCAAGTGTTTTATTTTGTAGTTTTATTTAGTTTTTAGAAAGAGCTGTTGTTAATTCTTTTCTGTTTTGTATTTTAGTGTCTTGTTGTAATTCTTATGTAAAAATGACGTAACCCATGTTGTACTTTGTATAAACAGTGGTTAAATAAATGAATTGAATATATTATTAAATAGAATTATATTAAATCGATATATTTTGTGTGTGTATATATATATATATATATGAAGATGACATAAAGTAAGTTTTTCAACTTACAGACATTGGCAGTATTTTATATAATTTTAAACTTATATATATATATGGTATATAATATGTTCGATGCATCCAATTTCTATAAAAAGGTCATGCAATTAAATAAGGTTATATGCCGTAATGATGATATTGGAAATAATTACACGGTCCTTATCACAAAAATTTGTGTATTTTTTATTGTCACATACATCCGTCGTATAGTCCAAGCATAATATTTTTTTTAGTAACAAAATTCGCAAGTTACTGAATTTTTCAAAATCGGTTTATTTTAACCTTCTGAACATCCCAGTGAAGTTCCCCCAAAATCCGCCTGGAGCGTTAGCCGCCATATTGGTGTAAAGTCGTAAAAAAAGGACTTTTTGTATTAATTTTTTTCTAGCTAACCAGATGCAGCAAAGAAAAACTGAAAACGCAGAAATAAAGAAGAAAGTGTGTTTTATTATAATATACAAAGAAAATTTACATATTTTTAATAATTATGCTCTTAATTGTCAATTTAATTAATATTTAATTGTTTGTTCTTTACTATTTATAGATTTACAACGTTAAATAATGGTGGAATATTTAAATGCTTCGAATAAAATAGTTGGCAAATGTTATTAGCTATGCGTGAACACTATTTTTATGTATGTACTATGATGAGGAAAGAAGTTATGATTTTTTTTCGTCAAGCGCGCGCGTGAAAGGCGCTCGCTCGGAGGGGAGATACAATGTTAAAATACATGTGCAGCGCACCGCGTTCAACGCCGCGCCGCTCCGGCTTACTGAAAACTATATTACACAAATAATAATAGTAAACTATAGATATATATAATATTATAATATACTGTATATTATTATTGTATATATAATTATGCTGCTTGTATACTTCGTTACTACCCATTTATTAGCAACAGTTGCCAGCATTCGACCTATAATATTTATATTTATGTATATACTATATAGAGTTTGTTAAAAATTTACAAAAAAAAAACTTAAGGTATTAATAACAGTCACTTTATACACAAAAATCTAAGCATCTATCACATATATATAACATTATTGCCAGTTGAATATATACAATACCTTTTTGACTTGCGATAATACGATACATAATACTTTAATTCTCAAGTATACAGTATATACCACAGCCTAGCTAGGCAATTGAGTTGTAATTAGTTACATAAATTAAAAAAATGTTTCATACTATATTATAAAACAAATCAGAAACAATTTCACTATATAAATAATCTGAACGTATATATGACATATTATTAAGATTTTTGTGTATATAACTATATGACATAATATTAAGATTTTTGTGTTGTAGGGTTTATTTCAATATATATATGTAAATATATATACTGTATATGTAGTGTCTTAATATCGCGCCAGCAGATGAAAAATCATCTCATAATGAACATTTAAGCGTGATCAATACATTTTTTTTTATTTTGAAACATCATCGGATCGTAAGTTAGATCAAATCAAGCCTTTATGACATTAATATATAGCAAAAAAAAAAGTAACTTTTATTCCAGTTAGTCGACAAAATTAAGCAACCCCATATAATACGACGATATTGTAATGAATGTTAATAAAAAATAAATAATAAAAAATATATATCCTTGACGCCGTTATTACCCTTTCGAGTTTGGCCAGGCCGATATTTTAGCCTTTCCAGTAGGAGTTATCTTGCGACCGAGCTCGGGCTTACCAGGCTCCCAGAACCCTTTTCTGCACTCTTCTGGGCTCCTACTACCAGATCTGTGCAGCCTGCAGTGGCAGTGCAAGACTGCAAGGCAGCGGAGTATAGACAGTCGTAATTAAACTACCTTCCTCCTACCACTCCATCATCTAGTAATCAGTCACACCCATCCCAAGTCACGAAAAGTCTGACGGATTCGGGTATTGAACCGGGGACCTCTCGGACCAGAGTCGGAGTTACTAACCACTACACCACAGAGCGGATTTTTAAAAATATATATAAATAAAAATATTATATAATAATATATGTACGTATACTATAACCTATCATTCGCCCGTAACGAGTTACCATTTGACACGTACGATGCAGTATATATAGGGTTTGGATCCGCTAACATGAAGATAATAATTATAGTTTCTGGAGTTCTACTGTCCACTGCATGCTCTTACGGTCTTCATAGTGCTCGCGTCATCATAAAGCACACTTTCTTCAAGTACAATATTATTAAAGTACCAAACGTGTGTGGACAGTAAAATGTGTGTGCCATGGTCGTGGATGTTTGAGAGCAGTGGCGTATCTGATGTGATTAAATCACATTTATCATTAACCTTGTCAAATTTGCTATCAACATTAAATTTGCAAACATGCTAAATATATTGTTTAAATCATGAGCTAAAGCAATAAATATTGTTCTAAATGAGTGTGAGTCTTCTTTAAAATTATCGTGCATTAGATATTGTTGATCAAAATTGCGGTTATGCCATGATTAAACTATAGCTGCTGTGGTGGCTGATGAATAACAGGTGGAAGCATCGATATAACCGGCATAATCTATTTACCTTGATAACCAAAATTTGAACTTTCTGTCAGTAAATATGTAGTATTACACTAAAAACACTAATCACGGGAAAAATATACCACGTGTAAAACGTAGACAACTATAATATACTCACGTAGATAATTCATTCACAGATCGAAAAGTGTTAGTTTCAAGTCACTGTGCAGAATTATTCACAAAAATACACGACAGAAGAAAATTAACAGCAGTCACCACAGCAGCGCCAACTCACCATCTTAAATTCCACGTGCAATATGTCATATAATTATATACCGTTCAGATTATTTATATAGTGAAATTGTTTCTGATTTGTTTTATAATATAGTATGAAACATTTTTTTAATTTATGTAACTAATTACAACTCAATTGCCTAGCTAGGCTGTGGTATATACTGTATACTTGAGAATTAAAGTATTATGTATCGTATTATCGCAAGTCAAAAAGGTATTGTATATATTCAACTGGCAATAATGTTATATATATGTGATAGATGCTTAGATTTTTGTGTATAAAGTGACTGTTATTAATACCTTAAGTTTTTTTTTTGTAAATTTTTAACAAACTCTATATAGTATATACATAAATATAAATATTATAGGTCGAATGCTGGCAACTGTTGCTAATAAATGGGTAGTAACGAAGTATACAAGCAGCATAATTATATATACAATAATAATATACAGTATATTATAATATTATATATATCTATAGTTTACTATTATTATTTGTGTAATATAGTTTTCAGTAAGCCGGAGCGGCGCGGCGTTGAACGCGGTGCGCTGCACATGTATTTTAACATTGTATCTCCCCTCTGAGCGAGCGCCTTTCACGCGCGCGCTTGACGAAAAAAAATCATAACTTCTTTCCTCATCATAGTACATACATAAAAATAGTGTTCACGCATAGCTAATAACATTTGCCAACTATTTTATTCGAAGCATTTAAATATTCCACCATTATTTAACGTTGTAAATCTATAAATAGTAAAGAACAAACAATTAAATATTAATTAAATTGACAATTAAGAGCATAATTATTAAAAATATGTAAATTTTCTTTGTATATTATAATAAAACACACTTTCTTCTTTATTTCTGCGTTTTCAGTTTTTCTTTGCTGCATCTGGTTAGCTAGAAAAAAATTAATACAAAAAGTCATTTTTTTACGACTTTACACCAATATGTCGGCTAACGCTCCAGGCGGATTTTGGGGGAACTTCACTGGGATGTTCAGAAGGTTAAAATAAACCGATTTTGAAAAATTCAGTAACTTGCGAATTTTGTTTCGTTTAACATTGAGTCGTGTCGGCGTTGACTGGACTAGTATCGTAACTTCATTGCATATGGCGGCCATTCGTTGTAACTTATACCATTGCAGCACAAAATGAGAACAATATTGACACCTATAACTGACGTATATAAGAGTGAAAAACACATTTACAACAAAGGATATAATATTAAAAGTGGACATGCAGTTTTTCCAGTTAACACATTTCTATTAATTTTAACATATTAATCCGATCTCAATCCAGCAGGATCTATATACTAGCTATTTCCTAATATTCATAATAACAAAAAAACAAAAAAAAAAAAAAAGAAGAAGAGAGAGAGAGACCGGGCTAATATAATGATACGTATATGGAATATGTTTCATACTGCATATCATATATAAATATATATATATTTATATATATTTATATATATATTTATAATATTTATATATATATATATTTATTTATATATATATTATTATGTAATGATGTATAATATATAGAGCGCGGAAAAAAGTCATTTTGCCTTTTTGTGCACATGAGGACTATTTTGTTGTCATTTAGAATGTCCACCGATCTCCGGAAGTGGATTAAAATGAGCCTATATAAAAAAGACTATTTAGACCATTTTTGGATTTTTAGACTATTTTGGCAAAAGATGACATTTTATGACTTTTTGAAATATTTTTAGTGAATTTCAACTTTCATATTGTCAAAAAAAAAAAAAAGGAAGTAAAGAAGGGAAGTTTGTGTGTAAAGAAATATAAAAAAAAATAAAACTTATAAACACACTTTTAAATATGGTTTTTTGAAACGCCTTTTTGCTGCATTTTCTAAAAAAAGAAGTGATTTTTTATAGACTTTGTTTTTAAAAAAAAAGTGACTTTTTTGTAGACTATTTTCCAAAAATAAGTTGACTTTTTAGGCGCCTATTTTTCGAAAAAAAAAATACTTTTTTCCGCGCTCTAATAATATATAATGTGGAACTATAACGAAATTGATGTATTATATTATATATATTGAAAGCGCTGCCAAGTAGGCGAATTTTCCAGAAATGCAGAAGAAACAAAAACTTTCTGAATGTCCACAAAAATTATGTAAAAAAAATTGGGTTAAAAATAAATAAATCCCTTGTGTATATATTATATACACCTAAACTATACTGTTCAATTTGGCGTTACAAAATATTATACTCTCTATAGTACTGTATATATTATAGGATCTCCACCACAGTAAAAACATGTATAGTTAAATATCATGGGGATACAATATAGAGTTCATGATCAACTAAAAACAGGCGCGGATCCAGGTGGGGGGGAGGGGTAGGGGGGCTGCAGCCCCCACCCCCCAAATGAAATTTTGGATTTAACATGAGCAATATAGGCACTTCCCCACTCCAATTTTATTTTTTTAACATTGGCCTTATGGAAGCAGGCCCCTCCGAAATTTTTTCCTGGATCCGCGCCTGACTAATAACATAAATAAAATAACCATACCACTTTCGACTGTGATGTCATAGGGTGGTACGCAACGTTAAATTTTGGAGTGGGAGGAGGGTACATTTTAGGACCTTTTGTGGGGGCCCATGACGTCACGCTCAGCACAGGTCCGTCCTGACAGTGAGCAACACGCGGTTGGTGGGGGGAATCCCCGGGAACTGCGGCTGACCTTCGTCGTCCTTGAGGTCCCCGTACAACACCGTGTGCTCCGTCTGCAAATAACCGTCATTTAGTGTACAAAGTCCGTGTGTATTTATTTTTAAGGAGCTAGTTCAATAAGTTCAACGTGTCATGGACTTAATTGTTTTATGTAGAAATAATAGACTTCAAGTGAGTGCGCTTCGCGATGCTCATTTGTGACGCTAAGGTCCATCTTGCACTTGACAATGAAGCATTTTTTTTTTTAACTTTCCGTGGTTATAAATAAAGTAAAAAGTCTAAATCTTGCATTATCCATTTCAATTAATTTGGATTGAGAATTTCCGTAAAGAAATTTTACCGTACAAAAAATCGTCTTGTAAGTGAAAAATCAAATTGGGGGCACATATAACCAAAATGTCAAAATGCCCCAAAATACCAACCAATCAAACAAAAAATATATATATTTTTTTTATAGGTTTGGATAGGATATAGGACGGTGGGAACACCGAAAAATCAGCTGACTTGAAGCCTCTAAATTGGAACAGCTTAATATTTTCTGAGCTAGAAACATTGCAGTTGTGTAATTAATGCAACACTTCTAAAGATTACAATCAGAACTCCCTGAAATAATATTATCACTCGTCCGGAATAATGAGCTGTCTGCTTACCACGATCTCGTTGCAATAATGAGCTATCTGCTATTTCAGGTGAGCGCAATAATTAGCTTTATTTTATGCCAATTGACTGCAGCTCACCTGAAATAGCAGATAGCTCATTACTGCAACGAGATCGTGGTAAGCAGACAGCTCATTATTCCGGACGAGTGATAATATTATTTCAGGCAGTTAAAATTGCAATCATTAAGAATTGTTGCATTAATTACACAACTCAATGTTTCTAGTTCAGAAAATATTAAGCTGTTTCAATATAGAGGCTTAATTCAAGTCGGTGTCCCTGACTGTCCTATCTAAATGCATATAATAAAAAAAGAACAAACGAGAATTTGATTTTTCGATTGATTGGTTGGTAATTGACACATTTTTGTTGTGTCTATGACGTACAACCTGAGTGACAGATATCTGAGGGGCAAACCCACCTGAAAGCCACACCGCAGCGCCACCTTCTGTGCAGGTACGGACGAGAAGACCGTCTTGGTGACTCGCACGCCGAGCGCAGCGCACAGCGGGAAGCGAGCCTTCAGCAGCGCCGCGCCGAGTCCCAGTCCACGACGAGACGGGTGGACCTGCAGACATCTCGTCATATAAAAGACAATAATGGTTGCATTTTTTTATATCATAATAAGAAAATATACATCAAATTATATGCTTTTCTGAACTTTTCAGAGTTTTTGGAGTACGGGAACTAATTAAAAATAATATTTAAAATATCTGAATTAGGGTGGTACACCTGATGGGACAACCGTGACGTCATCAATAACCAATCACAGCAGAACAAAACGACGTCACGATTGTCCCACCCAAATTCAGATATTTTAAATATTTTTTTAAAATTAGTTCCCACACTCCAAAAAATCTGAAAATATTCAGAAAAGCATAATTTTAGGTACATTTTCTAAGTATGAAATAAAAAAATGCAACCATTATTGTCTAATATATGATATCACTACTGATGTGGTGAATTGTGTAGCCAAGCTATCAATCGAAGGTAATCAATTGCGTTCAGATAACTGCGGAGCTGAGTAAACGTCCCACTATTATTTCAAATTAAGGAAGTCAAGCAACTCTTTTTAATTATAATTTTTGAAATGGCACAAATTGCAGTTTAATTTGAGTCTATCATGCAAGTCCTCATCCAACATATGGGCTAGCTAACAAAATTAAGTATCACGTCGGGCTGGGATCAAAAGGCCTATATACTGAGCAATGAAAGGTGGAGGCCATCGGATAAGCAAGCGCGATTTTTTTCAAAAAAGGGGCGTGGCTCGCTTATCTTTTTTAACACAAAAAAGTAAAAAGTCTAAACATCGCGACATTTTATATTATTTTTTTTTTGTGAAATTTTGGATTCTAAGGAAACCTTTTTTGATGACAGCGCGAGTCATATTTTCTATATATTTTTTTCTTTCACCTATTTATTTATTTTTTTTAATCGTGGAATTTTGCAAGTTTAAAGTCCCATGTAACAACTAAAACCTTATTAGAACATTTTTCTGTGTGACTTTTGGTCAAAAAATGCAAAATTAGGAAAATAATCTTATGAAATTATTATGGAACATATATATACCAAAATAATTTTAGTAATGTACCCGAACATGTAAAAAAAAAAAAAAAAAAAAAAAAAGTGATAATTTTGGTTCACCTTTAAAAATTTGATTTTCAATAAGGATTACTACTCTCGGATTCACAGCAAGTTGAGTCGCCTGAACTTTGGAGTGAAATAAGCCCAAAATATTGTAAAAAAAAAAAAAAAAAACATACTGACGCACAGCAAATTTATTTTTTAACTTTTAGTAGTATATTGACTATATTCATATTTTTGAAACAAAAATTTTAATTTCTGCGATTTTTTTGACAGAACAACCTAGGATTCTTTCAATGGATTTTCATGACTTTCCCGATTTGCGTACGTGCATGGCACTTAAAAATTCATAAAAAATTAACGAAACATGTTATGACGCTGCAATGTTTAAAATAAACGAATGAAAATATTTATATTGCGATAAAAATAGTTAAATTGTCCTAATTTGAAAAATTAATTTTGAATTAAATAAAAAGTGAAAAGTGTGCCTCGCGCGCGCATCCCTCCATAGAGAAACTTTTTTCTGGAGAAACAATCATTGCATCCAACGTAAAATCATATTTGCCAAGAAAAATATTTGTTGGGAATATATTTTTTATTTAAGGCTTTATCAATTTTAAAATAATTTTGTATAGTTTTAGCCGGCGTTGAACAGTTAAACAACAACAAAATTAATTAAAAATCAATAAAGCTTTGAATAAAAAATATATTGCTAGCAAAAGTTGACAAATATTTTGTTACTTTGGATGGAATGTTTGTTTTCCATAAAAAATGGTTCTTCAGGGAGCAAATATACATTTCTTACTTCTTATTTAATTAAAAATTGATTAAATATGGAAAATCAAACCTTTTTATCGCAATGCAAGTATTTTCATCCGTTTTTTTTTTATATATATTTCAGTGACTTCAGGGTCATGTAATATGTGTAGTTGCTTTAACCATGCTCGAAAATTAAATGATCGTATTCATTACAAATTTGTAGTGCGGTATTATAGTTTTAATTTTCAGGTCAAAATTAGATTCTTTCTTTTTTTCCATTTCCTAAAAAAAGTAGTTTTACTGCATTCTGGGCCGGACATGCAGTTTTACATTTAAGTGATTTGAGCATTAAATCATTCATGAATATATTTAAAAAAAAATACTATAATAAAATTGGTAAAAAAAAAATGTAATGAAAAAAAAAAAAACAACAACAAGTACGTGCTTACATTTTTTCGTCTAATATATGAAGAAGACTACGAATAACGAAAGCGAAGCTAGCGGAAGATTTTGTAAAAAAAAAAAAAAACTTGCAAAATTTAATCTACAATTTAGGTATTTTTAAAAATAAAATTTTTGATTTTTTTTAATTCAATAATACATGCACCTTTCCGGATTGACGTTCCGGACCGTTCTGGCTTATTTTTGTCACTATAATATAGGGTGTCCCAAAGATCTTTAGATTTTTCAAACCCTAATAATAGCAACCGTTTGGTATTTTTTAATGTTCACTTTATAATATATACATCAAATTAAAGCTCTGAATTTAACATTTTCAAACATGTGAACAGAAACAAAAATCTGAAAGGTGATGTTTCTTTTTACCTGTTAGAAGGCAAAATGGGAGCTTTTCGCACTTTTTCGTGCATCGTTTTTTGAACGAGGTGTTCCCAGGCATATGGATCGACCTGGGGTCCCACAACATGGGTCCCCAGGTTGGCCAGGTTCCCTGACTTCACTCCCTCAGAATTTTTCCTGCGGGTCTATGTGAAGGACGACGTATTCAAAATTCCAGTGTGAGACTCGTTGAAGCTAAAGCAAGGCATTACCGCCACGATTCAGTCCACCATGACTGCCATGATGCGCAATATGTGGCGTGAGTTCGAGGAGTGACTGGATGTTTGCTGAGCAGCCAACGGAGCCCATTTAGAGAGGCCTTGTTGCATTTGCATTGAAAAAAAATCAACAAGCATAAGAATTGACGCAATAAATTTTTAGGTGCAGGAGCAGTCGTGATTCCGAAAAAAAGTTACCATTATTCTTTCTAACGGTTAGAAAAGAAAAATCTCATTTAAAACGAAAAAATCTGTTCACATTTTTGAAAATTTTAAATTCAGAGCTTTAATTTGATGTATATAAAGTGAACTTTAAAAAATAATAAACGGTTGCTATTTGGGTTTGAAAAATCTAGAGATCTTTGGGACACCCTGTATATTTATATTATAAACAGGTCTATTTAAAAAAAATAATAAAACATGTACCTCTGCAACAGAATATGCTAATATTAAATTTAACTTATATTAATGCAGGACCAAGGGGCCTTCAGGGCTTTACATCTTGATTTAATTACTCTACATTAATTTTCCAAAAAAATTGTTCCTTCGTTTTTCTTACATCTTTTCCGATCGCGATGTATAAAGGGCCTTCTTGGTAATATGAGGGAGAATAATACAATATTTTTTTAAGAAATTTAAGGACCCTCGGCACGATTGGAGGCCCCTAAAAAATAATAAAGGTAGGTCCTCATTATGAGGGCCTACCTTTTATATTTTTGGGGGGCCTCCAACTGGACCCTTATATTTTCTCATGAAAGTTATTATGTATATAATTGTTATCTTTTTGTTTTAAAAATTTCTGACACTTCAAAGTTGAAAATTCATAGTAAATAAATTGAAATGTATAAGAAGTAATTGATTGTTATGAATATATATTACCTAATTAAATATAATAGTCCGTTCTTTGTACTGTGATTTAAGCCTCTTGTTTACTCTACATCTTCAGAATATTAATTGTGTCTACATTAAATCTTACATCGCTTTGCGATGTAGGGAGGGCCTACTTTTAACATTTTGGGGGCCTACAACCTGGGGGGCCTACTGAGCGATCGCTCACCAACTCTTATGGCCAGTCCGAGCCTGGTCCGGCCGCTCAGAGTATGATTATTAGCTTCGTTCAACTGTTCCCGTCTAAATCGCAAGTGAGGTCATGATCGAATGAATGATGCTCAGCAATCTTTTTCATTTGCCCCATGGGATCTTTTAATTATTTTGACTTGTGCGTTGTGATATAAGTATGTTTGTGCCCATGATAATAAAATAAAATAAATAAATAAAAATGAATTATTGTTTTCAACACTTTTGCTTTGATTGGAAAATTCTACAATGTAATTTAGGGGAAAGGGGCTCTTTATATAATATATTTTTTTACAAGGATCGATAGAAGGAGCTTACAGCTCGCGGCGGGGTAATGGATAGCGATAAGGTAGGGAAAGGAAGGCTTATGCTTAATACACGTCCCAGCATTCGCTGAGGTGAGACTGAGAGAACCGTGAAAAACCTCAGTCAGGACGGACACCTCTACTTTTTATCAATGGACCAAAGTGAGAAGTGCCCAAATTCTGAGGAACCACACACAAGTACATTACTGCACTGGGTGGAAAGCGAGATGAATTTACCCCAGGAAGGTAGCATCATGATTTTTACTTGAAACGGTCAAACATCCAAGTACTAACACGCTCGACGTTGCTTGACTTCGGTGATCTAATGGGAACCGGTCAATGCACTGCGCCGCGATCATGTACGACTTACCGAGAGGCCGGCTGCGTCCATGTATTTGTCCACCCCATATTGCTCGTAGCAATTGACCTGCAAAAAGTTAGACCGACATTTCAAATATTTGGAATAAGTATCGACCTTAATTTTTTTTTATTGCAAAAATTGACAGAGGGTGCAAAGTAATGCTGCACTGAATTTTTTTCAGATTTTTTAGAGCCCGGGAACTATTTTTAAGGGTAAGATGACACGCGCGAACGTCGATTGTTGTAGTACCATGTAAACGTTAGCAACCTCATAATAATTCTGAATTTTTTTTAGAGACAGTTCTTATAGCACCAAAAAAATGTGCAAAAAATTTCAAAACAATCGGACGATCCAATTTTTTTAAATTAATTTTTTTAAATTTTCAGTAGAGGGCTTTCCCATGGAGAACTAATAAATTAATATAAAAAAATCGGATCAAGCGATTGTTTTGAAATTTGTTCTGCATTTTTTTGGTGCTAAGAACTGTCTCTAAAAAAAAAATCAGAATTATTATGAGGTTGCTAACGTTTACATGTTAATCAAATGAGACTACAACAATCGATGTTTCGTGTTATCTTACCGTTAAGAAGTTGTTGAAATTATACAGAGAGATCGAGTGACTTGGCGTCTCCTTAATAAAAGAATAGGACCGAAAAGAGGCGTGGGTTCAAACCCGACCTCAGCATAACTTTTCGCAATACTTAATTTCCGGGCTCTAAGAAATCTTAAGAAAATCAGAGTGTCATAAATTTGCACCTTCTTTACCTTCTATTTTCAATACAAAATTTTGAGGCCATCAATACTCTATTGGTTGCTAGTGAACTTGAAAAATGATTGACAGATATTTTATATTTGATGACTTGCATCAAATCGTTTAAAAATTATCTAATACGTCCTTTTTAATAATATATTTTTTTTAAGTGTTGAACACCCTATAATAATCGTGCCGCAAACTGCTGTGACGTCATAATAGATATATTATTATAGATTTATTAACAAGTTCAAGTGTCAAATATTTGCAACACTGACTTTAGCACGATTTTTAAAATTTAGAGGGTTTAAAAAATAAATACAATATATTTTTCAGTATTTTTAGGTACAATTTCCAACTATATTATATATGTAAAGTGAAATTTCGTGCAGGTTGCCTGCAAAAGTATATATCGTTCCTCGTCCGAAATAATAATGAGCTATCTGCCTAGCTACCATTATTAATTGTTGCTATTTTATATTGATTTTACAGCTTATTGTTACGCTCACCTGAAAGATCAGATAGTTCATTACTGTAACGAAATCGCGGTAAGCAGATAGCTAATTATTCCGGATGTTTCAAAGTACGTTGCCACAAAAAGGTATGTACGCACCATCTTGGAAATTTTGAGGTAGGGGCCGATCGCCCTGCGCATCGCAACGCCCTGGTACTGCTGCTCCAGCGGCTGCTGCGGCGGGTCGTCCTTACGAGCAAGTATCAACACGTTCACGCCGGCTAGTGGGATTGAAGGCTCCGAGACTGTCGGTGAAAACAATCGACCTCAAAATTTTTACTACTTGGATTTTTTTTTTAGTCCGAGAACTATTTTTAAATAATTTTATCATTGAAAGTTCTGTAAGTTAAGTTGTCCCCCCAGAATCCTTAATAAAAAGGATAGGACCTATATAGACACCTAATATTGACGCCTCCAGGGAGCGTGGCTGCAATTTCAATAATGGACAACATATATGAAAATTTTTATTGCAGAAATGAATAGAGGGTACCAAATTATGCTACTCTGAATTTTTTCAGATTTTTTTGAAACCCATGCAGAACTATTTTTAAATAATTATTGAAAGTGCAGGCACACCCCCTGGAGGCGTCAATAGGCGTCTCGGTCCTTTTTATTAAGGATTCAGGGGTGCCAACTTTAGTTAATGAACTTTCAATAATTATTTAAAAATAGTTCCGGGACTCAAAAAATCTGAAAAAAAATCTATTGCTCTCTATAGAGGACATAAAGGACCAAGAGATGGCGCTGACGTCTGCAAATTTTGCTCTTTGCATCGAGGATACGGCAATACCTATAGCATGGGGAGAATCAGAAAAAGTATCAAATTTTTAGGAAAGAAATCACTTACGAAGTTGAAATATTTTTTCATATTTGTCCGAAAGTATTTGACAACTAAATATGGTGTTGTCATTTCTGTAAAATTATGCTGTGGCTGCTGACGGGAATTTACATGATTTTACAATGTTAATCATATACAGCAATCCTCGCCAGACGCACGTAGTTCCTGCAGTTACTACTAGGGGCGCACTAACTTTTATGATGCCAATTCAATTTTGCAGTAACCAATTTTGTGATATACCACCACTCACTTGGCTTGAGGTCTGCGCCCGGCCCTCCCTCGGGCAGCGCGATTACGGCGAGGTTCTGGCGCAGCATGGCACGCCACCACTCGGTGACCTCGCGTAGGGACACCGGGTCCTCGGCCACCTTGCTGGAGCTGCAACCATCGGGTGAAGATGTGAAATGGGCGGCGTGGTATAAAGCAATGTACACGATTGACGGAAGACTTTTGGAACGAAAAGTTAAATTTTCCAGCTGTGATTAAACAAGGGACAACATATATGAAAATTTTTTATTGCAGAAATGAATAGAGGGCACCAAATTATGCTACTCTGATTTTTTTTAGATTTTTTTTTTTTTTTTTACCCGGAACTATTTTTAAATAATTATTGAAAGTTCTGTGATTTCAGTTGGCACCCCTGAATCCTTAATAATAAAAAGTATAGAGACTGGACGCCTATTGACGCCTCCAGGGGGCGTGGCCGCACTTTCAATAATTATTTAAAAATAGTTCTGGGTCTCAAAAAAATCAGAGCAGCATAATTTGGTGCCCTCTATTCATTTCTATAATAAAAAAATTTCCTGTACATGTAGTCCATTTTTTGGTATTCCGGATATTTAACGAATTTTCTGATTTGTCAAGATTTCCGTTCCCGCCAATCGTGCACATTGCAGTCGCGGATCCAGGAAAGGTACCTGCCCCCCTTCTCCCCCCCCCCGAACTTATGGAGACAGGAGACAGCTCGCCCCCCTCCTGTTCCCTGAAATAGGGGAATCACCTGCAGAAGGGCTCCTCCGGTAGGAAGTGGGTGGTCATGTGACTGAGCACGCTGGCCTCCAGGTCCGGACTGTAGTTGCGCACCACGAAACCCGGCACACGCAGCCACACGCGCGGCTCGCGGCCAAGCTGCTCCAGCGAAATTGGCGGCTCCATCCCGGGACTGCAAGTTGAGAGTTACATGTTACAACAAGGAAGGTGGCAGGCGATTCGGAGAGGTCCGTCCCTAATATGATAATAAGAAACTGGGGCAGCTCCTGAAAATGAATGACGTTGAAGCGTTGTGCCTATATTATATACCAGACCGCCGCCGATGCTCGCTGCGAAGCCCCGGTGAGTATAGTAGGAGGGTCGCGACGGTGAGCGCTGTATTATAGGGTCTGGGCGTGAGCCTATAGCCGCCGTCGGTGCAGATCTTAATTGGCGGTAGTAGCAAACACTCCGCGAATGATATAAATATTTACATGTTTATACAACATATTGAACACCTTAGATACGGGAGGGAAAGGTTGGTGGACACAGCTTGTTACACAGCATTCGCTGAGGTGGTGAGACTGAGGGAACCGTGGAAAACAGGACCTACCGTATGGTTTAGCAGCTCTCTCGTCCGCACTCGGCCTACGTGTGACGGCCGCTGCGGACGATAATCTCCCCTCCACAAAAATGATAAGTCATTCGTACATTGCGAGTCAAGGTCGCGCCTTTCACAATACAAAAACAATCAGCAAGCAGTCCCAGCAAACGTCAAATTAGTTGCTATTAATAAAATAAGAGTAGCTCTGTTGATCAGAAATTATCATTGCGTTCTCTAACCCAGCTTTGCAAAAATACTAAATTGTTTTGGTTAACAGTTTTAGCAACTTAAATTAATTCTTCGCCGTCTTAATGGCTGGCCTTGAGCGGCGACCGCGCGATCGCGGGGACCAATGGAACTTGCTCCTCAATTGTGGCGGAGTTAACTCCCCTCAATTCGTTCGCGAGCGATCTTCATCGGAGGTCTAACTCGTTCCATGGTCACTCAACGAAATGTTGTCTGATAATCTTCTGTGTCACAATCTTGTAAATAATTTTATTAATTTTTTTAATTTTAATAAATAAATAAATAGACAAATATTATAAATAATACAATACGCATGCAGAACGTGATATATCCACATTACCCACCCCAAATATTGCAATTATATTTATAAGTAAAACGTAGATATAGGCAGGCGGGATCCAGGGGCTGCAACCCCCAGAAATGTTGGATTTAGCATGGGCAATATACAGGGTGTCCCAAAGATCTTTTATAGATTTTTCACACTCTAATTGTTGTGTTTTGTGTTTAAGATCTTACATGGTGATCAACCTGAATATCTTAGTGATTTGTTTACATTAATGAGAAATGTCCATAATAGAGCTACAAGGTCGCATGCGTATTACTTGCAAGCTCCTAAAGCTAGTGGTGATTCATTCAGTGTCAAAGGTACTCGATTGTGGAACAAACTTCCTGCTGATATGTGTTGCATAGAATCATTAAATGTTTTTAAAACAAGTTTGCTAAAAAGTATATTATAGATTTATACAATATGTATTAAATTTTAAATGTAAAACTGATTGGCGTATTTTTGATATTTTTTATTCTTGTGATTTGAATTAATTTTTATATATTGTGATGTATTTAGAAGCAATTTTTTCTGTATATTATAAAAACATCAATAACTATTATATAATTATCTTATCTAATGTCTCAGTTATTGTAATTTATTTATTTATTTATTTATTTATTTTTATTTTGGAACTTCTTTTTGGTTGTACAAGACAAACATATGTTCAAGTCAAAATTGGACAAAATACAACATAAAAACATCAAACTTAAACACATTTACATAAGTTATTTAACACTATCAAACACAATCACTGACAATAATAATAAAAACAAAATACAAGCCAAAGTCACCATTAATACTGATAAATTTTAGTTTATGTGGAACATATATATATATATATACACATATATACATACATATACATACATATATATATATACATACATACATACACATACACACACACATATATACACATACATACATATATATACATACACATACACATATACACACACATACATATATGTATATATACATATACATACATATATATATATCAGTCAATACAATGTATATGTAAATTTATAATTTTGTTTATTTTATAATCCTGATAATACTTTTTCAGACATTTTATTACTCTCAAAAGCTTTAATAGAGTAAAACTCTTTATTGATCAATACATTCTTTAATTTTGTGCGAAAAAGTTTACTGGTTTTTATTTCTTTCAAACATGCTGGTAAAAATTCATAAAATTTTGCTGTTTGATACATTGCACAGTTTTTGAAAAATTGTGTGTTATGTCTTTCAGTAACTACATTCGATTTATTCCTAGTATTATAGTCATGATAGCCATCATTCTGAACATAAAAATTTGGATGATTTTTTTTGAATGAGGCACAATTTAAAATATAAATGCAAGGGACAGTTAACATTTTATTAGCCTTAAAATGTGAAACACACGACTGTCCTTTTGGTATTCTTAAAATCGTTCTAAGTGCTCTCTTTTGCAAAACAAAACATCGATTCAATAGTTCCGATTTACATCCCCAATTTATTATGCCATATGCCAAATGTGGATAAACATACGCATAATATATGGTTAGCAAGGTTTCATGAGATACATGATTCCTGATTGTATATAACATAAAATTGGCCGAATTTATCTTCTTACAAATCGCATTTACATGTAAAGACCAATCCAAACTTTCATTAATGTGTAGACCAAGAAACTTAACAGACTCTGCTCTTTTAATTGTTTTCCCGGCTAATTGCAACAAATAACTATTCAAAGGGATTTGTCTAGGGGAATGAAATTGGATGTATTCGGTTTTAGTTGAATTTAATATTAGCTTATTATTTGTACACCATGTATGTACCTCTTCAATAGTAAGTTTAATCTTACGAATTAATTCATCTTCGGCTTCTGCTGTGATTATAGCTGTAATATCATCAGCATACTTTACTAATACCGCATTCTTGACATGATCTGATAAGTCATTTGTTCCTGTATTAAACAATGTGGCTGACATTTTTCCTCCTTGAGGAATTCCAAGTGTAATCGGTAATTTGTCTGATTTATATGTAATATTTTGGCCGTTAGAATTTGAATTTAATTCAACATATTGTTGTCTGTTAGTTAGATATGAATCTAATAGATTACGACTCGAAACTCCTATTCCCATGTTATCAAATTTATTCAATAATACATCTTTATTTAGACTATCAAACGCTTTAGATAAATCAAAAAATATTGCAACGCAAAATAGTTTATTATCTATTGCCATATAAACGTGGCTTAAAAGATCAAATAGTGCTGTATCAGTAGAACGGTCTTTCAAGAATCCATGTTGACAGGGAGCAATTAAATGATTTTCTGTTTGATAATCCGTAATTTGATCGTCTAATGTATTCTCAAATAATTTGCCAAAAACAGATGTATTTGATATTGGTCTGTAATTATCAATAATGAAAGTTGGGCCTTTTTTATGAGTTGCATAAATCTTAGAATCCTTTAAACAATCAGGAAATATACCATCTGATATTGAATGGTTAATTAAATTAGATAAAGGGACAGACAAAACAGAAGCACAATATTTTACAACAGTATATGGTATTTCGTCTGGGCCAGCTGCATACTTATTAGGAAGGGATTTCATTCGATTTAAAATATAAATCGGGTCTATCGAACTAAAATTTAATTTCGTTTTACTTTTATCAGAATCGACAATAATTAAAGTATTAGAATAATTAAAAGGAAATTTTTCTGTTATTATATTTTCAATTGTCTTGACAAAAAAATTATTAAATGTATTGTATTATATGATGTTTTGGGTTTAGTTGATAGGACTGTCTAGTCCTGACTACGCCTTTTTTATAAATAAAGCCCTTTATTATTATTATTATTATTTTTATTTAATAGCAACCGTTTAGTATTTTTTAATGTTCACTTTATATACATTAAATTAAAGCTCTGAATTTAACATTTTCAAACATGTGAACAGAAAAAAAAAATTTGAAAGGTGAATTTTTTTCTTTTTATCCGTTAGAAGGCAAAATGGGAGCTTTTTGCACTTTTTCGTGCATCGTTTTTTGGACGAGGTGTTCCCATGCATATGGATCGACGTGGTGCCCCACAACATGGGTCCCTAGGTTCCCTGACGTCACTCCCTCAGAATTCTTCCTACGGGACTACGTGAAGGACAACTTATTCAAAGATCCAGTGTGAGACTCGTGTTGGAGCTAAAGCAAGGCATCACCACCAACGATCCAGTCCACCATGGCTGTCATGCTGCGTAATGTGTGGCGTGAGTTCGAGGAGGGACTGAATGTTTGCTGAGCCACCAACAGAGCCCATTTAGAGAGGCCTTAATGCATTTGCATTGAAAAAAACATCAACAAGCATAAGACTTGATGCAATCAATTTTTAGGTGCAGGTGCACTCGTGATTCAGGAAAAAATTGCCCATTTTGCTTTCTAACTGTTAAAAAAGAAAAATCACGTTTAAAACAAAAAATCTGTTCACATATTTGAAAATGTTAAATTCAGAACTTTAATTTGATGTATATAAAGTGAACATTAAAAAAATATTAAACGGTTGCTTTGGGTTTGAAAAATCTAAAGATCTTTGGGACACCCTGTAGTCTCCTGTAGATCACATTTTCCCCACTTATTTTTTTTTTTTTTTTTAAATATTGTTCTTGTGAAGGCCCCTCCACGAAATATTTTAAAATTTTCTTGAATATCACGAGAGGAAGAATATATATTTATTAAAAAGTTGTAATAAAATCTCGTACATACAGACTACAAAATTTTGCAGCTACTCGTGGAGTAATTTTTAATTGAAAGTTCAGAAATTTTGATGACAAAAGAGGGTCACTTGCTTTAACATTTTTCAACTGCAAAATATTAAATATATATTATATAATAAATGTATCACAGTTTCTGTAGTAAAAAAAAAAAAAAAAAAATAGGTGAAGATGAGAGCTGTAATTTGGAAGACATTTATTACGCAATAAAAGTAAAATGAAGGTTTTGTATTATGATATACATTTCTGATTTGCTTGAAAATTAAAGTTTTTTTCAAAATATGTGTTAGTAATCTCGAAAAGGTGACGTTACAATTAAAAATAATCAAAATTATATATCAGAATAAAAAGTGGGAAAAAATAGAGTATATATATAGCGTTAATTTATAATTCTCACAACTGTTTCATTTAGCATGAAACGAGTCCTAAAATTGGAACACGTTGGAGGAAACTGCAAGGTTCACGTCATTACATATAAGTATATTTAGTATTGTAGCTCGGATGATGTGCTGGGAAAAATGTACGAAACATAATTTTCTCTCGCTTTCTTTGCTACACCAAATATTAAATGATTATATCTGGTTTAAAAATGTAAGATAAAGATTGCAAGTTCATAGATATTAATGTATCATATTAGAAAAAAATCATACCATCAAATGAAAATTATTAAAGATAAAGATGTTTTTCAATTGTCATTCATTACCTTTCCTTGAACATATTAGTCCGTGAGCTGAGGTACCAAAATGGTGGAAAAGTGACTCCGGAAAGGGACACTCCAAAATTGATGAAAATGGATAGAGGGCATCTTAATTCATCTATTGAGACCAATTTTACACTTTTCGTGTAGCCCGGGCGCTTCCGGTGACGTCACAAAGATGGCATCCGAGCATTAAAATGAACTCAGATCTGCTTTGTTAATATCAACTCCCAGGAACCTAATTTTTGTAGCACAGACATAAATAACATATTTTATTAATGGCAATAAAATTTTCTATCTGCCAATGCATATAAATTTGTAACAAGTTGAAAATTGTTCATTTACCACAGCCTGAAACTTAAAATTTGCTACGATTTTAACGATAAGACATAATTACGATTACTATAGCTATGTAAATTTTTCTTTCAGAACGCTATAAGCTCTATCAACATATTAAATATATATTTGAGAGTATCAGCACCCATATTTGTTGCATTTATGCCATTCAATACGCATCTGTGGGGATAATTAGTCGAGCGCCACAGGTCAGGTAAAGCTCGCGCGCGCCACGTCCAAGAGACTTTTCATTGCTGCTTGTGCGTATAAGTTGTTGCTACAGCATAAAAATAATTAGAAATAGAAAGAAAAAGAGTCAGTACGATATATATTGTAATTTTCTATACACTGATTTATTTTTAATGCAACAGATCTATTATAACGTAACAAAAAGTTGGTCAAAATTCATGTATGTCTTCTATTGATGAACGAATTAGCATTAGCATTCTAATATACAGTTGTTGTATTCTCATTAACCCTTAGTGGAGTATGTACTAAACCCAAAAATCATTTCTTTTTTATATAGGATTTCAATGTTGAATAAAACTCGAACCAAACTTTTATTCAAATGGGCCCACACCCCACACCTATAATTTTGCGTGTAATTTTACCTTCTGAATTGGTTCATGCTTGTTTAAACCTAACTAAATTAATCTCAAGAAAACGTACCACATTATTATTATATATATATATATATATATATATATATATATATATATATATATATATATATATATATATATATATATATATATATATCAGATAATTAATAAATGCTAGACAGTGGACAAAAGCTTATAAAAATATATTACATTGGTAAAATATTTCATGAAAGCCAAGTCCATTTGCTTTTTAATGGAATATTATTTTATTAATGCCTACCTGGCAGTACATGAGGCAATTTTTCAGTCAATAAATGCTACATTTAAACATCGGTTCATAATGGAAATTTAAATAAAAAGCAAGAAGTAGAAGACACCTCTATAATATATTTTACTATTTTATTTAATTGGCAAAGTTTCACTAAATCAAAATTCTTAATAGAGTATTGTCCTCATTTTTTTTTATTGCAGAAATGGATAGAAGGTGCAAAGTTGTGCTACCCTGATTTTTTTCAGATTTTTTAGAGCCCGGGAACTATTTTTAAAAAATTATTGAAAGTTCTTTTTGTGACGTCACGAGACGCCGCTCCTTAAGAAAAAGATAGGACTTGCCGCCGTGTGACGTCACAAAAAGGACTTTCAATAATTTTTTAAAAATAGTCCTAGGTCTCAAAAAAATCTGAAAAAAATCAGGGTAGCATAACTTTGCACCCTCTATCCATTTCTGCAATAAAAAAATTGAGGACAATAATCCATTAATGTGAAGTTATTATCAACTTAAATTAATTAATTAAATGAAATTATAAATACATATTTTGTTCTGTTGTTAATTATCATTTGATCAAACATATTTTTTATATATACCTGAAATATATATACGATTATGTGTAAATTAGGTGACCAAGAAAAAAACTTATAATAACTATTATAAAATACCTTACTTATAATTTATTTAAAGTGCCTGGTACTTTTTTTTATGTGACAATTTTTTTTGGGATCCGTTCAACAATTAAAGTAAATTAAGGGTAGTTTAAGTACTTTCAGTTAGGTTTAAATAAGCATGAACCAATTCAGAAAGTATAATATAAAATTACACGCAAAATTATAGTTTTAGGGGGGTCGCACACAGACTTTTATTTCTACGATCGTAAGCTTACGATCTTAAGTTTCTCATTTAGAACCGATTCTAAAATTTCTTTAATCATACGAAAGCATACCGAAGCTATGTGTGCGCACAACTGATCGCATAGGTTCTTATTTTTTTTATCATACGCTGCGAAATCATGCAATTTTGTCTGCGACTAGCCTTGGGCCCATTTGAATAAAAGTTTGGTACGAGTTTTATTCAACATTGAAATCCTATATAAAAAAGAAATGATTTTTGGGTTTAGTACATACTCCACTAAGGGTTAATGAGAATACAACAACTGTATATTAGAATGCTAATGCTAATTCGTTCATCAAAAGAAGACATACATGAATTTTGACCAACTTTTTGTTACGTTATAATAGATCTGTTGCATTAAAAATAAATCAGTGTATAGAAAATTACAATATATATCGTACTGACTCTTCTTCTTTCTATTTCTAATTATTTTTATGCTGTAGCAACAACTTATACGCACAAGCAGCAATGTAAAGTCTCTTGGACGTGGCGCGCGCGAGCTTTACCTGACCTGTGGCGCTCGACTAATTATCCCCACAGATGCGTATTGAATGGCATAAATGCAACAAATATGGGTGCTGATACTCTCAAATATATACTTAATATGTTGATAGAGCTTATAGCGTTCTGAAAGAAAAATTTACATAGCTATAGTAATCGTAATTATGTCTTATCGTTAAAATCGTAGCAAATTTTAAGTTTCAGGCTGTGGTAAATGAACAATTTTCAACTTGTTACAAATTTATATGCATTGGCAGATAGAAAATTTTATTGCCATTAATAAAATATGTTATTTATGTCTGTGCTACAAAAATTAGGTTCCTGGGAGTTGATATTAACAAAGCAGATCTGAGTTCATTTTAATGCTCGGATGCCATCTTTGTGACGTCACCGGAAGCGCCCGAGCTACCCGAAAAGTGTAAAATTGGTCTCAATAGATGAATTAAGATGCCCTCTATCCATTTTCATTAATTTTGGAATGTCCCCTTTCCGGAGTCACTTTTCCACCATTTTGGTACCTCAGCTCACGGACTATATTTACATATTTATAAGCCAGCCATGCTGTATAAAATTACATGAGCCCATTAACAATCAAGAACACCTTCTACACTCAGGAGCATGACGTCAGCAGGTTTTCTACGTGAAAAAAAAAAATGAAGTTGAGTGTGGACATTGACCGGTTCTCGTTATATCACCGAAGTCAAGCTATGTCGAGTGTGGTTAGAGTGGTTGGATTGGTGACCGTTTCAAGTAAAAATTAAGTTGCACCCTCCTTGGGGTAAATTCATCTCGCTTTCCACCTGCACTTCCGTGGCTTTCGTGCACTTGTGTATGGTTCCCCAGGCTTGGACATATATCGCTTTGGTCCATTGATAAAAATTATAGAGGTGCCCATCCTGACTGAGATTTTCCAAAGTTTTCTCAGTCGGTCAGTCTCACCTCAGCGAATGCAGGGAATCGTAATAGGCCGTGCTATTATATATTATATGGCCGTGGCTATCAGGGGCGTAGACAAGAGGGGGTGTTTTGGGTGTTATAACCCCCCCTTGAGAGCTGAACCTTAGTAAATTTTAAGGGAAAATTAACAAAAAATGGTACTCGACGGATACGATTTAGCTAATATTTTATGAAAATTTTCTTAAAAAAAAAAATTAAAAATTTATATCCCCGAACATATTTATCGTTAATACACGGAGAAAAAGGACAACTGTTTTTCATTTGAATTTAAAAGTTTTACTCCTGTGTATCTGTACCACGAAAAAAATCTTTTGAAATCAAAGGAGTTGCATTGTTAGACTTCTACAATCCTAACAACTTTAAATATAAAGTAGTAGAAGTGTAACGTACTAGATATAAAAAGATGTTAAAAACAACAGTTTAAAAGCGTTATATTTAAGGGATAAAACTGTACAATTCAAAGCTGTAAATTTTTTAATTTTTATGTTGTTACTCTTTTAAAATCTAAAGTTTCTTCATAGTAATTCTCCTGCTTACATATCTACCTCCTTATAATTCTACAGATTTATTTTGTTAAAATTATAGTCACTATTACACGATACGATTGTTCTATTTTTTGCATGCATTTTCTTCTTACAAGCCAATTTCTACTCTACTTGTACAAGTACTTATACAAGTAGAGTTGAAATTGGCTTGTAAGAAGAAAATGCATGCAATAAATAGAACAATCGTTTCGTGTCATAATAATGATTGCAATATCTTTTAATGTTTTACTTTCTATTTTTATTCTGTTATTAACACTATATAAATTTAACTAAATTGTACTACCTTAATATATATTTATTGGTAATGAGGACGCGAATTATAGCCAATAATATACAAAATAAAGGGATAAAATGAAAGAACAGGTGATTAAAGTTTATAATACAGTAATATTTAATTTAGTGTGTTGATGATACATATTTATAATGAATAATAATTATGAATGACAGTTTTAATTGTTAATAATTAATTACAAATATTATGTATTAAATTTTCCGAAGAAAGAGCAAAAAAAGGTGGAAGTATGAATACAAAATTTATAATGATTACAGTCAATAGAGTCGTATGAATTTCCATTTAGTTGTAAAGAGATAAAAAAAATATTATGAAGTGAATTCTTTGAATGATATATATAGTATATAGTGACGCAAAGGTACAGTACTCAACATTTTCACAACTGCAAAGGTGTGTCTCCAACGAGTGTTTTCTTTCCCTCTGGGTGATTTTGGTTCGTCCAGCAAAATGACGGTGCCCATCCAGCGATGTGGAGGTGATATAGGGATGGCTGCTCAAACGATTACATTCGCGTGGCGTTCAATTTGCAATTCTTTGCAGCTAATCAAATCTGTATAAACAAAAATACAAACAGGTCTTGCATTAGTATAATTGCATCATTATTACAATTTAAATTTCAACTTACCATGAAATATTTCACTTGAAGCGTTGTAGAGCTCGCTAAATCCATCCTCAATGGCTTGCAAATCGCCGTCCAAGTGATGCCCTGCATGCTCCTGCATGTGACATTGCTGGCTGCATTTGTCTTTTAAATGTACACAATCATTAAAACAATGAATAATACTATAGGATGCAAAATCAAGTATTAGTTATAAAACTTACCATTAATAGTCCAGAATGATCTTTACACAGAGCACAACACGAAAGTAAACCGACGCCTGCAGATTGAAACAGGAAACTGGAAGTAAGGCACGTGTGCAGAAATAACGGCCGTTTTCCAACACATTTTAAGACTTTAATTTTTACTGATTTATACGTACACAGCTACACACCTCTGTTGTACTTTACATTTCACGAACGCTTATATTTGAATAGTTTGAAATTGTAAAACATTACACTCCTAAACTTTAAAAAATTCAATAAAAGATTAATTTTTTCTTTTTTACATCGTAAAAGGTTAAATCTTACCATGTAAATGTGTACACTGATGTTTAACAAGTAAGAAACTCTTGATTTTTAATGTTTTCGTATTAACGAGGTTAGAACTGTTAAATTCAAGGGAAATATCATTTATATTTAAAGTTAATACTTTTGAATTTGTACTAACAGTTTTTAAACTTTAAAAGTAAAGGAAAAATCTTTAATATACAACAGTTATACTTTTGGATCTGTACCTACAGTTTTTAATCAGTTAACTGTTTTCTCCGTGTACATATTTAGTTTATTTAAAATCGGTCTACGCTATAATGATTATTTATTTTAAGTATGGTATAATTCTATTATGTATAGTACCCATTATTAAGTTATAATTTATGTTTTTGTATGCGAAAAGACAACAATTCAAAGTATAAAAAATGTTGAAAACTTTCCCCGCATATGATGTTCAGCATAAAAATTATAAATATTAGTATTTGATTATTTTTTAATTAATTATATAGGTATATTACATCTTACAATTTTCATGTATAGGTTGTCCATTTTGCATTAAAATACCGTTATTATATCACGTACTGAATACTTATATAGATGGCAACATATGATTGACAAAATTAATTAAAAGACTTGAAACCAAACGAGCGTAAGCGAGTTTACACCCCACCCCTAGTCTCATGTATAATACTCTGTAGGTATATCTTTAAATTTACTGTTGAAGTTAAAAAAATCCGATTTTTTAATAAATGTATTAATTTTACAGTATATGCAATCATAATGTAATAAATTGATTATCCTGGATTTAAATACAAATATTTTTTTCTTGCTCGTACATCAGTACATCGTCTTAAAATGTGGTCTATTTTTTATACGAAAAAGTAGTGACAAAAATATTGTAACTACATAATTTACGATTTACAAATATAAGAAATTTGCTGCAACTTTTCATCGAAAAAAATTGTAGGCCACGTCCCTTTTTCAAAAAAATCGTGCATCATGAAACTAATAAAAATAATATAAAAGTGTTTATTAGATGAATTACTTGATTTAACTAAAATTATTTACTCAAAGCTTCATTTAATACGTTAGTGCACGTATAATATTGAAAAGAAATAAAAAAAATGGGGTGCAAAAAATGTAAAATTTTAAAAATATATTCTCTATATAATAGTATTTTTTTACAATTTTACCCTAAAAAAAGGGGCGTGTCCTTAAAAAAATCGCGCCTGCCAATGGACTGTTCTCAATCTTGTTTATCTTCAAGAAACCCCCTTGGACAAATCCTGGCTACGCACCTCCTTTTATTCCTCCCCTATACCCCGGCTTGAGCTCCAAGCTTATAAGATAGGGGTGTAACTTTGTAAAAAAAAATAAAGAAAGAAAAACTCTCTATACTTCCCACAGGTTTCAAATAAAAATCATGTCATTCCATCACACTTCATTTATTAAATCACATCACGGTTTTAGGGGCTCCAGAAAACAAAAACTCGCAGTCCAGAGATCACGGTGAACCGCCGAGGTCATGTGAAGGTCAGGGTGGCCACGATGGCTTTGCTGGCAGGAGGGATGTCCGGGAAAAGGACGTGACCTTGTTCGTCCTTGAGGTCACCGTACAGCACCTGGTGCTCCACCTGCGGGTCACGTGGTCAGTCCTGCTCCTCCACACACCAAGTCACCCACCTGGAAGCCACACCGCAGCGCCACCTTCTGTGCAGGCACGGAGGTGAAGACCGTCTTGGTGACTCGCACGCCGAGCGCAGCACACAGCGGGAAGCGAGCCTTCAGCAGCGCCGCGCCGAGACCCAGTCCACGACGAGACGGGTGGACCTGTGGATATTTCTTATCACAGTGGAGATCCAAGGATGTTGTATACTATGGATAGGATAGCCAACATATACCAATAAAACATTAGCTAGAGCTGTTGAGTCAAAAATTCATTGTATCATGGCTGGCAAGCGCAATCTTCTGTATTATTTTTGCTTCGCGCACAGTATATATAGAGAGAAGATAGTAGAGAAAGTCATATGCTAGAATCGAAGTCGAAATCTGGTCGCGTCAATGGCACTTTTGTCCGCTACCGTGTTAAAAGCATAGGGACCAAATGGGGCATCCTGTCATGTTATCATAGAATCATCTAAATCTGCTATAACTTGGAAAATACTGTATCATAATTCATAATTCATAATCATTTTATTGCTTTTTGATTGTACAACAATATAAGCACGTCATAAACAATAATCACAAACACTATGAAAGCACGTCAATAAAAAAAACACAAAAACATTACAAATAATCCTGCATACAAGCAAATCAAAGCATTATGAACATTTATATTATGGTAACACTCCCTGCAATTGAATCTAAATAATCACTCCAAAACATAAATGATTATAATAACAAGACAATTCTCCATTATAATGAAAACTTGTATCAATATTAAAAAATAATAAAATTTATGTAAATATTATAAAAAAAAAATGATCTTAATCATATTAAAATGATATACAAAACTCAATCTATAGCGCGGAGAAAAGTATACCAAAATACTGAGAAAAAAAAACTAGTATTTTTTAGAATAAAAAAATAAGCTCTAAACACAGTCTTACAAAATTTTCAGAAACGCTCCAAAATTTACTTCAGCGCCCCCGTTTATGGCAAGCATATGGATTTAATTGGAAACTATCTTCTGTAACATTTTGGCTTCGCGTACTGTAATACAGTAAATTGCTATGGTTATAAGATGACGGACATCCAATATTTTGTAATTATAGCCTCCACCCACTTGATCTTGCCTCACTGACGACAGTATAGAGTTGATTGCGCTGACGTCATGCCCCTGTAAGTTAGGCTGCCATATGGAGGACCAGAATGCACAGACTAGTATATAAAAAAAATTACATATTGATTTTTTTTCACTGTATTAAACAAAATAAATCAGGTTTAAAAAATTATAAAAATACACCAATAAACGATAGATAGCATACAAGAAATCGCATCATAAAAGAACAATCAAAACTATTTTATTTATTTTTTTTATCATTTCTCCTATCTAATGCCATAGTAGCTGGACCTCCACTTTCTCTTTTCTACCCTCCTGACCCGTCCGTATACCTGCTATGCTATTTTCCGTCGTAAACAAAAACAGCAAACAACTCTATACACCATCGTTGTGTAGACCGAATCTGAATAATAATCGGATGGTTCTGATCAACCACAGATTTGTCAAAAACACACATCATTGCCGAGTTAACTTTCCTGACTTGTGACCGCCAGGAACCCCCACATAAATTTTGGATTTAACATAGACAATATATTCCCCAGTCCAATGGAGTACCGACCTCAAATTATTTTATTGCAAAAATAGAATAGAATAGAATAGAATAGAATAGAAAATTGCTTTATTGCGGCGAGGTTTAGGCAAGCCCACTCTTACACCTAACCGCCAATAAAATACAGTATGGGATTTTGCTGGAAAGAAAAACATAGATAATTAAATAATCACAATAAACAATTTAAACTTGTGTAACAGTATATATATAATTGTACAACACAGCAATATTTTTTTCAAAATCTTTTTCATGTAAATATCACAAATATTAATCACCTTTATCACTTTTCACTCATTCACTATATACACTCACTATTTAAATAAATTAACACTTTGTAAACAAAAATATTAACACTGCAGGAACTATATGAATATTAAAATATTAATACATTATTATATATACTAGAAAATTTTAGATAATAATATAGACTATAAATAGTTATAAAACACACTTAATTTAATTTATAAAATATTCATTACCATATAATAAGCGGTGATTAAATTATAACACTAAAAGTAAAATACATACAAACAATATACTTATATACAAAACAAACAATATACATACTTAAATTTTAGCTTTCAAATTACACTTTACCAGCAAATAATTGTTAACTTTCTTTTTAAAAATAGCCAAAGATTTACTCGAGCAGATAGCAAAAGGCAATTCGTTCCACAATTTTACACCTTTAACAGCCATAGAATTTTTGAAATTATAACAATTAGAGATTGGCATCTGCAAAAAAAGAGCGTGGGTACGGGTAACTCTTTGACAAACTCTACTGTATTTCATAAGTATATTACTCAAATAAGAAGGCAATATATTATTAATAATTTTATAAATTAATATAAGCATATGCAAATTATGCCTTTCTTCAATTTTCAGCCATAATAATTTTTTATAATATGGGGTAACACTCTCACGAGCCTTAATATTAAAAATGTATCTCATAACATTATTTTGCATAACTTGTAATCTTTTAACATCTTCAACATGCATATCACAGAGAATAGTATCACAATAGTCAAAAACAGGCATCACAAGAGTATTAACTAACAAAATTCGAACCTTTTCTGGCGTGCCAGCCCTAAATTTGTAGAGGTGATGAAGAACACCATAAACCCTTTTACAAATTACGCTAACTTGAGAAGACCACGCCATTTTATTATCCATTATAATACCCAAATTTTTAACTTTATCCACATATTCAATTGTTTTTCCTTTAACTCTGATCCTATTAACATCATTACCAACTGCACTAAGCAAGTGACTATCTCCAACTATAATACATTGCGTCTTACCTTCATTAATTTCCAATCCATGGATTTTTGACCAATTAACTAATGCCTCAATATCTTCATTGATCAGGTTTACTGCTTCATTAACATTTTCAGGCTTGCAATGGATATATAATTGGAGATCATCCGCATACATATGATACTTAGAAAATCTGATAACCTTGCCAATATCAAATGTGTACAGTAAATATAACAATGGACCAAGAACACTACCTTGCGGCACTGAACACTTTAAATGAGACCAATCAGATTTATTTCCCCCAGGTCCGATGACAGCTTGCTGTCTTTCACTTAAATATGAATCAAACCACGCAAGCACAGATATAGAAAAATTAAGACTCTGTAATTTACTAAGAAGTATACTATGGATGACACTATCAAAAGCCTTACTATAGTCTAATAATACAGAAACAGTAACACATCGCTCATTCATAGCATTTCTTATATCATGTGTTATTTTAATTAAAGCAGTATTTGTACTATGTTTTTCTCTAAAGCCAGATTGATTACAATCAAGTATGCTATTGTCTTTGATAAAAGAATTAACTTGAGCCGCCACTAATTTTTCCAAACCCTTAGCAAAAAAACAGAGTAGACTTATAGGCCTAAAATCAGTTACTTCCACAGGTTTATTTTTCTTGGGTATAGGTTTTACAAGAGCCTGTTTCCATAAAGAAGGAAAAATTCCACGCTGCAATGAGGAATTATAAATGTGGTATAATGAGGGCAATATTATATCAATAATTGGCTTAATCATGTTAAGAGAAATTTCATCAGATCCTCTAGAATTAGTACGAATAGACATGAGACATTTTTTAATCTCTTCAGGAGTAACAATTTTAAAATAAAATTTTTCCGAAAAAGAAGGATCAGTATTTACATATTTTTGTTCACAATAAAATTTATCCTCATCACCAATTTTAGGAGATCTGATAAAATTATTATTAAAATCATTTAAGGAATGTGAAGTATTAGTCTTTTGATTTTTGGCTTTTACCAGCCCACACCTCCTTAAATTCTTCCACAAATCAGTTGTATTACTTTTTATATTGATTATTTTAGCTATAAATTTTTTGTATGATAAATTCACCATCTGTTTAACTTGATTTCTTATTTTCTTATAGTGCAATATATCAGTAGGAATTTTTGATTTACAAGCTTTAGCACGCCATTTTTCTCTTAATTTAATTTTTTCCTTAATATTTGCAGTTACCCAAGGTGTTTTAGGTTTACTGACACGAACAGTTTTGAACGGTGCATGTTTGTCATAAAGAGAAATAATAAATTCATTAAATTTACGCACTTTTTCATCTATATTAATAACATCAACAATAGACTCCCACCTTGTGTTAGCTGCATCGTTAAGAAATTCCTCAGATTTAAATTTTGAATAGTCACGGAATGTGATATATTTTTGTTCATACTTAGTTTTATTAATCTGCATTACAGTATAGATTAAATCATGGTGAGAGATTCCCGATACCGGGACTTTACCATACATTGAACAAATAATATTTGAATGTAAAGCAATAATATCAATCGTTGTTTCAGTGACAAGTTTTTTAGTAATAGTTTTATGTGTATTTTTAATTGGTAATATATTCATGCCCAGATCTGCTACCATATTCTGTAATATTTCAGTATGAGTGTTTTTCTTATTTAAATCAATATTGACATCGCCTGCCAAAATAACATGATCATTAAGTGGCACGTAAGGAGACAAATCATTTAAAAAACGTCCAAAGAAACTAGTTTTAGGGGGTCTATACACAACTGAGAAAAGAATCTTAATATTTTTCATTAACAATTGAACAATTAGATACTCAGGTTCCTTATTATAATTACGTGGAGAAGTTGATAAAATTTTAACTTTAATATTATCTCTGATATATACAGCAACTCCCCCTCCTCCTTTACCCTCTCGATCATTTCTGTAAAAATTATAACCTGGAACTGAGTACAAGTTATCATCATCAATATCACTTAACCACGTTTCAGAAATTGCAATTACATCAAATACATTAGAATTTACTATTTCCTTAACATCTTTTAAATGTGCATTTAAAGACTGGGCATTAATGTGACATATTTTCAATTGTTTTTTAAATTTATTACTCAGAGAGTTTTTTATTTGGTAGAAATTGTTATAATTTGTTAATAATTTATCTCTCATTACACTTAACATTGACGTATTACATGGATCATTATTATTTTTTTTATTGTCTAAGTTTTTCTGTTCTTTGAGTTGGCCCTGTCTCGCCGATTCCCCCCCTTGCTGCTGGTGCAAGAGGGGTTCTGGGAGTTTCCCGGCTTGTCAATATTATCATGTCCAGTCAAACTCTCAGTAGTATCAATAACAGCAGCAGGCGGCCTTGGAGGCGGCGGCTGCATTTTCGAGAGCGGTTGTACACTGACCTCAGGCATCGTTGGTTGCGTTACTCTCTTGTCCGACTCCTCCTCTTCTCCATCTGGGCTAAGGTCAGAATGCAGGCGCTTGCGAGCAGGCTGGGACGCATCATCAACATTCATCATCTCGGTGTCTGCCACTGACTGTAGAATATCATCACCCCAGCCATGCCGAATCACGTCCTCATACTGAAAAATGCGACCATTAACAACGATATGCGTGTCTCTAATAACAACTTTTAGTTTTCTATCTCTTGCTTGTTTAGCAGCCTTAACCAGCATACGTTTTTTAAATTGACCCTGAGGAGTTAAGTCATTACCAATAGACACATTTGATCCTTTCAGTTTTTTAACATTTTTAAAGATTTCTTGCTTAGTATTAAACCTAGCAAACTCAATCAAAATTGGTCGATCAGACTTCTTTTTACCTAATCTATATACATTTTCTATGTCGGAATGTCCAATCGCAACACTCAGTTTCTCAGAGAAAAATTTTATTACAGTTTCAGTGACATTCTCATTATCACATGTTGCAGCTAAACCATAAATAATAACATTCTTCTTCCTCGATTTTTCTTCAAGTAATTCAACTCTATCAGTTAATTGTTTATTACAATCAGCAAGCTGATCAATCTGTACTTGAGCGTCTTTTAAATCTGATTGGAGCGAACGAACATTGTTATCAACATCTGTCAATTTTGCATTAAGATCACTAATTGCACTCAACGTTTCAGCCTTACTGTCAGTTATGTTTTGTTGTAATACTGACTTAGTATCCTGCATACAAGTCAGAATATCAGCTAGTGAGGGATCAGGGCCAGGATTAGTCTCAACACCACTCATAAGCAGTAAAGCAACAATTAGCATAATACAAAAGGGAAGCTTAACATATTGAAAACCTTTATCACAAGATGGTCCATGAGATGATGTGCTCGATGAATGTATTCCAGCAGTCGTAGAACTCTTGCGACGAATAAAATGGCCAAAAAACGAGCCTATTCTGGCGCGCCACACTTGTAGAGTTACACCCATCTTACTATATACTCAGCACGGAACACACACGAGACACGTCCGACACGCTCGGCCAACCCGCCATAAAAATGGATAGAGAGGGTGCAAAAATATGCTATGGACTTTCAATAATTTTTTAAAAATACTTCCCGGTCTCAGAAAAAGCTGACAAAATTCAGAGAAGCATATTTTTGCACCCCCTATCTATTTCTGCAATAAAAAATTTTGAGGTCGGTACTCCATTTTTGTTTTGACCCCCCTCACCGAGAGTCCCGCGGCGTCCAGCACGCAGTCCACGCCGAGCCGCTCAAAGAGGTCCACCTGAAGAGAGCCATGCAGGGTTATCGACTGCGTTATAGTTTGAAGCTTGTTATCACCTGTATTTATGTCTTTAATAAAATTAAAAGGGACCAAAAATTGAAATCTAATTTACAAAATTGAAAGTATTTTAACAGAGAAAGGCCGAGTTCTGCTTCACAAAATCAGAATTCATAAGACCGAACTTGATGCACATATTAGCAGAATGGGGCAGCGCCACGAGATTGCTAGGTTGCCTACTTAAAGAATAACGCTAAACCGTTTACCCTAGCTCCCTTCCCCTACTGTTTTCATATCGTGTGCTTAAAACCATTGAAAAAAAAATAAATAGAAAAGTTAAAAGAATTGACTTTATTGCCAGGTAATTATATTATTTAAAGGGATACATGCCTCAAATTACAAATTAGACAGACATTATGTGTTGCTCGAATTTATAATAATAAATTATTATATTAATTTATAATTTATAATAATTTATAATTTATAATTCGTATTATTTTTACATGCGCGCGGTGCGACTGTGCGAAGTCGCGCTACAAAGAAAGTCCTTGCTGACGTCACAACTTACAGCTAGCACCGATTAGCATTGAGTTGTGACGTCATCAAGGACTTCATGACGTCATCAAGGACTAAATTTCTTACTTTGAACTGCGACTTCGCACGGATGCATCACGCGTGGAAAAAATTATGCGAATGTTGATTATTTACTCTAAACTCACTTGGTGACTATCTAATTTGTAATTTGAGGCCTGTATGCCTTTAAGAACACTTAGTTTGTATATTCCTTATAAATAACTAGCAGATGATATGGAAACGATATAAATGTAATAATTGCCGTATATAATTTATAATTATACATTTTCTCCCCTTACAAGCTGCTGATGCAACACACGGCTCCTGTAAAGTATACAATATGCGTTGCAGTGATATCACGTGGGCCTGGCCTATTGAAAGTTCTCTGTATTTTCTATATACAATATATTCTCATAGCTTTGTGCCTGAAACGTAAAGAGGCTTATTAGTATAAAAACTGGCACTAATCCGAACAAAAGTGTGCATTCTAAACAATGAGATGTGAGCATGCAGACACACCGGCTTGAGGATTCCCTTGAAGACGTTGAGGGCCTTGATGGCCGCGGCGCCGCTGCACAGCTGCTCGAAGGGAGGCCGGGGCGGGTCGTCGCCGTGAGACAGGTACAGCAAGTTCACTCCAGCCAGCGCAACCTCGCCCGACACTGCAGTACAGGATTCATTTTTTTATAAACATAACGAGCTTGGAGCTCGAGGCGGGGTAATTAAAGAAGGGATGGTCAGGGGCGGATCCAACCAGCGGCTCTTGGGGGGGAGGGCGGTGTCCTATCCCGCAATATTAAATTTTGGGGTTGGAAGGGGGGCGATGGGTGGGGGGAGGTAACACCTTCAATGTATTTTGGGACCTTTTGGGAGGGGCGATCGTCACCATCGCGCCCCTCCCCCCCCCCCCCCCCCTTGGATCCGCTCCTGGGGATGGTAGCCACGCTCGATAACGTGTGCCAGCATTCTGAGGGAACCGAGATGAAAAACCTCAGTCATGGCAACCTCTTATACTTTTTATCAATGGACCAAAGTGATGTCCAAAGTCTGGGGAACCACACACAAGTGCATCACTGCAGTAGGTGAAAAACGAGAGGATCAAATTTACCCCACAGGGAGGGAGCAACGTGATTTTTACTTGAAACGGTCACCCATCCAAGTACTAACCACGCTCGACATTGCTTGCCTTCGGTGATCTAACGAGAACCGGTCAATGCACTGCGCCACGCTAAACCCGGCAGGATATGTGAGAGTTAAATATAGTTGACACCATGACATATCGTATATATACTTGGGAACGTTAATATCTACGTATATAGATATTAATTCTTTGGTTAAAAGTTGCTTTTTCCATGCAGCGATGTCGAGCGGAGTTTGGCGGGGCGAGAAAAGCGCATTTGCTTCAATATCGTATGGCGGCCATGTTGGCGATAAAATCGCTCCTCGTCATGTGGAAAGCTATTTTCTCCCATCAAGATGGCTACCATACGATTTTGAAGCAGGTGCGCTTTTCTCGCCACGCTCAATGTCACTCCTAGCTTAGTCACTCGAATCAGGGCTAATCCTCTATATAGTTAGGGAACTAACAACCAAATTTCACGAAAATCGCGCTATTGGTGATACCGGGCTGAAATTTTCAGTACTTGCTAATAACATCATTTGCATCAACTTTTTTGGCGAATCCCAAAAAAAGTGTCATACCGTGACCTTAAGTGACCTTTGAACTTTGACTATTGAACAATCACTCTTGACCGTTACAAGAAAATTTTGATTGTTGAAATTTGTAAACAAGAAGCAAATAACCCATTTTTAACCAATAGGAAGGCATTTCAGCAAAAAGGGTTACTTCAATTAAGTCAATCAGATTTCAGGCTCCATAAGCCGGAATAAGGAGGTGATCATGCATGCCCCCTATCAATAGAGAATTAGCGGGATTAGCCTTGCTTCATGTATGGAAAAACGTTATACCTGCACTTTCTTAGAATTTCATTTATCCAATTTAGGGCGCCTATATAAAATCTTATTCTGGCAATACTGCAATGTAAATTGCAATGCTGGTAGGCATATGGACCATGTCAGTTACTAACCTGGCGCCAGGTCAGCTCCCGGCGCGTCCTCTGGCAGGACGATCATCGTCAGGTTGGAGGCGAGGACCTTCAGGTACAGCGCTGTGACGTCACGCACTGACACGTGGTCGGCGGCGATGCAGCATGACCTGCGACGTCGCCGAATAAACATGAAAAAGTGGCCACAACATAGCTGTTACGCGTCTCAACATTCGCTGAGGTGAGACTGAGGGAACTGTGGAAAACCTCAGTTAGGACGGACACCTCTTATATATACTTTTTTATCAATGGACCAAAGCGATGTCCAAAGCCTGGGGAACCACACACAAGTACATCACTGCACTGGGTGGAAGGCGAGATGAATTTACCCCAGGGAGGGAGCAGCGTAATTTTTTTACTTGAAACGGTCACCCATCCAAGTACTAATCAAGTATACTCAACGTAACTTAATTGACTTCGGTGATCTAACGAAAACCGATCAATGCACTGTGCCAACGTTCCTTTATACAGGTTAAGACACGCACGCATTTCGTGCGTCAATTTCGGTAAATTTTCAGGCCCCATTGCACCGCGAAATTTTAAAAATAGCATTGCTGCATGATGGGCGCATTCAAAATTTCGCGGCACGATGTGGCCAAAAATACTTGAACGTGATTGGCTAAGCCCTTTAACATTGGTCCAATCGGTGACTTAACCTGTATAAAGCCAACCTTGCACTGTGCCATGACGCTCAACCTCAATTCTTACATCTTTTCCTTGCTGATCGATGTATCCATCCAGATTTTGATTGGAGGGCGTCCCTTAAAACTTGCTTCAAAAGAACTAAAATATTTTTGTATATAGTATAACAACGGCATTTCATTCTGCAGTGCAGCACTCATTGATTGCTATCGAATCTATCGATACAAGGTATAGAAAATATCGAATCTATCGATACAAAGTGTAGAAAATATGGGTGGCATGCGATGACCCGAAATTGCGTAGCGTCGAAAATCATATCGCCCGAAATAATCGATTGCTACAAGTAGCGGGATATTTTCCCTTTTAGACGTAGTTGCACTTCTTAACACTAGATGACAATTGCGTTCACTGGTTGATTTTTTTTTTTTTTTTTTTCAGCTAAATTATTTTGAAAGAGCCGATCAGTGTTATGAGAACTTTCAGACAGGTTGGTAGTATATAGTTCGACTGCCGACGAGTAATATAAGATATATGATTGATGACATTGATGTGCTCTTGCTATATTTTATTCGTGTAGTGCATGGATTTTGTGATTTTTAATTAATTAGTACACATGCACGCAGTTTTCAATTCTTTTAATTTAAGTGCGTAAATTAATGTACGTGTTTCTGCATGCATGCATGGCAAATTAATAATTAAATTAATTTTCGTATAATTATTGAACGTGATAGAAGGAAAATATTTTCTTTAAATTTTCATATAAAATTAAAAATTAGTTCATTATATATATTATATTATTTATAATATATCTCGGTGCATGCAGCATAAATTTAAATTATATAGGATGTATAATAATATGTATAATATAGTAATAATAGTATAGTACGTAATTAATTGAAATGAAACTTAAATTTATTTACATGATATATATATATATATATATATAATGGCTTTCGCTAATATTAATTAAGAATACAATACACATCGATCATGCATGAATATTTTTGTTTTATATATACATTCAAATAATATAAAATTACACATTTTTCAATTAATTGCTCCAATTAATGCTCGATCCAATTTAAAAATAATTCTTTAATTTTTATTAAAATTGTATTTAAATTATAAATTGTATAATAGACAACTTACATGAATTTATTTATTGCAAAAAGGGGTTATCAAATTATTACATTTTGAATTTTTTCAAAATGTTTTGATTTGCGGAACTATATATTAATTTTAAATTAAATAATTATATATTAAGGTTCTGTTAGTTTGTTCGTTAAAATTTTGCCTGCAATGCAGTGCAATGTATATCATAATGGAGCTTGCGTATAATAGATAAAGTAATTAATTTTAAATAATGCATGCATGTATATATTAAATTTATATAACATTATATGATAAAAATCCGTCATATATTATATCGGATTTTATCTTTACAATATTACATACATATTTTATGTAAAATGTTACTCTTCATTAGCGACATGCAGATTAATAGGCATTCGGTATTATTATATATGTATTATATATTATATATAATATAGTTGATATAATTATTGCATGATGGTTGGTACTGTATACTTTGGGGACCATTTTGGTATTTTTGGTCATGTATGCCCCCAATTTTATATTATATATAGTATGCAAATATTGAGCTATATAATATATATATGTATATCATTGAGTGGGCAGTTAGGATAAAAAAATTTCATTGCAAAAGTGTATAGAGGGTAAAAATCATGCTATACTCTGTGATTTTTTTTTTTTTTTTTTTTCATTTTTCTGAGACCTGCAGGAATCAATTTAAATAATTATATAATAATTGAAAGCACTGGTCACGGCTAGTTATAGTAATTAAAAGGATATAATGGCCATAATGGGTATTAACCTAATACTTAATATAAGTCTCCAGAAAGCGTGGCAAATCATTCAATAATAATTAATTTAAAATATTTACCGGTTTCAGAAAAAAACTTAGAAAATTCAGAGTGCCGTAATTTTGTACCCTCTATTAATTTCTTGCAATAAAAATGTTTAATGCTATATAACTGTTCATTACGGAATTATAATATTATATAATATAATATTATAATTAAAGGCTAGATTAATTTCAACAATGGAGTATCGACCTCAATTTTTTTTTATTGCAGAAATGGATAGAAGGTGCAAAGTTATGATACCCTGATTTTTTTCAGATTTTTTAGAGCTCGGGAACTACTTTTAAAAAAATTATTGAAAGTTCTTTTTGTGACGTCACGAGACGCCTTAAGAAAAAGATAGGACTTGCCGCCGCGTGACGTCACAAAAAGGACTTTCAATAATTTTTTAAAAATAGTTCCAGGGCTCTAAAAAATCTGAAAAAATCAGAGTATCATAACTTTTCACCCTCTATCTATTTCTGCAATAAAAAATATTGAGGTCGATACTCCATATGAGAAATGAAAGTTTTTTAAATGCTTTCAGCATGCTATATTTAAATTTAAAGTTATGGATCCACGAACAGCTCTAGTGGGCTATAGTGGGTGCACGGGAGCGACAATTCCCCCTATAATAAAAGATCCCGAAATGCATGAAAATTATGTTTAAACACTTAGCTATATTAATACTGGCGGAAGGTGTCAAAAGCGACCTACAATTAACTCTTTTATAATTAGTGGGAAAAAGTGTAAAAGAGTGCTGCAAAATACATCGTAAAAAAAAAAAAAATCTCATGCCGTGCCACCATGCAGCAATGTATTTAATTCACGGACGAAATACCCCTGGACAAAATAACCCCTTTTTTGAATCGGAAGAAACCGGACAGCCAATTGTGGAAAGGGGTCTTTTATAATTAAATTAAAAATAACACGAAGTATACAGTCATAATACTCATAATCTCATAATATATATATATATATAGTTACTGCACTTAAAAGCTAGGGGTATTTTGTCCGGATCGAGGTATTTCGTCCGCTTAACATGTATTTAACACCCCAGAAAAAAAAGTTATATATATATATATATATATATATATATATATATATATATATATATATGAGAAAATATTATATATTATACGGATTTAATTAATTTATGCATTATGCATACTGCATGTATGAAAATCCATGTATGAATCCATGGATGGTTTGATCCCTCACCTTCACTTGCAACAAATGCAACAACACAATCTTAATAATTAATTGCTTAGATTAGTCTCTGTTTTTAATTCACTCCCTGAATCCACCAAGGCACTAAGAGACGTACCCTTATTTCTAATATATATGCGCGCTGTTTAATGTTCTTTAATTTAATTGCTACGATTTTGTGAGTATTCTGACGAAGGAGTATTTTCAATTGAAATATCTGCATGGAATTATTTTTTTGTTTCTTGGGTGACTGGACACTTTTGTGAATGAGATATCCTTTTTTACCCTTTGGGTTTTTGTACTTTTTACTTATTCTCAATAAACAACTGTCATTATTATTATTTAAAATATTTAATATTAGTTAGAGAGTGCACGCATGAATTATTAGGACATTATAGGTAGTGGAAAATCTGCATTAAAATTATTTTAATGACGTAATAATTAAAGCTTTCGCTGCATAAAAGTATTTTGTCTTATTTTTTTGTTCACCTTATATGATTGTGCTCGATCAGCATGTAGTCCAGGAAAGTTATGAAAATTATTTAAGGGAGGTGGAAAAAATTAGTTACCAGCTGAAACTTTGTACACAGGTAACTGACACCTATATAAACCCACTGTAAAAAGTCCCCTCGATTTTTCCCGGGACGATCGCCGGAATCCGGGTTTGTCCCGGAGAAATGAAGGGTTTCAAAATTATTTTTTTTCTCAAAAACTATCCACCCGATTTTAATAACTAAGATGTCAAATTGAAGCTGACATAGCAGAAAATATGGAAAAAATATTTTGGGTATAAAAAATTATTCTAACATAGCAAAAAATAATAAATATTTAAATTATGCATAAATTATGTACTTTTAATTAGAGATTGCACTGAAAGTATTACACATATCGATTTTGAGTTTATTTTCAATCATTTGCACAATTATACCAAAAATTTATTACTTTTTACACGAAGAGTCTATCTTCAATAACAAATAAGTTACAAGCGATATTGTAAAAGAAAGCGGGTGAAGTTTTATAGGGAGAGACGGGACGGCGGCTATATAAGCGTGCGAAACACATTGAAAAGCCTCGTTGTAGCGGCTGTTTTGATGCAACAAAGGAACAAATAGTGATTATATCTGTATACGGTCACATTTTTAAAAATATTATTTGCATTTTATTACCCGTAATATTTTCATTTTTCACCTTCATTTATTGTAACCCATAAAAATAATATTCTTTGGGTAAGTTTGTGGGTTAATGTTTAATAAATATCATGCTTACATACCAATATCACATTTATAATTTTTAAAGTTGATCTGCAGTTTTTGTGTTTTATAATTGCAAAGCATATTAGCATAATATATATACCTATGTGATATAAGTATATAATATATAATTTAATGTTAACTGCAGTTGATGTAAGATGTACAGTACTGTATCAATAATATCATGCACATGCACATATATGATAATTGAAATAAAATTGAGGATGATAATATATTAAAGTAATTCATTTCTTTCAAATTAGAAATTCATATAGTAATTTTATTGTGGTCACGTTAAACGCTACCATAATCATATAAGTTGACTAATACATGCATATATTTGTCATATAAAGGTGATTTGCAGCATTCAACTCCTCGGCAGGTATAGTAGCGCACATTGGATTATAGTGGGGTGACCATGATGCATACACATATATGTTGGATATTATATGCATTACATTTTGTAGCCTCAACTTATCAAATGGATTCGAGAGAGCCCACTAAGGGACTGTGTTCTATATTTTAGTTACTCCTTGTATTGCATATTCCCAATCTGTTGGTGTGATATTAATGAGATACCAAATAATCCAGGCGTGTACCTATAATGTATGGTACACTTTTGGTGGTAGAAATATAATTACTGACGCAAAAGGCTAAGGAGAAGACAGCTCATGGCGATTATACTGAAGTGACTGAGGGAACCATGGAAAACTTAAGTCAAGATGGAAACCTTTAATTTTTTTCTTTTTCTTAAGAAAAACTGAAATTTGCAAAACCTAGGGAAACTCATACAAGTGTACAAGTGTATATAATCATATATACTGGAATGTTAGATGAATGATGAAGAGAGCAATGAAATTATTTCTGAATTAAAACGGTTATCCATCCAACTACATTTAATTATGTGTACTATTGCTTTTGCAAATATTGATTTTTTTATTAATGAAAAGAAAAAAATTAAAGGTATCCATCCTGACTAAGGTTTTCCATGGTTCCTTCAGTCACTTCAGTATAATCGCCATGAGCTGTCTTCTCCTTAGCTTATTGCGTCAGTAATTATATTTCTACCACCACGTGTACCACACATTATAAGTACACGCCTGGATTATTTGGTATCTCTCTAATATCACACCAAGTCACCAACAGCTTGGGAATATGCAATACAAGGAGAAACTAAAATATAGAACACAGTCCCTTATAGTGGGCTCTCTCGAATCCATTTGATAAGTTGAGGCTACAAAATGTAATGCATATAATATCCAACAAATATGTGTATGCATCATGGCCACCCCACTATAATCCAATGTGCGCTACTATACCTGCCGAGGAGTTGAATGCTGCAAATCACCTTTATATGACAAATATATGCATGTATTAGTCAACTTATATGATTATGGTAGCGTTTAACGTGACCACAATAAAATTACTATATGAATTTCTAATTTGAAAGAAATGAATTACTTTAATATATTATCATCCTCAATTTTATTTCAATTATCATATATGTGCATGTGCATGATATTATTGATACAGTACTGTACATCTTACATCAACTGCAGTTAACATTAAATTATATATTATATACTTATATCACATAGGTATATATATTATGCTAATATGCTTTGCAATTATAAAACACAAAAACTGCAGATCAACTTTAAAAATTATAAATGTGATATTGGTATGTAAGCATGATATTTATTAAACATTAACCCACAAACTTACCCAAAGAATATTATTTTTATGGGTTACAATAAATGAAGGTGAAAAATGAAAATATTACGGGTAATAAAATGCAAATAATATTTTTAAAAATGTGACCGTATACAGATATAATCACTATTTGTTCCTTTGTTGCATCAAAACAGCCGCTACAACGAGGCTTTTCAATGTGTTTCGCACGCTTATATAGCCGCCGTCCCGTCTCTCCCTATAAAACTTCACCCGCTTTCTTTTACAATATCGCTTGTAACTTATTTGTTATTGAAGATAGACTCTTCGTGTAAAAAGTAATAAATTTTTGGTATAATTGTGCAAATGATTGAAAATAAACTCAAAATCGATATGTGTAATACTTTCAGTGCAATCTCTAATTAAAAGTACATAATTTATGCATAATTTAAATATTTATTATTTTTTGCTATGTTAGAATAATTTTTTATACCCAAAATATTTTTTCCGTATTTTCTGCTATGTCAGCTTCAATTTGACATCTTAGTTATTAAAATCGGGTGGATAGTTTTTGAGAAAAAAAATAATTTTGAAACCCTTCATTTCTCCGGGACAAACCCGGATTCCGGCGATCGTCCCGGGAAAAATCGAGGGGACTTTTTACAGTGGGTTTATATAGGTGTCTGTTACCTGTGTACAAAGTTTCAGCTGGTAACTAATTTTTTCCACCTATTTTCACAATTTTCCTGGACTAATGTGACTATTATTATAGTCATGCATCATGCAAGGTATTAATTTCCGCAAAAATCCGAAAAACATAGTTTTATTTTATTTATTATTTTTTATATATAATTATAATAATTATATTAAAAATAAAATCAATATAACTTATGTAGAACATATTAATTAATACTAATAATTATCAATTAATGTATACCACACATTTTATGTTTTATTTTGCACGTAAAAAAATCTTTACTATAAACGGTGTGGGTCGTTATTTGCTTGTTGTTGACTGTACAAAATTCTTTGTAAAGGTGCGGAGAGAGTTGGGGGTGGAAGGGAAGGGGGCTAATATATTCCCGTTACATCCATTGACTGGGTGCAGTGAGCAGCATGAGTAAAGAGAGACAGAGAGGCTGACTCCTGAGTCTCTTCGGCGGAGTCTGCTGCCGCTGAGAGAGATCGAAGAGGGAGGAGAGAGAGAGTTATTCTTTCATAATGCCATCAATCATAGACGTTACGTTTATGGCCATCAATACTTGAAAAGAAAAAAAAACTTCAAATTCTTAAAAAAAAAAGACAATTATCAAGTACTTCAAAGAATAATTTTATTATAATAATTATAATCTAACTTGTATAATAAATTAGATTTTGAAATAAAATTCAATTATATATATTATAAAATATACATCGGCAAAACATTATAATATAATATTTTTTTTTTTACTACCTTGTCTTTGTCACCTTATCTGTCACTTTTATCTTTCATGAGTATGTCAATATGACTACTATAGTAGAATGTGGTGTGACTACAGTTTGTATAAAAGTAATGTGTATCATCAGTATCATAGAACGAATGTAAAATAATGTAAATAAAAATAATAAGCCAGATATTGTACTTTTACAGTACGAGCTGTATAGACTTTATTAATTCAAGTTTAAATTGGAAAATATGTAGTGCAAAAACAGGTATATTTATTTTATATATTATAAAAATAACACATTAAAAAAATCAAATAATTTATTTATGCACGTTAAATTTATTCTATCTGCATGTCTATAAGCCGCTTATTGTCATTTCGGAAGGAAAGTAATGTTAGGTCAATCGTAAAAAATAGGTATTAAAGACCTGGCCTGTGTATAATATACAGACCCGCATATATTATAATATATTATATATATAGCCAAGTGTTGTAAGTTTTTATAAATCTGTTAAAAAAAATTGAAATTATTATTTCATGCCTTTTTAGGGGTGGATTCACGATTTACACTTCTTTCATTGTGGTGTTTTCATGTTAAATTAAGTTGATAGAAAAAAAATTTTTGTGAGATTTTGGCACTAAAATTATTTTTAAAGGGTTTTCAGAGCACGCTGAATCTAATGGCCGCTGTGATTTTAAACGTGGTGAAAACTACCCCCAATGAGAGAATGAGATAAGGAACTTTACGTGAAAAATAATTAATAGCTAGTGCAATGTTATCAAACTTTTGACTATCCCACTCTATCAGGCTCATTTTGTTACCCCAAAAACAATATTTAAATTTTTTTAATCGGAGCAAGTTAAGGATTTAATTTTTAGGTGTGAAAATTCCAACCCCTAAAAATTATATCCTTAACATGCTTTGCTTAAAAACATTCAAAGGTTTTGTTTCTGGGATAACAAAAAAAGAACTAGTTTCAGTGGCGTAATCAAAATTTTAATAGCATCATTTTTCCACGTAGTAAGGGTCACTATCTCATTAGGTTTTTTTTTCACCACTTTTTAAACTATACCATTAGATTCAATGTGCTCTGAAACGCTTAAAAAATAATTTTTGTGCAAATCGGACAAAATTTTTCCATGAATTAATTAAATTTAACATGGAAATCATAATATATAATATAAAGAAGAAGTGCAAATAGTGTGAGTCCACCCCTACAAAGGTATGAAATAATATATTTTTTTAGCACATGAAAAAAAAAAAAAAAAAAAAAACTTAAACCCCTTGGCTATACGTATGCCAAATTTCAACTTTGTATAGCTCAATGCTAATTAATTAACCTGGCAAACCTGCCCAAATTTTAGCATGAGATCGGCCCAGTCTGTATATTATTTATTTTAAAGCCCAGTATTTAACACGATACAATTTTAATTTACAAGTTAAATTCAACTCCATACTTGCATGTTTGCATGGGGATGAAATTCTGTTGTAAAGGGAAATTGTAAGCAAAATTGCATCGTGTATTTGTGTGTGTACAGGCTTATATATAAAATATTTACATAAAAATGAGTAAATTACTACAGGATATCAATTATTAAATTAATTAGTACAAAATTATGCTAGTCGGAATATTTTCATCTGTTTATATGTGCATGCATGGATAAAAGCGTTTGCGAAATATTTTCTAAAAAAAAAAAGGAAACATTGAAAGTATATACGCATATAAATATATATTATAGCTACGCCTGGAGGCGTTTGATTCTTAATTAGCCGGCCAATCCGCCTCCAGACGTGGCCACGCGAGCAATTTAGAATAGCATAATTTAAGATTTTATATAATTTATTTTTATTATATTTCTCACCATGTTACATGATATAAATTAGTTGATCTTTAATTAAATTAATTATTTTCTTTCATCAATATTAAAAAAAAAATATTTCAGGATTTTCGTTATTTTTATATTTCAATTAGTTTTTTTACGTATTAATATAATGATCAAATTTCATTTTATTTTATATTATTGTATAATCAATAATCATGCATATATTCTTAATTTCATTACCAATAAGATTTTATTTTAATTATTTATTTTTTGTCACGTATATATATATATATATATATATATATATACATATATATATGTATATATAATATAAATCATATAATATAATATGTTTTTTGTCAGCCCCGTTCCATGAAATCTCAGTTCATGACTCGGATCGGACACTTTTCATTAATTTCATTTTATTCAAACACTGATTATATAATACAATTAAATCATGGATTACGTCAATATAAAAATATTTAGATAACTAAAACACGAACAACAACAATAGCATCAATAATATTGAAATAAGAATTCATGGAAAAATAAAAATACAAAAATAACTAAAAAAAATAACACTACACGCATAATACATCTTCTGACAAAACTTATTTTTGTATTTTAGGATTAGGATTAGTATTTTTACAGAATGGAGTACTTTAAATTGTTAATGAAAATATTCTTTAAATTGGTTTTACATTATCTATTTATCAAATCGGAGTACCAATCCATACCGGGAAAAAAACACCAGGTACCAGAGGCTTGATACCAGCTGACATCAGGAAAATGTCAGAGGCTGCAGCCTAGAGTGCAACAGTATATTACGACACCTCACCGCACAATGCAATCATCTCTGGAAGAATGAAAATCACGTAACATAGCTACACAAAAAATTTGATGCAATCCAAAATGTCACTCGATTAGATCGTATATATTCATTACAGGATGAACTTAAAAATTCTTATAACATGGATGGTAAGAATGCAGATTACTTAAAAAAAATTGTGCAATTTTGGAATGATCCATATGTTATAAGAATTTTTTTAAGTTCGTCCTCTGTTACGATCTAATCGAGTGTCAGAAGGTTTAGAGTTCTTGCATATATATATATATATATATATATATATATATATATATATATATATATATATATTATATATATATAAATAGATTTAAAATAAGAATATAAATTTAAGAGGCCTGCTGTATAATCACCATACCACTATTATAAAATCACTTTTGAATAGCATGTGTATTCCAAATTTTAATCACGTTGCTCAATTAAGTTATTAAGTATATATTAGTGTGTATATACTATTGACTATTGACAAATAGTTAAAATACCATAAACGTAACGTTTATGAAAAATACGTATACAGAATGTAACAGAACTAAATTTTTCTCAAATATTATTAGAAGTTGAAATGGAATTAAAAGTTTCCTTTAATCTGTTTTTTTTTTTTTTTTTAATCGTGTCAATATGCAATGAATCTCAAAATGTCTCAAATGGAAATTAGCATGGCAAGTCGAGCATAAATAATATATATATATATATTTTATATATTATATATATATTATATATATAATAAAATTAAATATATGTACTGCCAGGCAACAATATAATTATATATACGTTCACGCAAGTACCACACAAAAAATTTTAAGTATTATATATTTAATTATAATATAACATCTTAACATCGTAATAAACATCCCAATACTTTTTGCATAAGCGACCACGCAATATTTTTCAAGGAAATCTAATCGACAAGGGCCTTTTTGTCAGCATGGCATGCGGGTACGCGGATCATGTCAAAAATGTTTCAATCCGACTTCATTTATTTTCTGAGAAACTAATACAGTATATATATAATATCAGAATATCATATATATAATTTGTTATATATAGAAAACCATTAACTTTGTACCAGAGGGACCGGATGCACGCGTTTTTTTCGTGCATCCGAGATGCGCATCCAGATGCAAATTAATTTTTCGTGCCTCCATGGGTGCGCATCCGGTCCATTTTTGCGCATCCGTGTGCATCTTGCATCTGCATCCGATCTTTGGTTTTCATAATACACTTTGTTTCTTGTAATTTTTAAACGACAAGTGGCAAATAAATTTTAAAAAAATGTCTCGTGTTAAAGATTTATTTAGAGGCCATTAGCAACAAACCTGATAAAAAAAGAGAAAAAAAAGTGTTAAATGGATGCAAATTTATTTTTCGTGCATCCGTGGATGCGCATCCGGATGCAAATTTATTTTTCATGCATCTGGGATGCGCATCCGGATGCATTCATTTTTCCCCGTGCATCTGGGATGCACGGATGCGGATGCAAGCCCATTTTTGCGCATCCGTGTGCATCTGCATCCGATCCCTGCTTTGTACTATTTAAATTTAAAAAAAAATTGCATATTATATAATTGATATATTAATTATAATATTTTCATTTCTTGTGACCACAAGAAATATAGTTTTTTGAACAAACTCTGTCAGAACTCTTTTTTTCTTCATATATAATAATAAATTGAAAGTATCTTCATGATACATACAGTATAGATTCAATTAAATGATGTAAATTTATTGTAAGTATATAAGGAAATGTATATATAATATATATTTATATTTAAAGACGCTAATTGCATATTTGCAACGTAAAAAATACAAAATAAAAACTAACAAAATATTTATACTATAATATATTATCTAATATATATATATATATAATATATATATATATATATATATATATATATATATATATATATATATATATATATATATATATATATATTATATATATATATATATATATATATATATATATATATATATATATATATATATATATATATATATATAATCAATATAATTATATTGAGATGATCTCGAGTATTAAACTGTGAAGTGAAGGAAAGGGTTATAATACCGCGATTAAAAAATAAAAAATACGAGTACATAAATTATTATTATATTAACGAATAATATTACAGTGTATATATTAAATTTTTATAGGGACAATATTATATCATTGTTTTATAATCTTATTTTATTATATTATTTATAATGTTGGAGCATAAAATATTATATATAATTAAATAACTATAATATTATTATAATATATGGCCATATATTATAATAATATTATAGTTATTTAATTATATATAATATTTTATGCTCCAACATTATAAATAATATAATAAAATAAGATTATAAAACAATGATATAATATTGTCCCTATAAAAATTTAATATATACACTGTAATATTATTCGTTAATCGGTACATGATATTATATATATTTTACATTATTTTACACCTATTGATCATATAGTATATAGGGTACGTACGTATATATTATTATTTATTATACAATAATACAAACAAATTAATACATTTAATTTTATTTCCATTGAAAATTTTAATATTTATAAGCCAAAATTTATTTTGCTTACAATCGAAACTCATATTCTGCGATTGGAAGAAAAAAAAAAAGTCCAATTAAGTTATAACAACTTTAACTCTACAATGCATTGCAGCGACCGTTCGAGAGAAGCAAGAAAAACGCAGGACTATTAATTTCTTTTGTAAATTAATTCACAGAGAAACTTGCCAGCAAAATAAAAATTATATCAAAATATAAAGAAATGTATCTAGTATCAGGTAAAAAGCTTTAGTGCAATTGTTAGAATTCCAAAACAATCATCAACCATTTTTAAGAAATTTCGAAAATTCGATGTTTTAAATAAGTCGCTAATTCTTGGCAAAATCTCTGGAATCGTGTATTCATCGCCATCTTCAAGTTACTGAAGCAAATATTTGTTAAAAGTAAAATAGATCCACCTATATTGAAAGTTTGGAACCATTTGTTAGTTTGAATTTGCCTCCCCACTATCGCCCACTATTACTATCGATATTTATATTTCGACGCTACGCAATTTCGACGCTACGCCACCTTCCCGAAAATATCGAATCTATCGATACAAGGTGTAGAAAATATCGAATCTATCGATACAAGGTGTAGAAAATATTTCTGGTGAAATTTCGGGGGGGGGGGGTCCTCTTCATAAAGCCATTGTTGAAATATAATTAGAGTGTGGGAAATGTCTTTGTTGCCAATGTTAAATCTGAGATTTCGTTAATTTCTGTGCTTGATTAGACTCGCCTGAAGACGGGCTCCTCCGGTAGGAAGTGGGTGGTCATGTGACTGAGCACGCTGGCCTCCAGGTCCGGACTGTAGTTGCGCACCACGAAGCCCGGCACGCGCAGCCACACGCGCGGCTCGCGGCCCAGCTGCTCCAGCTGAACACAACACTCCAGATAATGTCGGCCCCGCTCTAAAGACTGCATGCAGTATACTGGGAGGACGTTGAATTGAGGAACCTCAGTTCTCGTCAATCTTCGGGAGATTCTGACAAATAAGCCATGCACGTAGCGGTCTGTATTTTAGGACGTCAAAAATTTGACAGCCTCTAATGCATAAAGTGGCACATTTGACAGCGGCACCTTTAGTAGCCAATCAAATGCGCTTAATTAAAAAGTCAGCAATGTGACGTACCAGGTTCCGCAGGTTCTGACATGTCTTCGCGTTGGCGTCAAAAGCGGCCAGTTTGAAATTAATCAAATGAAATGAAATTACATAATTAATTAGTAAGTTCAATTTAAGTTGGCCAACTCACCTCCTGGGGACATATTATACATGACCAAAATGTGTCAATTGCCCCAAAATACCAACCAATCAATCAATGAACTCACCTCCCGGAGGTGTTTCAAGCGAACGTCCTCCATGATGATGGTCCTTACAATAGAAAATCTCTTATCAGCTAGCTGGCAAACAACCTAGGGACACTTATCTATTATTAGATGCTCTGGCGAATAAAAAACATGCGGCCGTACCTCAAGGCCTCTCCATAGGAAAGCAAGATATCATATGAATTGAAGTCTTTTTCACTTGCTGGTCTCCTACCATTGAAAATCTGGTCAGCAACATAACGATTTTGATTTATTTATTTATTTATTATTTCACCCAACTAATACATGCATATCAATATACATACATTTTAATTAAGGTGAGGATAGCAAGCAAAACACCAATAAGGTGCTAATACACAGAAGTGGCAGCTATCCCTGTTACTTTAAATGATTTAATATAATATAAAATAGAAAACTAGCAGATTAACAATAACACTGCTAGAGTCAAGATACAAATATTATTAAATACAATTTTTTGTAATGAAGTGAGTCGTAACAGATTTTGCAAATTGATTATTCGTACTCAACTTTACATGTTGCGGTAATTGATTCCACTGGGAGACGGTTCTAAAAACATAACCCTTTTTACATAACTCCAATCTTACTTTAGGAGGAATCAATAATACCGCACCACTCTGACCTCTTACAGGCCTTCCATGATTAATTTTTCTTGTGATGTCACAATCAATAGTTCCGTTTTCACATTTTTTGAAGAAAATTAAATCAATAACATGAAAATAATCTTGAATAGGAACAATTTTTGTAACAGAACAGTTAGGAGGAGATTTATTTATTTATTTATTGAGGTTTAGCATAAGAAAAGGGATATACTTATTATATATATTATACAGGCGCGAATCAAAGGGGGTTGGGGGGTGATCAGGGCGATCACCCCCCCCCCCCCAAAGGTCCCAAAATACATTGAAAGGGTTTTATCACCCCCACCCGTCACCCCCCTCCCACTCTAAATTTTAACATTGAGGGATAGGGCACCGTCCCCCCCCCCCCCCTTCCCTAGAGCCGCGACCTGGATCTGCCTCTGTAAATATAAATTTAATTTAATTTATAAATGAAATTTCAATTTATTTTTATGGTATTTGTTTTGTAAAGATTAACAAGAACATTTTTTATACATTTTATTGTTTTTATTTATATTTATTCATACGTACAATCAATTTTTTGAATTCGATTTTTTGGTGAAATCTTTGAGGTCACACCATCAGGCTGGAGGTCACGGCAACGTCACTGGCAGGTCGGAATCTTGGGGAACAAGATGTGACCTTGTTCGTCCTTGAGGTCATCCTACATCTCGTGTTCAACCTGAACGTAAATTTCATGTTATATAATTTTATAATTTATAACTCTGTTTAATTAAAAAGCGACTGATGTTTAATTATACCTCGTCCGTAATTAAAAAGCGATAGATGGCTTTGTTTGGGACATTTGTTGGACTCTCAAATAAGGCAGTGTATTTATTATTTGACAGTAGTAAAATTGGAGCAGCTCCTTGTCCCCATTGTGCCACTGAGATAACTTTTGTTGACACGATGATAACTTTAGAATTTAGGCACCTTTCTTCAGGGAATATTCTGGAAATATAGCGCGAGTACGCAATGTCGAAATGAGCTGCAAAATTAACTTAATCTACTAATTAATTAGCTTGTTAAGAAATAAATTATAGATTCTAGGGAAGGCGGTCAGGAGAGGCGCCCTAGAGAGAGAGCAGAATGAGAGGAAAACTAAATGTTACATATATGTAAGGTATAGAGGAAAGGAGGTAGCTTTGTGTTAAGGGGCATTTCCATGGAGCGTGGAAAGCGAGAAAATCGCGTGCCATGGCCAATCAGAGGCTCGGAATTTCCTCGCCTTGCAGGGAGCTTTTTTTTGCCAACATGGCTACCATACGAGATTGAAGCAAGTGCGCTTTTCTCGCGCCGCCAAGCCCCGCTCGACATCGCTCCATGGAAATGCCCCTTTAGGCCATGTTACCCGCCGCGGTAAATGGTGATGGCAATTTAAACAGAAGAAAGTCAACGTCTAGAAAATTTCTATCAAAAGTTAAATTCAGTTCGCAACGTATCACATTTTATAAAAATCTGTGCCCTACTGCCCACATTAAAATTCCTTATTTAGTGTGTCTTTCAAGCACGGAAAATGTAAAACAATTTTTCTTCCCCTCGTTTCTTGTTGTTACGTGTCATATATTCTCGCCACACTCTATGTGTTCGCCAGGTTGATTAGGGGCTAATTACAAGATTGAGGTACCTGAAAGCCACACCGCAGTGCCACCTTCTGTGCAGGCACGGACGAGAAGGGCGTCTTGGTGACTCGCACGCCGAGCGCAGCGCACAGCGGGAAGCGAGCCTTCAGCAGCGCCGCGCCGAGACCCAGTCCACGACGAGACGGGTGGACCTGCGGGTAAATATGAAGTTGGTGCCTGCCAGTGTCACCAAACTATAAACCTGCGTCCCACATCACTTTTTCGTCCACTCTAGGGGCCCTAAATGAACTTTCCCCTCCAATATGGCCGCTATATACAATATAAAAGTAGGTAGCAAATGGTGCGCCCTAAATTTCGCCGCCATTGTATGTAGGGTAGTAGAGAATATAAGATATTTCATGGGACGCAGCACTCACCGAGAGACCTGCGTCGTCCAGCACGTGCGCCACGTTCATCATCTGAAACACGTCCACCTGAACACACGTGTGCACACGTGTACGAACCTGCCTGGAGATGCACGTGATGGCAGTAGCAGCTCCAGCGCTCGTCCGGGAGGGGGCGTGGTGGGCCGTCGCAACACGTTGACGCCAGCGAGGCCGGACCACGGACCCCTGACACTGCAGGTCACGTGGGGGGCGAGTATCGCGACCTTTCACAGCTGGCTGGAGGTCGAAGCGCCGGGCGCCCCTTCTGGCAGGAGGCAGGACCAGGAAAAAAATTCCGGGGGGGGGGGGGGGAGGGGCTGCCTCCATAAGGACAATGTTAGAAAAAAATTAGAGTGGGAGAAGTGCCTATATATTGCCCATGTTAAATCCAAAATTTCGGGGAGCTGCAGCCCCCCTCCCCCTGGATCCGCACCTGCTGTCGCAGCAGCCCACGCCACCACTCCGTGACGTCACTCAGCTAGGCTCCTCCGCCACGCCACTCGCTCATCTGTGAGATGATGCAACGATGATGACGTGACGAGACTCGGGAGGCACAACGTTATATATTCGCTTTTTGCTCGTGTACTCTTCTATATTCTAACAATACCTGATTTGTTTTGTTGGTAAAAAAAATAATTATACACTTCGTTTATATTATGCTATACGTATATGTGCGTTTTAGTCCACCTCAGCGTTGTCTCTACTTGCCAGGGTCATGACGTCAGCGCAACCCCCTCTATAGGGAGGTTTAGTGTGACGTCACAGCACGTCTGCCGTATGACCCAGAGGGTATCTGACGATGGGCTCTTCGGGAAGGAAGTGAGTGGTCATGTGACTCCCTGCATGGCCTCTAGGTCTGGACTTGCCACCACGAAGCACGCGCAGCCACACACGCGGCCACACACGCGGCTCGCTCCGGGACTGCATGCTCCTCATTATACATATTGAGCAATCTTCAGTACACAATCTAATGAGCACGCGCGGAGGCCAGCGGTGTAGTAGTGGATATAAAGAGCGGTGTGTATTAGGCAGGAGGGGGCGATGATTTCAGGTCACATTTGATGGACTTGATGCAGGCGCGGATGCAAGGCGATCGCTCCCCCCCCCCCCCAAAGGTCCTAAAATTCATTGAAGGTGTTACCACCCCCCACCCGTCCCACTCCAAATTTTAACATTGCGGGATAGCCCCCCCCCCCCCCCCCCCCCCCGAGCTGTATCCGCTCCTGATTTGATGACGACAACTTTCCTCGATTGATCATCAATATTATCAATATGATGCCATGCTTGCATCAAATATTTATCACAACCCTCTTCTTATCTCTTATCAGAATAAACCAACCAATAACTGATTACTGGGAGACTATTTCACTGTAATTAATAAAATAACACTTATCTTATAATTCTTTGTCTGTATTATAGGACGTTACTATTATAAAAATTCTAATTTATAAATTTAGTTTTATTTAAAATAATAATAGCTAGAGAGTTTCAACAGAAGATATAGAGTCGGTATGACATCAGGCCAGGACTCTGTATAGTATGTGACATACAGCAGTTTGACAAGCTTCAACGTAAAAATGCCGCAGCGCCGCATTCTGACATCGCTCCATAAGGTTTGTTAGGAGAAAAATCTTATTTATTTTTTCATTCAAATTCTATGCTGCACAAAATCTCGAATATTTTTTATGTCGTGTAAAGTGATCTTTTCCGTGGCTCATATGAATTATTAATCTTGCCCTTCATAAGAACCGTCGGAAAAAATTAAAAACCAGGTACCGCTGCATGGGTTAAAGGATAGGAATTTAAGCTTGATAGAACATGTCGTCGCGCGCAGTTCGCGCGCTCGATTTTCATTGGCTGAGAGAATTGTGTCGTCAATGTTGAAGCTTCTCAATCTTTAGTACATTGTTTCTCTACTGCACGCACACCACATCGAAATCTGCTTAAAATACTGTCACATCGTGTTTTTTTTCTTCAAATCTGTGCCTCATGATAAATTTAATAGTTCATAAATTACAACCGATCAATCACTGAGGGTAAAAAGTCCGCCGATTTCTGCTGTAGATATCAATGTTAATTAATTTTGGATTGCTAATTATACATTACAAAGTACTGCCTGATATATATATCGTTATAGTATTATAATAAATAATAATATATATATAATATTATAATTAATATATAGTAGTCAGCAATTTATTTTCAAAGTTTTATTTTTTGTGTCTTAATTGCTAAAGGCTGTACGTAATTTTCTTGCTTTTTTGTGTGCTACTGATCATATAATAATAAAAAATTATAATTGATATATAATATGATTATAATATATTATGATTTATGAAATTATAATAATAAAATAGGGAAAAAAATTTAGCACACATATGGCTCAAATTTGCGACAAAGAAGTTTGTGGTGTGGAAAAATAAGTGCGGATTTTTTTTATTTTTATTATTTTCACAATAGAATACCTCGACGATCTTCCTATGAGAGATTTAAGCTTAAGGCAGGGGTGAGGGGGGGGGGGTGCCCTTTCCCGCAAGGTTAAAATTTAGAGTGGGAGGGGGGCAACGGGTGGGGGGTGGTAATACCTTCAATGTATTTTGGGACCTTTAGGGAGATGGGGCGATCGCCCCCATTGCCCCCCCCCCCCTGGATCCGCGCCTGTATGGTGCCACACGGCCTTTTTATTACGCGTCTCCCGGCCGCCAGCATTCATGACTGAGGTGAGAGTGAGGGAACCGTGGAAATTAAACCTCAGTCTGGACGGACACCTCTAAGAAGTGCATCAATACTGCACTAGCTGCATGCTGGGTGGAAGCGAAATATTGTATATGAATTTGCCCCAGGGATGCATTGCAGCTAGAGTGAGGGAGCGGAGCAATGTAATTATATATTATTACTTGAAACGGTCACCCATCCACTTCTTTTGACTTTGGTGATCTAAGGAGAACCGGCCAATATGTTGCACTGCTCCAGATAAATTTGTATTTATAGAACAAAAAAGTCAGAAATAAAAATATTTTTTAAAAGTCATGTTCGCGAACAACAGGTGAGAACGTAGTGTCCTAATTACTCCAGAGATGGCGCTGGCGATCATAATTTAATTGTTCTCTCAACCTTGGAATTTTATGATTTTTATGTTGATGAGAGTGAAGGCATCGTCGATCAAGCGAGTTCAGCAGCAAGTTGTGTTGGTGCATTACCCCGAGTGTTATTATGTCGTCGTTGCATTGAGTGCGAAGTGTTGTGATTTGTGATATTGTGGAATACGTAAGTAGCACGGAGACCATGTCCATTCGATGCTTGGTCAACCGAGGAGCTTTCTGCTCCCAAAACGTTCTTTTGTACGTCGCCTTGGAAAATCTTATTTTTTTTTGCAGCCTTGTTAATCCCCGTGCCCCTTAAAAGAATATCACAGGACATGGTTATTATCCACAATAACAAGGCTGCTGCAAATATGGGAAATTTTCCAAGGCGACGAGTGTATGCGTCAGAATAAACAAATAAACTAAAAACTTTCAGTGAGAAAATAGTTTTATCATAACAATTTACAGCTCGTAATTTCATTTCCTACTCTAAAAGGTTGTCTTATAATTATATAATAAAGCTGACCCCTTGCTGGGCTGCAGGGTTGGTAACCTCGCGACCTTGCCGGCAGGTGCAGCCTCTGACGTCACAGGCAGCACCGACTAAAATTCGCTAATCTCAAGTAGAGAGAACACCGACTAAAATTCGCTAATCTCAAGTAGAGAGAGCACCGACTAAAATTCGCTAATCACAAGTAGAGAGAGCACCGACTAAAATTCGCTAATCTCAAGTAGAGAGAACCGACTAAAATTCGCTAATCACAAGTAGAGAGAGCACCGACTAAAATTCGCTAATCTCAAGTAGAGAGAGCACCGACTAAAATTCGCTAATCACAAGTAGAGAGAACCGACTAAAATTCGCGAATCACAAGTAGAGAGAACACCGACTAAAATTCGCTAATCTCAAGTAGAGAGAACACCGACTAAAATTCGCTAATCTCAAGTAGAGAGAGCACCGACTAAAATTCGCTAATCACAAGTAGAGAGAACACCGACTAAAATTCGCTAATCTCAAGTAGAGAGAACCGACTAAAATTCGCTAATCACAAGTAGAGAGAGCACCGACTAAAATTCGCTAATCTCAAGTAGAGAGAACACCGACTAAAATTCGCTAATCTCAAGTAGAGAGAACACCGACTAAAATTCGCTAATCTCAAGTAGAGAGAACCGACTAAAATTCGCTAATCTCAAGTAGAGAGAACACCGACTAAAATTCGCTAATCTCAAGTAGAGAGAACACCGACTAAAATTCGCTAATCTCAAGTAGAGAGAACCGACTAAAATTCGCTAATCTCAAGTAGAGAGAACACCGACTAAAATTCGCTAATCTCAAGTAGAGAGAACACCGACTAAAATTCGCTAATCTCAAGTAGAGAGAACCGACTAAAATTCGCTAATCTCAAGTAGAGAGAGCACCGACTAAAATTCGCTAATCTCAAGTAGAGAGAACACCGACTAAAATTCGCTAATCTCAAGTAGAGAGAACACCGACTAAAATTCGCTAATCTCAAGTAGAGAGAGCACCGACTAAAATTCGCTAATCTCAAGTAGAGAGAACACCGACTAAAATTCGCTAATCTCAAGTAGAGAGAGCACCGACTAAAATTCGCTAATCTCAAGTAGAGAGAACACCGACTAAAATTCGCTAATCTCAAGTAGAGAGAACACCGACTAAAATTCGCTAATCTCAAGTAGAGAGAACACCGACTAAAATTCGCTAATCTCAAGTAGAGAGAACACCGACTAAAATTCGCTAATCTCAAGTAGAGAGAACACCGACTAAAATTCGCTAATCTCAAGTAGAGAGAGCACCGACTAAAATTCGCTAATCTCAAGTAGAGAGAACACCGACTAAAATTCGCTAATCTCAAGTAGAGAGAACACCGACTAAAATTCGCTAATCTCAAGTAGAGAGAGCACCGACTAAAATTCGCTAATCTCAAGTAGAGAGAACCGACTAAAATTCGCTAATCACAAGTAGAGAGAACACCGACTAAAATTCGCTAATCTCAAGTAGAGAGAACCGACTAAAATTCGCTAATCTCAAGTAGAGAGAACACCGACTAAAATTCGCTAATCTCAAGTAGAGAGAACACCGACTAAAATTCGCTAATCTCAAGTAGGGAGAACACCGACTAAAATTCGCTAATCACAAGTAGAGAGAACACCGACTAAAATTCGCTAATCTCAAGTAGAGAGAACACCGACTAAAATTCGCTAATCTCAAGTAGAGAGAACACCGACTAAAATTCGCTAATCTCAAGTAGAGAGAACACCGACTAAAATTCGCTAATCTCAAGTAGAGAGAACACCGACTAAAATTCGCTAATCACAAGTAGAGAGAGCACCGACTAAAATTCGCTAATCACAAGTAGAGAGAGCACCGACTAAAATTCGCTAATCTCAAGTAGAGAGAGCACCGACTAAAATTCGCTAATCTCAAGTAGGGAGGAGCATGAACTAAAATTCGCAATTTTGGAAGACCCTTTCTATATTTGCATGCAAAGAGTTGGTCTTGACAGGCAACGCCCACATACAGCAGGTGCTCGGATTTTTTTTTTTTTTTACATCGATCATACACTCCTCCAGCTCGCGGTGGGGAAATAAGTAGCGATAAGGTAGGAAAAGGATGGTGGCCACGGCCTCTGTTACGCGTCCCAGCATTCGCTGAGGTGCCATGAGACTGAGGGAACCGTGGAAATCCTCAGTCAGGATGGACACCTCTATTTTTATGAAGGAGTGGTGTCCAAAGCCACAAGTGCATGGCTCAGATGAACCCTCTACATGCAATATTTTCGTTACTTGTAAATTACCAATTCGTCAACTAACGTTGTACAGTACTGCAGTACAAAAACTTGATACGCGAATTAAGTTTCTCCAGAATTAATAAATATATACGTTATTTAACTAAATCGCAGGAAAAAATATTAATGGGCGCGATTCACGAAGCAGTTATAGCCAGGTTTCTAACCACGTTTAGCTTAACCACTTATAACTATACCTGTTTCACGTGTTAAACCACCTAGTTAAACGTGGTTAAGCTAGACTTGGTTAGAAACCTGGATAACTGCTTCGTGAATCGCACCCAATATCTTCACGAAATGTTTCATACGCTCAAGTTTCTCTACATACAAGCGCTCGTTCCTGTGACTCCACTTCCGCGGATTCTGGGAGTGCGATATTTTTTCTGGATTACATTTTCTTGGGCCAGGTTTATCTGATTTATTTGACAAGTTTAAGTTTTAAAAGTGTGCAGAGAGTTCCGTGTGATATTCAAATATAAGTGCTGCAAGTAACGTGCTGCAGAATATAAATTGCAGCAAGTTTCGACAAGCAAAGTTACATGAAGGGTCGTGGAGGCTATAAATTTTGTTTTTCTTTTTTTTTTTCTTTTTATAAGGATACATTGCTATAAGAGCTTACTGCTCGTAGCGGGGTAATGGGGAGGGATAAGGTAGGGAAAGCATAAGTTCATGGCCTGTTACACGTCACAGCATTCGCTGAGGTGAGGTTGAGGGAACCGTGGAAAACCTCAGTCAGTACGGACACCTGTACTTTTTATCAATGGACCAAAGTGGTATCCAAAGCCTGGGGAACCACACACAAGTGCATCAATGCACTGGGTGGAAAGCGAGATGAATTTACCCCAGTAAAACGTAATTTTTTTTGAAACGGTCAGTCGTCAGTCACTCATCCAAGTACTGACCACGCTTAACGTTGCTTGACTTCGGTGATCTAACGATAACCGGTGAATGCACTGCGCCACGCTCAACCCTCAAATTTAAAAGGTTAATCAGACGAATCAGCTGGTCTTAAAATGTGTCATATATGGAGGAGAGATGTACGCTGCACGAACAAATATATGCCGTGGGATCTTCTTCTTTCTCGTCAACGTTTAACTTTCTTTAAATGGCTTTGCTGGAAATTAATTGTCGAGTCATGATCGTAACCTTTTCGACGTCCGCGGCAATTCTTTAATTTTATATACATGTAAATAAATTTAATAGCTTCATTTACAGTAGCGTGCAGATCTGTCAAAATCGAACGTTCGTGCAATAGAGGCTTTTTACTCGGTAACTATGAAAGCTATTAATTTGAAAACATCTCCTACCCCCCCCCCCCCATTTAGGGGTCTTCTGATAATGAATCAAGAATAACTTACTGTATTTTCTTCTAAAAAATATCTTTTAATGACAAAAAAGCGATTTTAATTTTTTTTTACATAGGTTTAGATGGTGAGAACACCGCAAAATCAGCTGACTTGAAGCCTCTATCGGTTCTTGAAAAAAGATAAAATGAAGGAAGAACTCGCAAATATTTCCCTTGAATCTTTCCTTGAGATTTGTCGGTGCGAATAAAGACAGCTGATCGTATAACCAAGTATCGCGACCTACCTTTACAACACTGTATGTAATGAGATATTAGAATGTGAAAATTTTTGGTGGCTTAATCGAAAGAAGGGGTAAAATAAATATGGTACTGTGAATTTTTTCAGATTTTTCTGAGACCGGGAACTATTTTTAAAAAATTATTGAAAGCCTATTTTATGACGTCACGGGCGGCACACTGACGTCATCAAAATATACTTTCAATAATTTTTTAAAAATAGTTCCCGGTCTCAGAAAAATCTGAAAAAATTCACAGTAACATATTTTTACCCCTTCTTTCGATTAAGCCACTAAAATTTTCACATTCTAATATCTCATTATATCTCGTCTCGTCTCGTATTTAAGGGTATTTAAAGTAAAGTGCGCGCTAGAAAAAAAAGTTGAGTTAGTATTTTCTAAAAATAGTTCAAGTAGTCCTCCATATCAAACCAAAATTAAAAAAATTCTATCTCAAATAGGTTTGCCAGAAAAAAATTCCAAAGTCAGAGTGAACGCGTCGCTTAACATGGGGCCTTACCTGACAAAAACCCTCGAATATCTCGAAAAAATACACCGTTAGGTGGTATGAAAAAAATATAGTGATGTTCTATGACCCAAGCTTTAACCAAAAACCGATTAAAAAAAATTTCTCTCGAATCCATTTTTCCGTAAAAAAATCAAGAAAATCTACCATGTTAATTCCCATAAGATTTTTTATTATTTTTTTACGGAAAAATGGATTCGAGAGATTTTTTTTTAATCGGTTTTTGGTTAAAGCTTGGGTCATAGAACATCACTATATTTTTTTCATACCACCTAACGGTGTATTTTTTTGAGATATTCGAGCAAAGACTTCGGAAGTCTTTGTATTCGAGGGTTTTTGTCAGGTAAGGCCCCATGTTAAGCGACGCGTTCACTCTGACTTTGGAATTTTTTTCTGGCAAACCTATTTGAGATAGAATTTTTTGAATTTTGGTTTGATATGGAGGACTATAATTGAACTATTTTTAGAAAATACTAACTCAACTTTTTTTTCTGGCGCGCACTTTACTTTAAGACGCCCAATGTTAAAAAAATTCCCACACTTGAAATTTATCTTTTAAAATGTTGTCCTCTACACACCCTAAAATATCAAGTATAATACAAATTCTAGTTTTTTAATTCTTAATTATTAAAGTGGACTCTATTGAATTGTTACACACTTGATATTTTAGCTATACTGATACATAGGGTATACATTTTTTTGTTTCATAATTTTCATGTGTGGGAATTTTTTTAACATTGGGCGTGTTATATTATACTGCATGTATTCTGCATTTACAAATATAATATATCTTACATTTAGCACGGTAAAATAAAAATCATTTCAGGCAAAACTGTGGGAAAGTCACAAAATGAAGGCTTTATTTTAGAAGTATCAATCAAGTTTAAACATGTTTACCTGTTATACAGTTCAACAAACGTAACCTCCGGAAGTGGAAGGATTTTGATGTCTCAACTACAGTCAAATTAATTTGATATTCCTTCCGGAAGTGGCTGGAAGTGTGAAGTTTTCAGCTCTTCTGTTTGTAGTTTAATTTTGAAATTTTGTAGAGGGGTCATTAGTAAAAGTACTGACTATATGTGAAATTTCAGCACTAAAATATGAATAAGAAGACCAAAAATCTTATATTTCCGGTTACTTCCGGAGGGAATAACATGTAAATTGGACTGTATCAACATGAAAACTCTAAATCCTTGCACATGGTTTGAAATCCATAGTAAATATCTCTCTGCCAGGCTCAAAACTGAGTTTGAAAGTTTAGAAACGTCGCACTTCTGATCGGTAATCTTCGATTTGTTGATCTGTAGACGGCAGTATAGACGTTATTACAGCGAGCAACTGTCGCCGTCATAAGTCGGTGCGCTCCGACTTTGGAGTGTTGTAGCTGAGAGCTCAATTGGCGTAGACGATATTAAAAAATACTGGCACACGTAAAATCTTATTCTCTGTAAGAAAATGTTAATTTTATATTTTTGGAGCAAAAATTAATTAAAAATTAACAAAGCCTTAAATGAAAAATGTGCTTCCCACAAAAGTTGACTAATATTAGTACCCTTAGGATGGCGTACTTGATTTTCCGGAAAAATGTTTTTCCAGGGAGGAGATCGATTTCTTAGTTCTTAATTAATTAAAAATTAACTTATTAATTTATGAAAATTAAACTTACATCATTGCGTTAAGGACAATTTGGCCAATTGATTTTAAAAATTTCGTTGTTGTATTTCCTGATTTTCTGTGAATTTTTAAACCCGAGGTTCTCACAAAAAACGTTAATTTTTTCCGACCTTGCGTTATAAAAAAATTCGCCAAAATTTTAATTTTTGCTCCAAAAATATAAAATTAACATTTTCTTACAGAGAATAGGATTTTACGTGTGCCAGTATTTTTTAATATCGTCTACACCAATTGAGCTCTCAGCTACAACACTCCAAAGTCGGAGCGCACCGACTTATGACGGCGACAGTAGGTTTGGAACATATCGCACCCGGGCTTTTGATGTGATGGAGCCGCGTTAAGGATGAACTTTCCCTATGCAATATCACCGTGTTGCTTCTTACAGTAAAAAGAAAAAAAAAATGACTCGAGGTAAAATATTTTTAATGATGTATGAAGTTATGTAAAATTGAAAGCAATTTCAAGCGCTGTTAATTACCATCAATGCTCGCTCAAGTACCCCCAAAGTACACATTCCTTAACAGTCAACATTCACATGACGGTGTTTAATACGTATTCATTGACGACGGATAATGTTATTCTTATGAGGCGTCGTCAACGGATACGTATTAAACACCGTCATGTAAACGTATTAACATTGTTAACCTTTTTTGTAACATCGTGTTGACTCTCTGGGTGTAGTCCGTATTAAGTTCTGAACGTTCGGAACCTTCGATTTGGCGGTCCGTAATTATGTTCTGAATGTTCAGAACCATTTCCGAGGTTACCCGAAGTGAGTCAGCTGACTTCAAAAAAGAGGTTCCGAGTGTTGCGAAATTTTCCTCCGAACTATCGGAACTAGAGTCAGCAGCTGATCACAATTTTTGGGGGGAAATTTGAAAAGTACGAAACAAACCTGTGCAACCTACGTGATAACTGTTTGATTTGAGGTAAATCTTTGCTTAATTGGTGATCAATTACGTGAGTTTTATGTTAAAATTTCTGAAGCCAGTGAACAGTTCTCTCTTTTTCGTATTTTTTTTTTAAACTGATGCGTATTACCGCGAAAAAGAACGTTCTGAAAGTGTTCCGTTATCTGATGTTCTGATGGTTTTTGTTCAGAGTCGGCCCGTAATCACTCATATGTTCTGAACGTTCGGAACCTAATACGGACTACACCCTCTGTTCGCAGGACATGTAGCAACAGCCAGCAGCCACGCTAGCCATGTTCGAGGAGGAGCTCGAAGTCGCCATCAAGGTTCGTGTCCCTCAACACCGAGGCCGTGCTTGGCTTTGTTGTTGTTTACATTCAGCCACCAGAGGGCTATGATTCAGCAGTAGGTACTTAGAGGGAACTAAAATCACTTGATTTATTCCTCCTAATTTAACATATTTTTAATTTTTTTTTTAAATAATATATACGTAAGAAATTAACGAATAATCTCAGTTACTGCTGGAGTCAAAGAATATTTCCCTGCAAATAACGAATCGAATGAAATAAATTTTAAAAAATCTAAAATTTCTGTTCTAAAACTTAATCGCTTATGGTTTGAGCAAATTCAATCTTACAGTTTTCTTACAACAGCTCCATTTCCGGTTTTCGTCCATAAGGTCAATGTTAAACTTAATTCTACCTTAGTTTTCACAAAAACTGATAAGAGAGATTCGCTTCAAAATTTGTATGTCACCTATAATATTGATGGCGAGTTCTAACAATAAGTCCCCTGCAAGTCTTGTTGCATTCAGGCGCTACAATTGCAGGATAATCTACTGAACATATACATTTTTTTTTATTTTACCTAGTTTCTTTGTCATTATTTTTTGTTGTGCCGTTTCCCTCTCGTATTATATTCAAAAGTCCGCGGGGAAAGCAAAGGTCGGTGATTGGCTTTTTTTTTTTTTAAGAATCTTAGGGTCAACATCAGTGCATAAGTGTCGTAAAATGGTCATTATTGACGTGAAATTTGGAGTCAATTTACATTTTGTTTAATGATTTATTGTATTTTTCACAGATATCATTGGCAAATTTTTTCCATTTACTTGGCATTTCAATGTATCAAATAAAATAATTGTCAAAGGTACCACAATTATCATATCGCAGAAAGTAAATAGTTTTTTGTATGCTACTACCATGCATGTTAAATAGGTGCTTTTTGCCTACATTCACGTGACGTCATATTTTTGTGACGTATGGTGAAAGACCCGTACTGTAAGGTTTTCGAAGCGTGTAGTCTGCGACGCTGAAAAATAGGAAGCAGATCGCTTTTAATTATCAATGCAACCATTAAAATAATGAAAACGTTTTTTTATACGTTTAAATTTAACTTATTTGGCATGGATAGCCAAAAAAGAGTGAATTCTGAAAAAAATTTGATAATGACATTAATTATTATAATAAGTACAGCAGTGGTGTATACAAAACAAAATGGGAGTGATAAACGTCCCTAGCCCCTTGTCTATTATCATGTATCACGATTATCTATTTGGACAACATTTATAATTCTGTATATATATGTCATAAAAAAATAGTGCACCAAAAAAAAAAAGATTAGCATTTTCAAGTTCCTTCTCTCCATGACAAGGTCCCTAAATTCTAAATTTTAGTACTTGCAACTATCAAATATAAATTAACAGTCGTTTTTGCACGCCTACGTCACGACAGCAGTGACACACAATTGTTGTGTCATGACGTTACGAAACACGTTTGTAGTTGTCAAGGAGCACGCGCCAGCTCGCGCAATGATTAGCAAAGAGGGAGTTTTGTGAAGATTTTATATTTTCGTCAAGTTTAAATTTCGTCCCAAGCAAGATACTCTCTGGCTCTTCGTGGAGCTAATCTTTTTAGGATGTTAACTGTAGCAAACCAGCCTACTTTGTTGTATTGAGGGAACCGCGGAAACTTGACTCAAAATGGTCAAAAGAAGACCTTTTAGATGCGCTGTTTTTTTTTTTAAGGCCACCACCATTTGAAAAATGGACAGTGCGGGATTGAATGATGACTTCAGTCAGTTTATTGTTCAATGTTGGATGTAGCTAAACCTGCGGCCCAATTGAGTGAACTTAGTACAAGGACTATATACAGTATATAGTCCTTGAACTTAGCAGCCACATTTGTACGTACACTCGTCGCCTCAGAAAATTTCCCTGTTAATCACCATGCCGCGTAAAAATAACACAGGGCATGATTATTTATTGTACAAGGGCTGAGGCTATTCAGGGAATTCAATCCATCTTTAGCCGTAGTATAATACATAAATTTTTCTTGAGATTTTTAGTAGAATATAACATGAGATATACATAATTAGATAAAAAAATACATGAAAAGAATATATTTTACCCTAAGATTCTATAATACAATATGGTATACATTATAAATAATGCTGTAAAACAAAAACAGGTGGCACACAAAATGTAGTGGCACGTGATGTGCGTTATCTGACGCAGTTGACGGCATGATAAACAAGGTTGCAAGTGGGAAATTTTACAAGGAGATGAGTGTACAAAAGAGTTTTAATAATGCGGTCGTGCAGCAAGCAGTATGTGCTCATTGCCAGCAAGGAAGTACGTACCTTTACATAACCTGTTCGCATGCATTCCGCCTGATGCGTTTTATTGCCAGCAAAAAGCGTGGCCTAAAACCGATGTGTGTTACCGTCCGCCACTTGTCACAATTTCTCTAATTATACCGCCAGTCCTCATGAAGAATTCCTGCCGCCAATTTCTTACAAATAGAGGCTTCAAGTCAGCTGATTTTTCGGTGATCCCACCCGCTATACCAAACCTATATGTAAAAGAAACGTGAATTCGTTTTTTCATTAAGAATAAGATTTTTCAGGAAAAATTCCTTTACGGAACTTTGGTCCAAACTGAAAAATAAAGTAGATAATTCAAGATTTAGATTTTTTACTTGATATTATATAACCGAGAAAAGTTAAAAAAAGACTTTGCTTCATTTTCAAGTGCAAGATGGACCTTACGACAAACAGTTGCGCAGCGAAAGCGCATCACTTGAAGCCTCTATTGAGCAGCCTAATAACGTTTAATAAGCGTGGTGATGCAATAAGTGCTTCATCTTAACGTAAGAGTTGCATTTGCATGCCTGCAGCTTCAAATCGAATGCAACTTAATTAATTATGCACTTTTCCGTAATGCCTCTGTCATTAACTGCATCAACAAAATCAAATCCTTGTCACATTCTTAATGTTTTAGGAGTAATTAATTAATGTCTTAGGAGTAATTAAGTAGCAGCCATCGTCAAATTATTTCACACCACAAGGTTTCTCTGCATGCATTTTTGAACTTCACTATACTATTTTACAAATATCATTTTCGTTTTTTTTTTTTTTTTTTAAATTTGAAACTAAAAAGTGTGCACAAATTCAGAGCGAGGAACTAACTCGCAATCAATCTGAATGGAATTCGGGGTTGTCGTAAAAATAAATCCAAATAATATCACCTAGCTCCGTTGATGCTGGAAGTCTCAAAACGTGAATAAAGAAGTGCCGGAGCGTGCCGACTCATTCTCCGTGCACCAAAACACTGTATAATTACAAACCTGATTAAAAACTACCAAAATAACAAGAAAGGAATAACGGAAGTTAAAATTCATTAACTTTTGTAATGAAAAAGTGAAGCGAAGGTTGTTAACTTATTCTTGAGTCGCCGCATACTGTCCAATATATAATGCTTGACTTCAAGTCTGCAATAAAATGTTAATCAAGTCTGTAACTTCGGGTGTAAAAAGGGATTGATTGAGCTTTGTAACTTTCTCAAGTCACTTATTGGATCAGCTGACCCAATGCTAAAAAAATCTCATTCATGAAAATTATGATAAAAATTTAAACTGTTCTCCTCTACATCCCCTATCAGTATATTATAGGTAAAATATTTATTTATTATATTTATTCAGAAAACAGACTACAGGTTAGGTAATCCGATTATAAAGAATACAATAGTTCAATATACAATATTAGGTATACAAAAACGAGCTAGTGTTCGAGTTATTAATTTTTAAAGTTGACTAATTTAACATGGAGAAATGGAACTTCCATGTTAAATTAGTCAACTTCAAAAATTCATAACTAAAAAACTAGCTCGTTTTTGTATACCTGATATTTTAGCTACTGATAGGGGATGTAAAGGAGAACATTTTAAATTTTTTTCATAATTTTCATGAATTTTTTTTTTTTTAGCATAGGGTCAACTGATCCGCGCGTGTTATCTTTATATACCTTATAAACTGCATGTCAAATTGGAGGCACATGTTAGTACATTTCGCTGCTAAAGCTGCCGTGGCCTGCTTCAACAGCTTGTGCTGCGATGTTATAACGATGCGTCCTGGCTTGGGACGCACAAAAAGTGGCTCACTGACCGAGTCATCTTGTGATCTTCAGGCTGAGATGTGACTTGCAACATGAAGTGCACTCTCATCCTCCCTGAGGTCGTTTTTCACGTTCCAACATGTTCTATGTCACGTTCCAACATGTTCTAGTCATATGTCACGTTCCAATATGTTCTATTAGTCATATTAGTCACGTTCCAATGATATGTTCTAGTCATGTTTATCATGTTCCAACATGTTCTATGTCACGTTCCGATATGTTCTGATGTCATGTTCGAACATGTTCTATGTCATGTTCCAATATGCTCTCTATGTCACGTTCCTATATGTTCTATATGTCACGTTCCAACATGTTCTATGTCACGTTCCTATTGACGTCATAAAGACAGGTATGGACATCTGCATGGTGGATTTTACCTGAGTGATTCTAAAAGTGTCATTGTTTTGATATCTGAGCTTTGCTACTGGCTAAAGTACACATGTAGTTGAGTCATACTGATTCTATAGAGGCTGTTTTCAATGCCATCTCTTGGTACTTTATGAGGTCAATATGTCTCGACATGTGCAGGTGGTGATCGTGGGTAATGGCGCGGTGGGCAAGTCCAGCATGATCCAGCGCTACTGCAAGGGGATCTTCACGCGAGACTACAAGAAGACAATCGGCGTGGACTTCCTCGAGCGACAGATCTCGTGAGTGTTGTCCTGGTGACCCCTGTCAAGGTCACTGTCCCTCCTGGTGACCCTTCTTATAGTGTCCAGGGTCGTCCCTCCTGGTGACCCCTCTAGTGTCCAAGGTCGTCCCTCCTGGTGACCCCTCTAGTGTCCAGAGTCGTCCCTCCTTGTGACCCCTCTATAGTGTCCAGGGTCGTCCCTCCCTCCTTCCCCTGGTGACCCCTAGTTTGTTTCTGCAGGCTGGGCGGCGAGGAGGTTCGACTGATGGTGTGGGACACTGCGGGCCAGGAAGAGTTCGACGCGATCACGCGGGCTTACTACCGCGGTGCGCAGGCGTGCATCCTCGCCTTCTCCACCACCGACCGAGACTCCTTCGAGGCAGTGCGCGCTTGGAAGAAGAAGGTGGGTCAACAATTATTAATCAACAACATGGGATTCTGTGTTGCAGAGTTGAGGTCATCAAATGGGCTTACGGGGTGTATTTTTTTTTACCATGGCTCAATCGAGAGAGGAGGTCGAAAAATATCCCTTAGATTTTTTTTGCCTTTTTTTTTTTTTAGCACATCTCCTAAAATGGAGATTAAAAATGTCTCGTGACCTCCCTCTGCTCCATCCGACACGCCTATATGACGTCATTACATTCTTTGGGTCAACTATACAATGCTTCTAAACAATCACGTTGCTATAAAAACAAATGACAATTTTTAATAAACAAGCAACAATGCAATAATTTTTTACAAGTGTTATATAGTTGAACTTGAACTAAAGAATGTAAAGCCCGAATGTAAAGGGATATTTTTTAACCTCCTTTTTCGATTGAGCCAGTAAAAAAATGACACCCCCTAATCCCAATGCGTTACCCTGAACTTTTGCACAGAATATTCAAATTATTATTAAAATTAAAATTATTATGTCGAATCAGCGCCGGTTTGAAGAATAAAAAATATAGAGCCGGATGGAAAAGAAAGCTCCGATATAATAAAGTTGTGCACTTTTGTGACATATTCATTCCCTGGTATGGACAACCTACATTTTAAATGCAAAATTGAAAACAGGGTATATAAGCAGCAAGTGCTGCTACAAGATTAATCAAATCTCGATCATCAGGACGTTTAGTGTATATCTTTATTATCTTTTTATTTTTGTTTTAAGAAGTGGCGCCTGATGCCTCTCTCTGTCTAAAATCAAATTTTTGTTTAATTTATTTCACATTATCATTCTTATTATTTATTTTTCCCCGCGGGCACTAAAAACTTTCTAAAATTTATTTATTTATTTATTTATTTATTTATTTATTTATTTATTTATTTATTTATTTATTTATTTATTTATTTATTTATTTATTTATTTATTTATTTATTTATTTATTTATTTACTTACTTACTTACTTACTTATTTATTTATTTATTTATTTATTTATTTATTTATTTATTTATTTATTTATTTATTTATTTATTTATTTATTATAGTTTTCTATTTATTTGATACCCTGTTTTCAATTTTGCAATCAAAATGTTGACTATTAATTGTCAGGGAACGAAAGTGCTTTGTTATTTCATAACTTTCATAAGACTCGATATTTATTATTTAGGAATTTGATGACTCGCATTGCGCTTGAAACCCGGCGCTAATTTATCATAATAATTAAGAAAAAAGCATATTATTGTAGAGCATGTGAATGTACTACAAATCTTTGATTGTTATTTCCGTAGCTGGACGTGCTTCAGTGATTCAATTCATCCCGACCCCCAGAATGTTATCAGTATGAGAATATTCGTTTTTACGATGTTGTCCTAGGGCGGCCATGACAGATAAAACTGAGTCACTCGTAACATGACACTAAGTCTGGGGGATCTATCCACACTTACTGTGGTCACGTGTCACCCTCGGAAAACATCGTAAAAACGTACTGTCACTGGCAACAGTACTGCAATTATAACTGCCTGTTTCGTTCCCCTCCCTATCTTAAGCTCTCCCGAGCAGCCGGTCCGAGGGGATATAAGCCACCTTTTCATAAATAAGAAATAAGTTGAAAACCGAACTCTCTCATGTTATCGCAGATTTCTTACCATGTTTGAAGTCAGGGGGGCCATATTTTATAATTCTTTACCTTTACTGAAAAGTTATTTAAAATTTATAGTGTGAGCTTACTGCTTACAATTTTTGTACATATTATGATTTAAAATATATTTTTTATTATATAGCTATTATATAGTAATTTGTCGTTTTAATGATTAATAAAGTACAATGTAATGATATTGAATATGTGCTAGCTATTTTTTTTATAATTTAATTATGATAATTGTGTATTCTGTTTTACTGTATGTAATTATATTTAATTTAAAGCGTTTATTGCCATGTTGCTGCACAATGACGTTCCCCGACAACGAGTTTTCTGAACTATTTGCATGGCGGGGGGGTACATTACAATTATTTTGAATTTTGTAGGAAAAAATATAAATAAATGAAACGTACTTAACGAACGGTTCACGTCAAAGTATAAAAAAAAATACGCCAAGCTTTAAATACTTGTCACAGGTTTGTTTGCAACGACGCGGAGCCAGGGGTGTCATAAAAAGTGGGTGGAGGAATGTCCACATTAACAGAAATAAGCGGATATAGTTCTTATCTTCCCCATGTAACCATCATGTACATACATTTATTATATAAATATAACGTTCGCACTTTCATAAAATTAATAAAAAAAAAATGAAAAATCAACGCGAGCAATGCTCTTTTAAATCGTCGTCATTTAAGGGTAAGATAACACGGATCAGCTGATCGCCGTAGTCCCATTTGTTTAACATGCAAACTTAAGTAACCTCATAAAAATTCTGATTTTTCTGACTAGTCTTTAGTTCCACGAATCTGCATCAGAAAAAATTTCAAAACAATTGTACGAGCCGATTTTTTTTAATTGCTTTTTTTTTTATTTTAGCTCTCCATGGAAAAGCCCTATACCAAGAACTTAAAAACTTACTAATTGAAAAAAAAAAAAATCATTTCTTACACTTGTTTTGAATTTTTTTTTCTTGGTGCTATAAATACTGCCTCCAAACAAAACAAAAACAAAAAATATATATATATATATATATATATATATATATATATATATATATATATATATATATATATATATCGATGTTCTCCCTGCTTTTTTACCGATCTGCATTTGTTTTATTTTACTTTTTTACCTATCTGTTTTTTATTTATCAAACTTTTTTACCTATCTGTTTTTATTTTGTCACACTTTTTTACCTATCTGTTTTTATTTTGTCACACTTTTTTACCTATCTGTTTTTGTTTCTTCAAACTTTTTTACCTATCTGTCAATTTGAAAAAAAAAATTTTATCGCGGAAAAATATAGAGTGCACCACCGTACGTAAGCTGTTAAAATTTCAGAGTGTTTCGCGGCTTTTTTATAATTTAAATTAAATAAGAACAATCCGGAACAATCAGCTGACAGACCAAAACAAACCTCGTGCGACGTTTATTTCTGCTTTTCTTCTGAGTCTACATGCAAATAAGGATTGAAATAGGTAAGAATTTTATATTCTATTATTATCTAAGTAATATTTACATTCATTAGAGTGAATTACGTAATAATAATGATCGCAATAGTAACAATTTGTTGTTTTTACAGCTTCTCAGTATGGAGATTGGACCAAGCACTAGTGGTCGGAGCTCTGAACAAGCCGAGTCAGTTTTGACGATTGAAGAACAATGTACTGATACTTGAAATTCCTTTGTTACCTTATTAGACTTGGCAGATGCAGAGCAAAATATTAATCGTAAAGTAAACAATTCTAAAACGTTAACAGAGAATGAAAAAGAAATTAACAAAAATTAAAAGTAATATTATATAGACGTCTTTCATTTGAATAATTCACAAACCAAAATCTTCGCCAGCAGGGGAAATCATATGTTGGAACGAAGACACAACTTGGTATTGTTTCACTTGACAACAAGCCTGCAGTGGTGATGAAAGCTAGGTGTAAAAACAGTGAAAAGAAGGACACCCAAAAGTTATTAAAATTCTGTGCTAATGTGAGTGAAAAGGATAGAGAAAAAATTCATAATTATTTTTATTCACTTGACAAATATGCAAAAAAAGTATTTGTTCGAGACTCTGTCGTTACAGCTGCACCAAAACGTAGAACATTGAGTAGCCCTGTAAAGCTACGTAAACAAGTACAACGGCAGTATTTCCTTAGGACTGAGAGTGGTAATTTAAAGTTTGTGAAATGATGTATACTAATACACTCTGCCTGTCTGCTAAAACAATTAGAAACTGGACATCAGAAGATTTTATGGCCCCACAGAATATATATAAATTAAGCATATTTTGTACTGAACAGCGAAAGCTACATGAAGAATATTTCATTTAATTTTCGTTTCATTTATATTATATTACTGTATATATTATACAAAAATTGTTACAAAACATATAATAATATTTATACTTATTATTAATTTGATATATTATTATGTTTGATATTAATATAAATTAATAATTATTAATTTGATGAGTTTTATTTATCTGTAGGCTATAAAATATGCAAAAAAAAAAAAAAAAACAAATTTCAATTATGTTAAACTTTAAAATACTGTAGTGACTTTGAAATTAAAGGTTTGCATAGTATCTTAATTACAATCGATACATACATTTTTAATCCTAAATGATTGCTTAGAATGTAAAAAGTATAATTATATTTTTTATTTAGTCAAATTCCCTATTCCCATGGCCTTTTATAAATATTACAAAAATAAATTTAATTCTTTTATGTTACAATTTTATTCTTTACCAAAAATGCCGAGGATAATAATTAATTAGCATTACTTTTTTCGTATTCACAATAACTATATATGCCGATTGATGCATCATCAATTACTGTTTTATTAATGTTCCTTAATTACCATAATTATATATTATGTATGGTAAACTTCATTAATATCTACACGCGTAATAATAAGTAATAAAACTTGTTGAGCAGAATTTTGAATCCCGATTATATTTTTTTACGCGAGAAATTTACGGAATTTGAAAAAAAAAAAAAATCGTTACAACGAGTAATAATATTACCTTTTAAAAAAGCTAAGTGTATTTTTAAATAATCACAACAATAAAGAAATAAACAGTTTAAACCTTCTCCTGAACAATTCACTTTTTCACAGATAGGTAAAAAAGTTTGAAGAAACAAAAACAGATAGGTAAAAAAGTGTGACAAAATAAAAACAGATAGGTAAAAAAGTTTGATAAATAAAAAACAGATAGGTAAAAAAGTTAAATAAAACAAATGCAGATCGGTAAAAAAGCAGGGAGAACATCGATATATATATATAGAATTTTTATGAGGTTGTTAAGGTTTACATGTTAGTCAAATTGATTGATTGATTGATTGATTGATTGATTGATTGATTGATTGATTGGCGTTGAAACAAATTTATGTTAATGAAATGGGACTACGTCGATCAGCTGGTCGCGTCATCTTCCCTTTAATGCGAACCATTCGTAAGGATGCGAATGATTCGTAAGGTTGCGCTCGTGTCTCCTTGAGACGACCCTTGCTTGACTTTCAGGTGGAGGACGAGTGCGGCGAGATCCCGACGGTGCTCGTGCAGAACAAGATCGACCTGGCAGACCACAGCATGGTGGACCCGTGAGTAACAATTAGAGAAGCAATTGAAGCAAAGTACACATTGTGCTGCTGTCATAATTTATTAAAAATTATTTACATTCCCGGCCCCCATGATCGTTTCGTCATTATGTTTGTGCACTACGATTTTAAAAATTTCAGCATATATGGCTGTAGAATGCATTGCATTTTTACACCGTAACACTGACAAGTTAGTGGCAAAATAAAATATGAATTATGCAACAAAATGGCTCAGAAAAGACACGTGTGTTATATACATTTAGGCTACGTTTTTTACCAATTCGTTTTTACGTTACAATACCAGAAAAAAAAAAATCGGGTTTTTGTCAAATATCTGAACAGCTGTGCAAGAATATAATTTTTTAATTCAAATATTTTGTGACGTCACGTGTACCACGTGATCAATATCTGGGAGATATCTCAAATATTGAAAAAATATTAAAAAAAACGTATAGTCAATTGTTTTTGTATTTTTTTTTTGTATTTTGTAGTTATATAGTGTATGCAGGCGCGGATCCAGAAAAAAAAATCGGGGGGGGGGGGAGGAGCTGCCTCCATAAGGCGAATGTTAAAAATTAATTGGAGTGGGGAAAATGCCTATATTGCCCATGTTAAATCAAAAATTTCGGGGGATGGGGGGGGGGGGCTGTGCAGCCCCCTCCCCCCCTGGATCCGCGCCTGGGTGTATGAAGCGATATGAACAGCAGCAACATTGTTATTACACACACTGAAATAAGAAGCTGTGATTGGTTTCCAGGGAGGAGGCGGAGCTGCTTGCTCGCTCGCTGGGGTGCCGTCTATTCCGTGTGTCCGTCAAGGAGGACGTGAACGTGGGGCCGGTGTTCCGCCACCTTGCTGCCTGTTGTCTGGAGGAGATGAGAGGCGAGGAGGAGGCCATGGCACTGGGGAACCACCCCTACCAGGCCCCGGCCATCAGTGAGTGTCCCAGAGGCCCTCTCGTGTGTTGCAGCTTCCTGAGCTTGAGTGTGTTTCAGGTGCCTTCAGCCTGCCCGTGTCTCCCCTGCACCCCTGCAGTGGTAAAGGCAGCAAGCACCACGCACCCCCCGGCACCATAGCTCTCAAGACGAGGTCCGGGAGGCGGCTGCTGCGAGGCCACAGCGGGAAGAACATGCTCCGTGCCGCCTGCAACCTTTTGTGAGCACCCCCTTCCTCTTTACTGGGAGGACGGACCGCCAACCTGTTTCGTTACGACATTGACTTTCATAGCGTAGCTACAATGGCACCGCAGTCAAAAGTGAAGCTAATAATTAGCCATCTGTCAAATCTTTAACGTCCCCAAACATACGTAAAGCTCGAGTACGTGGCTTTTAAGGCGGATTCACATGGCGATTTTTATCATGCGACGCGACACGAATAATGCGCACTTGCTGTAACATCCATTGGCGGCCATATTTGGCGATTAAAAAAAAAGAGCACCGCAATTAACGCGATTTCGCTGCCGCAGCCTGACGAATTCGCTCGCCGCATAGGATTTCATAGCTTGTGTGTGACAAAATCGCATCGCCGTTGTCGCCATCTTAATTTGCCTTTATTTAGCGAAGTTTGGCGATAATTGTCGAGTATCGATGTTCCTTAAATGAGGGGAACCGATTGGATTTTTTTGTCATTATTTTTATAAAATTGTTCATGCAGTTTAAGTAATTCTGCATCAAAAGAAATGTCACCTCCCCCTTCCTTCCCTCAAATTCCGGTAGATGAAAGTTACGGCGTCCAAAAAAGTTGCATCAATGACGTAATTCGCCATAGGGATGCAGCCAATTGACCGAAGGGTTTCTACAGAAGCGTGCTGTGGTTGGCTGCTTCCCTTTGGTGTGAAATTCTGTCATTGAAACAACTTTTTTGAACGCCTTAAGGTAGAGATAACACCGAACAGCTGATCGACGTAATGCCGTTTGATTAACATGTAAACCTTAGCAAATTGACAAAAATTCTGAAATTTTTTTGAGAGGCAGATATTAGTGCCTAAAAGCCATAGAAAAAATTTCAAAACGATTAAACGAGCCGATTTTTTTTTAATTAATTTTTTTAATTTTCAGCATAGGGCTTTCCCATGGAGAGCCAAACTAAAAAATTAATTTAAAAAAATCGGCTCGTTAAATGTTTTTGAAACTTTTGCTATGGCTTTTAGGCACTAATATCTGCCTCTCAAAAAAATTTCAGAATTTTTGTCAATTTGCTAAGGTTTACATGTTAATCAAAGGGGAATTCGTCGAACAGCTGTTCGACGTTATCTCTACCTTAAGGATTGACCTCAGTTGATTTGGATCTCGGAAACGGCTTCCTTGATTCTAATGAGACTTGCAGGAGTCTTTAAGCTCGCCACAATAAGGTTGCTAATTTTATTGAAGTGGATCTGTTCGACCAGTTTTGAGAAAACTGAGGCAGAAGTTTAACATTGACCGTATGGACGGAAACCGGAAATGGAGCTGTTGTGAGAAAACCGCCCCCTTGAATTTGCTCAAACCATAAGCGATTTAAGTTATGGTAGAGCGTCCTCGATTTTTTAAAATTTATTTCATTTGATTCCGTTCGACAGAAATTTCCCGTTTCTGGTTTGTAACTGAGGTTAATCGTTAACAAAATATTAAATCAGGTACTGTTAGAATATAGAACAGTACATGAGCAGGAAGCGAGAGTGAGGTGACATTTATTTTGGTGCAGACATGTAAGACATCAGAAATATTAAAAAAAAAAATTTGAAGGCGTCCCCCTCCTTTAATTGGCAGTCCTCCCAGTAGCCTTGCGGTGAGTGAATCGTCACGTGACTTGGTCAACAGTGCAGGACAGAAGTGAGGTGTGGTGACAGACGTTAATTGTGACAGGCCTAAGTACATGTTGTAACTTCTACCAAAATGATCTTGAACAGTTTTATTAACAGTTCTTCGAATTAATTGTAAGTTTATTAATTAAAACTAACTTTAATTTAATAATGTGAGCATAATATGTATGTGTGTGTTTTTTATATCAACAAGGAAATTATTTATTTTCTATTGCATATTTTTTATTATATTTAGACAATTACAATAAAGTTTTCACATAAACGCCTCTTTGTTTTTCTTTCTGTTCGCGCCTTCTTCTTGCAATAATTAATAACATAGAAAGCTATATGTTCAATAAACACATAAGAGCAAGGGGAGGTAGGATAAACAATCACTACATAGTTAAATAAATTATCCTTGTGTGAAATAGCAATGCTGATTTGATCATTACAGTCCTTTAGTTTCACCTCAATGATTTTCTTGCGCGTTATATTGCCATATATAACATATAGTATAGTCCTTTGTTTGGTGATTCATGATTAGGGTTACCTGCAGATATCGTGATGTCCAAAACGGTACATGCCCCCAAGATAGAGGCCTGAAGGGCCAAAACCCCCGCCGGAGTCGCGATTTTTTTGGGTGCCACGCCCCTTTTTTTACTTTGTTTTCTTAATCGAGTTTCAAATGAGTTTTTTTTTTTTATGAAGCCGTTTTTTCCGGAAAAAAAATATTTTTTTGAAAATCCATTAAAGATATTTAATTCGTTATAGATTATATACGTAAGTATTTTTTAATTGGTGCCATAGTTCAGACGAAGTTTGAGTAAAACGCTGTTTTCTGTTCCATAAGGCTGCTTGTTTTTAAGGGCTCAGGAAAACAAACTTTGGGATTTTTTTGCGATGAAGCTATTTGAGATGAAATTTTTTGGTTTTCATTTCTCAATAAAGCAGGGCAGGTTAAAATATTTTAAGGAAATAAAATAATAAATAATGCAATCGCGCTCACTCTTCTTTAAATAATATAAATAATTGCATTTTTTTATATATACATTCTTCATAGAATTAGAAAAAAAAAAATATTTATTATAGTCACAATGCAAGGAAACTGTGCCAGTGAGTTGATTTCCTAAAATTAACCTTTTTTCTTGGCCTGGCCACGATCCTATTATGTTGTAAAGTTACATGTAAAATAAAAAGAAACAAAAGCAATAAAAGAAATTTATACTCAAAAAGCATAACTTCGAAGGATACTTTTCCAATAAAAAAATATATTTAATAATATTTCAAATTTATTTTTATTTATTTTTTTTTTTTTTAATTTCGTTATCAAATTTTCTGTCTCCATTCACAATATTTCTAAATGTACGTGTTACTTAAATAATGCATTATATATTTGTTTATAAATAAATAAAACTTAATATAATGTCACGAGATAAATTATACAAAAAAAAAATGGAGTATATAGAGCAAGAAATTAATTTGAATTACTTTTATAATCGAACTGTTCATTTTGTATAATATAAATATATAGTGTGAACTCTTGTTAGAGTGAAATAGCTGAACAATTTTAATTGAATTAATTTATAGCATTCAAATTCGACTTAATAACAGCTAAAATTACTTGATTGTATGAATAATATTTGTGGCGTTTTTCCCTCATATTATTTTCCATTTATTTACGTAATATCCGCACATGCACGATTATTGTGAAAAAGAAAAAGAAAGACATAGAAATTTTTGTCTAAGCCACGACACAATGCATATAAGAATGATTTTTTAATTTTATATTTTATTGGAAATTTCCATCGAAAGAATATCATCAATGTTGATTGCTAGTCAGATCTCTTTCGGGAACTCCGTGGCGGTTGTTGTTCTTCTCCTGGTGTGTTTCTTCTCCCTCGCATGTTCGAGGCATCTTCAGGCGACTAGCAATTCTGAGAGTGGCGGCGCCACACTGAATCGCAGCGGCACCACGGCCCGATTCTCGCTGGCTGCGGGGACAATTTCAGCCAGTAAGAATTAACCGGGCCGTGCCGATCGAACATTTAGCAGTGCCGCTACGTACAGCCCAAGAACTATTTACTAAGAGGACGGCCTAACTTTTTTGCCGCCAACCGGCTAACATTTCCTTTTAACCCGCAGCATGGAGAAAATAGCAGGGATCGGATGCGGATGCGGATGCAGATGCAAGATGCACATGGATGCGCAAAAATGGGCTTGCATCCGCATCCGTGCATCCCAGATGCACAGGAAAAAATGAATGCATCCGGATGCGCATCCCAGATGCACGGGGAAAAATGAATGCATCCGGATGCGCATCCCAGATGCATGAAAAATAAATTTGCATCCGGATGCGCATCCACGGATGCACGAAAAATAAATTTGCATCCATTTAACACTTTTTTTTCTCTTTTTTTATCAGGTTTTTTGCTAATTGCCTCTAAATAAATCTTTAACACGAGGCATATTTTATATTTTTTAACTTTATTTGCCACTTGTCGTTTAAAAATTACAAGAAACAAAGTGTATTATAAAAACCAAAGATCAGATGCGGATGCAGATGCAAGATGCACACGGATGCGCAAAAATGGGCTTGCATCCGCATCCGTGCATCCCAGATGCACGGGAAAAAATTAATGCATCCGGATGCGCATCTCAGATGCATGGAAAATAAATTTGCATCCGGATGCGCATCCCAGATGCATGAAAAATAAATTTGCATCCGGATGCGCATCTATGGATGCACGAAAAATTAATTTGCATCCGGATGCGCATCTCGGATGCACGAAAAAAACGCGTGCATCCGGTCCCTGGAAAATAGACTATATATTATCCTTGACCCGCAGTGACGACGTCACGATCCGACGTTGACTTTTCTAGCATTTGATTGGCCTAGAGTCAGCTACAAAAGATACCGCGGTCAAAGATTGTCAAATCTTTGACGTCTTCAAAGGAACCGCCCGAGCACGTGGCTCGGACTTCCCCGAAGGTTGGCGAGAAATGTTGAGTATCGAGGTTCTTAAATATATAATTAAGTTGTGTCCTATAGGCCGGCCGTCCTCCCAGTATAATATAGTCGTTGGCCAGCACAGCCTGCCGCCACTCTCAGAAAAAGCGAAACTCTGATCAAATGATCTGACATATATGGCCCATGTCAGATCATTTGATCAGAGTTTCGCTTTTTCTGAGAGTGGCAGTATTATAGGCTGTGCTGGCCAACGACGACATGGCCATATGTCACGGAGGTCTCTGTAAGGTTTACACTTAACAGGTGTACCCTACAGAGACCTCCTGCATTCTCCTTGGTGTTTAGTTCGTATATATATATTTATATATAGGGTCTCTGATCAATTCTTATCTCAGAGACCCTGATCTGATCAATTCACCATAGCTAGCGTCCTGAAATAGGAATACTATAGAATGCTATCAGAGTCGCCCCATACTGAAGTGTCTCTGGAATTTATGCTATCAGAGACCATGCATGCAGGATGATGCAGGATTTCTGATATGCTATGATTATACAAAGTTCCTACTTTGCATGATGATTCTACGTACAATTCTACGCTTTGAACTTCCGCGCCAAGAAAAAACAATAATCAAGAGAAAAACGCAAAGCGAAAAGAACACCTGTTTCTTTCAAAACAATTTTCAAATCAACTTTCAAAAGTCTAATTGCAGCCAGTGTTTTGACATTACTCTGGAATATTTATACATTACTTCATATATTGAGAGTTATACAATCGAACGTTTTAATTAGTAATAAAAATCTACAGAAGTCAGTACGTGTGAAGACACAGTAAGTAAGTGGACGTACAGTATAAAATGTAGGCATATCATTCAGATTCGATGCTTCCAGAGTTGCTAATTACTCTTTTCTACAACAGGAACTGCATAAAAAATGACCGAAAATGAAGATAGTAAAATAAGTTATTTAAAGGAGCACATCGCAAGCTATCCAGATTTTCCAAAGCCCGGGGTATTGTTCCGGTAAGCTGTTTGAACGTAGTTTGACGACTTTGTATGACCGTATTGTATTACAGGGACGTGTTTTCACTCCTGCAGCAGCCTGCGGCGTTCAAAGTGCTAATGGAACTGCTCGTGGAGCGGGCGAAGGCCATCCAGCCGCCCGTTGAAGTGGTGATTGGCTTGGACTCTCGCGGCTTCCTGTTTGCCCCCATGATCGCCCTTGAGCTGAAGGTGCCCTTCGTAGCCGTGCGCAAGAAGGGGAAGCTGCCCGGAGCTGTCAAGAAAGTCACCTACGACCTTGAGTACGGCCAGGTAGGACACACACGATCGAGTGAGTCCCCCAGGACACCCCTCTTTGTGGATGACCTTCATAGATTAATTAATGTAATGTTGACAAGTGACCTTCCCCAGGTTAATTAATGTTGATGAGTGACCTTCCCCAGGTTAATTAATGTTGACGTCCCCCAGGACACGTTGGAGATCCAGGAGTCTTCCCTGAGCCAGGGACAGAGGGTGCTCATCGTGGACGACCTCATTGCCACCGGAGGTATGTCTCCTTTTTAACTGTATGCATACGGTACACATAGTCGTCTCTCATAATGAATATACACATAGTTCCAATGCCTTGCTCGGACTATCTCTTTATTTTCAGAATGTTAGATTTTCTTTGGACGTAGAGAGAGAAGGAGCCAGTCATAGGTTTTAGTGCATTTTTGATAAATATAACACTGGCCGAATTCTGGAAGGAATAGATGAACTTTGTTCCGTCTATTACAAATGCCTGCTTTTACTAGAACATCTCTGTTCAATGGTGGCTCATTCCTGAATATTGATCGAGCTACCATTTGCAGGTGCAATAATGAGTTATCTGCTCTACCTGTAATGGAGTATCGGCCTCAATTTTTTTATTGCAGAAATGGATAGAGGATAGAGGGTGCAAAGTTATACTACCCTGATTTTTCAAGATTTTTTACAGATCGACGGGAAGTATTTTTAAAAAATTATTGAAAGTCCTTTTTGTGACGTCACGCGGCAGCAAGTCCTATCCTTTTCTTAAGGACCGGCGCCTCGTGACGTCACAAAAAGAACTTTCGATAATTTTTTAAAAATATTTCCAGGTCTGTAAAAAATGTGAAAAAAATCAGGGTAGCATAACTTTGCACCCTCTATCCATTTCTACAATAAAAAAATCGAGGCCGATACTTCATTACACCTACCTGATAAGGAGGATCCTTGTAGGCTCCCTGAACGCCTCCTGCCAGCTGGTGTCTGCGCTGGGCTGCTCGGTGAGTCAGTGTCTCGTGGTGATGGAGCTGCGGCAACTCGCCGGCCGCGACAAGGTCAACGCCCCTATCAGCGCCCTCCTGCAGTACTGACTTCAATTTTGTCCTACCTCAGTTCTCTAACCATTTTTAGATTTACCTCATGTTAATTCAATTTTCAATTCAAAATTGACAAAATTCAATTCAATGAGTATTTCTGAAGCAAGTGGAGTATGCAAGAATCGAGTGCTTTGGAGGGCAATTTGTAGATGGCCGAGGTAATAATGCTACTGGCTTACCCCATAAAAGGATATGGTGTCATGTTATGTATGTATGTAATTCAATTTGGTCCTACCTCAGTTCTCTAACCATTTTTAGATTTACCTCATGTTAAGGGGGGAAGGTAACACGCCCAATGTTAAAAAGATTCCCACACATGAAAATTATGAAACATATTATCTTAAAATGTTCTCCTCTACATCCAATATCAGTAGCTTAAATATCAGGTTTACAAATTAAATCTAGTTTTTGAGTTATGAATTTTTAAAGTTGACTACTTTAACGTGGAGAAACGGAACTTCCATGTTAAATTAGTTAATTTTAATAAAATTTAATAACTCAAATACTAGCAAATTTGTATATCTGATATTTTAAATTTTGATAGGGGGTGTAGAGGAGAACATTTTAAGATAATATGTTTAATAATTTTCATATGTGGGATTTTTTTTTTTTTTTAATATTGGGCATGTTACCTCTTTACCCTAGCTTAAATATTCCAAGTTTTTTTGTATCCTTTTAAGGGATCTTTAGCACTTAAATGCATTTTCCCTCCCGAGTGCCGCTGTCCAAGCTCTTAAAAATGTAGCCTTGTAAAAAGAGAAAAAAAAAAAAAAAAAAAAAAAAAAGTAAAGTAAATGCATTCAACCTTGATATTTTTTATATCATCCAGGACAGGGAAATAAATGCATATTTTTTCTTAAAATGCCACTTCATTTGTCAGTTACCGCTGATACTTGTGTAATATATTCAGATATTTTGCTCAATGTATTTTGTTAAATCAAAGATTTCTCAATATTTAAATAACTGACGTGCATCACCATCCAATTTTGAATAGTATACTTTCGTGAAAAGGAAATATAAGCAGAAAAGAGAGCAGGTTGGAGCTCCTTGGCAGGACATTATACTTGTGAAAATGAAGGCGGAGATCACATTACTTGGTTAGAGCACTAAGCTGAGAGTGGCTTGGGTCTTCTTTTCTGCTAATATTTCGTTTTCACTAATTTATTGTATTCAAAATCGTATGGTGATGCACGTCAGTTATTTACATAATTATTGAGCAACCTTTGATTTAATAATTACGCCTCCGCATGTAAAGAACTAACAAAATTCCTTCAATTTATTTTGTCAATGTATGAAGTTTTACATATTGCACCAGAACTGTTTTATTTTTTATAGATTTTCTGTGTAAAGATGCAATAAAGAGCAAAAAAAGCTAAAAAGTTAATGCATCTTAATTTGCCATAACATTAGAGCTAAGTAAGTGTTAAAATTAGTTTTTTTATGTCTTAAATATCCAGCCACAACTGACCATCAAGAAATGTTGGTTGGTCACCAATGGCGGAACTTGTTTTTCAACATCGTTCACAGTGCTCTCTGGGGCTCCTAATACCCAGTCTGCACGCCAGACAGTTAAGTACCGTTTCTTAGCGGGGCACGTATGTTGTTTGCACAACATTCCGCGGTCTTAATCACCCCAGCGGAGTATAGACAGCCGTAAGCTGCCTTCCTCCTACCAACTCTTTCATCTAGTAGCCAGTCACATCCATTGCAAGTCGCGAAAAGTCTGCCGTATTCAAGATTTGAACCGGGGACCTCTCGGACGAGAGCCAAGTGTACTAACCACTACACCAAAGAGCAGTATGTAAATTTGGGGGTTGCTCCTACCCTATCCATTACTAAAACTTGAATGGATCCATGCAGACTATATGATGACCACATTTATTAATTACTGTTTCCTTGCACTATGAAACATAAATTATGAGGACTGTATGATAAAATACATTGTCAAAGTGTTTTTAATATAATTGGAGACTTAAACAATTTTGTAATTATCTCCTAATGTTGCAAATTTTCCAACAAACATTCCATTTCGTTAGCCCCATTTCTTTTCCAGCAACAACTGCCACCTCTGACCAATTTAAGGGACCGTTGAAAATGAACTATTTTCTTCTGCTCGTTAATTGTTAGCGAACAAAGTATTGTCGGGATATTGTCTGTCCGGCGAAGCAAAAAACATGGGACAGTTGTTGATTTTCATGTTAACTTATGGAATAAAATTATTGAGTGTCTACTAGCGTCAACGATACTATTACGTTCTGTGCTCTGGTGGTGGAATCAGGCACTACATTGTCCCATGTTTAACATTGAGAAAGTCTTCATCGGAAAGTCCTGACAATTGTCATCTTGGCCAGTAACAGCTGGTACAATTTATAAACCAACGTAATTCATAAACTTGAACGTTATTATACTACCTATTATGAGGAAAGGTGGATTTAAAGAGATTGGATTTATAGGAAAAAAATAACAAGCCTTACCACTTGAATTTTGAGGCACATTTAACACAAATATAGACACATTTTGAGACGTTCCGACCAACATTTAAAAGCATTTGGTCTTTTTCCATCACAGAATGCTCAAAAGACCTCTCATCTTTGCTCCCTTCTTGGATCACATTAGACTTGTTAAAGATGGTATTCATTTCTGCGATTGGAACCGGTCATATCATCAAATGTTGGTCACAACAGTAATTTTTTTTTTTGCTTGTGTGCATCTCCGTATTCTTGTCCCGTCAAGACAGAGTCTTATCGACAGGTGCTGTAGTTTGCACTGCGTCCATGGCCGACTTATTTTATCCATCCCGGCATTAGCCATTGTAGTCGAGGGGGAACCATGGAAAACCCCAAGTCAGGATGGTCGGTGTCAGAACACGTTCTAAACACCTCCCGAATGCATGTGGCAGTGGCTCGTCTCTAACCAGACAGCGAAGGTTCAGACCTCTCGATCTTTTCACCTATAGCTCCCAGTAGGATTCGAACACACGACCTTCTGATTACCAGTCAGACGCGCTACCACTGCGCCACCATGCTCGGTAATAGATGTGTCATATGTGCCAACCTGCTCATTTCATCAGGGTAAGGTGCTTGTGGTGTATTCCTATCTTTATTTTAAGGGTAACGCCCAATGTTAAAAATATTCCCACACATAAAAATTATGAATGATATATCTTAAAATGCTCTTCTCTACATCTCTGCAGTATAGCTAAAATATCAAGTGTATAAATTTGATCCAGTTATTGAGTGTTATGAATTATGAATTTGTACACATGAAACTTGAGCTACTGATATGGGATGTAAAGGAGAACATTTTAAGACATGTTTCATAATTTTCATGTGTGAGAATATTTTTAACATTGGACATGTTACCTTACCCTTAATAAAATAATATGTTAAATATTTATCTTTTATACAGAGTATATAACGCTATAATAATTATAGTACACTTGTAAGTCTACCTTTAAAAATACTGACTATAAAATACAAGAAACAACGTTCATGAAACTGGACTGATTGTTGCTACAATAATGTGTCTGTCATTGCGGCCAGTTCCAATAAAGTGACAATGGAGTACCGACTTCATTTTATTATTTTTAATATTATTATTGTTATTCGGGTTTTTAACTCCCAACCTATATAGTTGGGGTGGTTAAGCGCCAGCACCGGGCCCAATTGGGCCAAGATAAAGGCGCCCGCTGCATGGTCCTGTTGGGGATGTTATTATTATAACTATTATTATTATTTTTTTTTAATAATATTATTATTATTATTATTTTTATTATTGCATAAATGGATAGAGGGTGCAAAGTTATTCTACTCTGATTTTTTTTCAGATTTTTAAGAGCCCGGGAACTATTTTTAAAAAATTATTGAAAGTTATTTTTGTGACGTCACGAGACGCCGCTCCTTTAAGAAAAAGATAGGACTTGCCGCCGCGTGACGTCACAAAAAGGACTTTCAATAATTTTTTAAAAATAGTTACTGGTCTCTAAAAAATCTGAAAAAAATCAGGGTAGCATAACTTTGCACTCTATCCATTTCTGCAATAAAAAAAATTGAGGTCGATACTCCATTAACACTTGTGGTAGCCTGCACATTTTGACGCAGAAATGTCCTCTATAAGAGCTGTAAGGGCTGCGTTGTCACAAATGATGTTGGGGTGAAGGAAACACATGGCACGGATACTTCAACAATTTATTTGAATTGCATAAATAAAAAGCTAAAAAATATTTTTAAATAAAAACAATATATATATATTATATTATATTTAACTAGCATAATGTCTATATATAAATATTTTAGTTGATTTGGTATATATCACTTTTTTTAAATTTTTCGACATAAAACAATATATATTATAATAATACAGTAGCATGAATCTATATTTTGATAATTAGCATGTAACAGCCTGAAGTTAAGTCAAAGCTAGCTCAGGGGTGACTAGGTGTTGCTAGCTATAAGGAACTTTTCAGCAGCCCGGCAAGAATTGCATCACATGCAAATTTTCATGTCATGTTATACCAACTAGCACACAAATGATTAATTTCTTTGGTGTAAAGGTGGATTCACATGGCGATTTTTATCATGCGGCGAGACGCGAAAAATGCGCATTTGCTGTAACATCCATTGGCAGCCATATTTGGCGATTAAAAGGAAAAGAGCACCGTAATTAACGCGATTTCCTACGAATTCGCCTCCGCATAGGATTTCACAGCTTTTACGTCAAAATCGCGTCACATCGCCGTTGTCGCCATCTGAATCTACCTTTAGTACTTCCTGCGAAGAAGGTCGACAGGGGGCTTTGCGCGCCGCTTGGTGGGGCTGTCCTGCTTCTTGGGCGCGGGTGGTGGTAGCAGTTCTTCCTCGAAACTGCCCGAGTTCTGTTGGTTGAGACCCTTGCGTTTGCGCAGCGACTCGGTGGGCGCGTACTCAGTGGGGCGCAGCAGCTGCTTGAAGTTGTATGGACCCGTGTCGTCACGCTCCTGCGATAAATTAGCACATAGAGGACGGAACGAAGGCAATTTGATATGGAAAAAAGGCGCCTAAAAAGAGCTTTTCTTGGGAACGTGTTCTGAACTCTTTAATTAATTTTTTTTTGTATATTCATTAAAAAAAGAAACTAGGAAAAATGCTCTAAAATTAGATGAAAAGGCGAAAAAATTGATTTTTTTTAAAAGACGGCACGAAATAATAATAATTAATTAAAAGGCATCTTTTTACTGACTAATTTTCATTAATTTCACGAGATCGGTGCAGGACGTCTTTAGTAAGAACAAAATATTACACAAAAAGGCATCTAGATGCCCTCTTCTAATATTCTCATATATGAAACCATTTTTTTTTAAGTCAGGAAATTATATCAACAATATAATTATATTATATTATTATATTATTATTATATTATTATATTATTATATTATTATATTATATAATATATTATATTATATTATATCATATAATTGTTATATCAACAATTATACACGTCCGCATAATCAAAAACAAAAAACACAATATTTAAATACACAAGACTTTTTGTCAAATATTTACTTATATTTATTTATTTTTCTTCAGTAAAAAATTCCTGTCCTGAAAAGTTGACCAATAATATTTATAATATATATTTTTTATATATAATATTTTATTGCTTTTCGGTTGTACATAACAATAGTACTTCGACGCAATTGATTTTCCGGGAAACTGTTTCTCCAAGGAGGAGATCGATTTCTAAATTTTCAATTAATTAAAAATTAACATCATTGTATCAAACTTACATCATTGCATTAGGGTTAATTTGGCCGGTCTATATTAAAAATTTCGTTGTTATAATTTAATGTCTTAATTTTATTCGAATTTTTCAACCCGAGATACTTAGAATAAAAATAATTGATTTTACCCGACGTTCCGTTAAAATAAAAATTCGCCAAAACTTTAATTTTTGCTCTGACAAATAAGAGCATGAAATTAATGCGTATTACAATTATATAAGAATATGATTCTGTATTTGCCAGTATTCTTTAAAATCGTCTACACCAATGGAGTATCAACCTTATTTTTTTTATTGCAGAAATGGATAGAGGGTGCAAAGTTATGCTACCCTGATTTTTTTCAGATTTTTTTGAACCGGGAACTATTTATAAAAAAATATTGAAAGTCCCTTTTGTGACGTCACGAGACGCCACTTCTTAAGAAAAAAATAGGACTTGCCGCCTCGTGACGTCACAAAAAGAACTTTCAATAATTTTTTAAAAATAGTTCACGCTCTCAAAAAAATCGGAAAAAAAATCAGGATAGAAAAACTTTGCACGCTCTATTCATTTCTGCGAAAAAAAAAAAAAAAAAAAAAAAGAGGTCGATACTATGGAGTTCTGAGCTGCAGCACTCGAAAGTCGGTGCGCACCGACTCATGACGACGACAGAACATATTTAAACCTCAGTTAACCATTAATATGCTACATCCAGATTTAAGTGTCACTCCCCCCACATGGTCATCAAGATTCATCTCCTCACCGGCTGGTAGGTGGGGTGTTCCCCCTGACGCAGCAGGCGCCGCAGGTCGGACGCGGGGCTGAACTGGATGGCCTGCGTGTGGCTGTTGTTGGAGAGTAGGGAAGGCGGGTCCTTCACGAAGCGATTGCCCTCCTGGATGAGCGAGTTGCTGCGGACGAGACAGGGTTAAATTAGCGGGGTGTATCTGACGTCACATTATTTATTATCTTCTGACGATAATCCAGCATCCAACATTTATCTTATTAATGCAGACATACTGGTTAAATTATATTTAACAAACCTCTTCTCACTATCAGCACAAACCTACTGTAACCCAAAATAAACCTGCATGCATGGTTGCTCTGCTCTGAGCACGTTCAAGTTTCAAAATTGACCTCAGTTGATTTACTTGATTTGGATCTCAGAATCGGCCCCTTGATTCTAATGAGACTTCCACAATAAGGTTGCTTAATTTTTTTGAAGTGGATCTGTTCGACCAGTTTTGAGAAAACTGAGGCAGAAGTTTAACATTGGCCTTATGGACGGAAACTGGAAATGGAGCTGTTGTAAGGAAACCGCCTCCTCGAATTTGCTCAAATTATAGGCGATTAAGTTTTAGAGCATCCTCGATTTTTTTAAATTTATTTCATTCGATTTCGTTCTCGGCTCCATAGAGTAGCAAAGGTCTCACCAAAGCTGTAAAAGTTGCTTTTTGGCTCGTGGTATACCTCGACCAAACCCCTTACAGAGCATACTACACTACGAGCAGCTACTTAGACCAGCTACTTCGGTCTGCAAATTCCATTTAAAATCGTTTGAAATGTTAACCCCCGGTAACTTTAAATCTTTACTGACAGGAACAGAGTATCAATCTCAAAATATTTCATTGCGAAAATTGATAAAGGTTGCAAAGCTTTGCTACTCATGCATGCAGCTTTTTTTATCATGTTTTTTAGAGTCCGGGAATTATTTTTAAAAAAATTATTGAATGTACAAAATAAAAAGATTAGAACTAAAGGGACGTGGGTTCAAACCCGACCTCGGCAAAACATTTTAGCAATACGGGAATTTCATGTTTACATTTTGAGTATAGCACGGGGTGCCCGCCCGAAGAGCTTCGGGATGTAGGCAGAAAATCCTATGCTGTGCCTGTTAACATAACTCACAACATCCCTTTTCTACTTTTCTCATAACAGTTTTGGTCGTTAAATATTTTTTTTCACTAGCATTGGTTCTTCTTGTCACCATTTATGAAAGCAAATTCTACGAGAAATGATACGAATCGTCAGGAGAAATTAATTTCGAGACCAACTTTAACACGTATCTGCTCAAGGTTCCGGACCGGACCGTTTTAGACCGGTCATGACCGCAAAAAAACGCTCATTTTGCTTGACCGGTCATATGACCGGTCCATAAATGACCGTCGATGCTCGACCGCGACCGGTCTGACCATCGATCGCGACCGCGACCGGTCTGACCAAGACCGCGCACATTGAACGGTTTTTTCGAACTGCCGACCGCGGTCAACATAACTTTATTAGCGATCGCATTTTTTATACAGTAAAGTTATACATTATTGATATATATTTTTATATTTTATAATTTATATGGTATTCATTTTTATAGAAAATATATAAAAAGTAAAATATTTATATTATTATTAAATTATAAATACATATTATTTTTGTTGTTTCTTACTTACTTTCTTTTGTAGTTCATAACAAAGTACGTACATAATATTTTAAAATTTATCATTCATAATATTGCTGTCTGCTTGCTGGTTATCGGCGACATACTCTCGCTCGCATTGCTCAGGTATATAACTAACATGACGAGAACGAATTACGACCGGGTCGGTCGGTCTCAACAATCAAGTTGGACTGTGGATCAAGTTGAACGGGCAACGGGCATGTACCAGCGTTCGTAAGTAATGTTATGATATGAGTAATCATGCAGGATCGAACTCATATCGTCATCATGTTAACACAAGTTTACGAAAGCATAAATGAAAAATTAAGAAAAATTTATCCCGAATTCATGACTCCGATTGGTCAGTAATGTCACGTGACATTCGCCATCAACGAATAAGAAAAACTTAATCGTTATAACTTATAAGTATACTTATAACGAATAATAAGTATTATAATTATGCCCGAAAATCCCAATTTTCCCGAGAATATTATATATATGCGACCGCGGTCACGGTCCGCCGCGGTCCATCTGACCGAAATGACCGCGTATTTTAACGCGACCGGTCATGACCGGCCCAACATGACCGCCGTGCCCTGACCGCGACCGGTCACGCGACCGCCGCTGCGATGAGACCGCTGGACCGGTCCAAATTTTTGACCGACGAATCAACGACCGGACCGTTTTCACCGGCGGTCCGAAACCCTGATCTGCTATGCCGCTGACAATGTTTTGCCTACACAATTATGACGTCATATTGTGTTGTGACATATGGTGAAAGACCCGTATACTTCCCGGCATCTAAATATATCTAAAAAATCTAAAAGAAATCAGAGTGGCATAATTTTGCACCCTGCCTCTATTTTCGCAATACAAACTTTATAGGTGGATATTAATGTGCATCAATATTACCCCTCGTTGTCCTGCCGGTTGAGCTCTCGGATGCGCTGCTCCAGGGCCGTGCCGATCACTTGCTTGCCGCCAATCCGACTCAGCTTCTCTGCTGGCACCGGGTGACCTGTCAACATTGCACTTAACCGTCACATTTCCTGTACAATACCGGGCCTTGGATCCATGCATTAAAAAAAAATTGCAGTCCTTAGAAATATTTTTAAAAAATTTGTAAGATTTTTTTTTTTTTTTTTTTTAAGTTGGAGTTAATACGCCCAATGTTAATAAAAATCCCATTCATGAAAATTATGAAAAAAATTTAGAATGTTCTCCTTTTCAATCTTTTCATACCTTATCAGTAGGTGAAATATCAGGCATACAAAAACGAGCTATTATAGTTTTTGAGTTATTAATTTTTAAAGTTGACTAATTTAACATATTGTAAGTTCCATTTCTCCATGTTAAATTAGTCAACTTTAAAAATTCATAACTCGAAAACTAGCTCGTTTTTGTATACCTGATATTTTACCTACTGATAGGGGATGTAGAGGATAACATTTTAATTTTTTTCATAATTTTCATGAATGGATTTTTTTTTAGCATTGGGTCAGCTGATCCGTATTATCTCTACCTTAACGTATGATTTAAATAGCGGGTCATTTCGACCTCCCCCCCCCCCCTCTGGTATAGCGTACTGTGACAAGAAATCTCTTAATTGGTAATGATCGAGGGGAGGGGGTCTGCTTCCATAAGGACAAAATGCCCACGTTCAGTCCAACATTTCAGGGGGATTTCCCAGGTAAATGACGCACCTTTCTGCGGGTGCTGAACGTTGACGACGTTATGCCACGCCCCCAGCACCTTGCTCTCACGGCGCTCGTTGGCGCGGGCCTGCGAGTGGCTCGCCATCAACAGCTCGCGACGTTGGCGCTCAAGGTCGAGCCCGTCCGGCTGTCCCCTGCACACCAATGATACCCCCGTGAGAGTGGACAACTCCATGAAATTTTATATTGCAGAAATAAATACAGAGTGCCAAATTATTCTGCTTTGATTTTTTTGAGTTCAGGAACTATTTTTTTAAAAATAATATTGAATGTGCGTCCACGTCCCTTATAGAGGCCCTATGAGAGACCCTACAGAGACCTCCGTGTTTTTTGGCCAAGGATTTGATCATAGTTTCGCTGTTTTTGAGAGTGCTGCTAAATGTTCGGCACGGCCCGGTTCTTGCTGGCTGAAATTGCACGCGCAGCCAGCGAGAACCGGGCCGTGCCGCTGCGATTCAGTGGCGCCGCCACTCTCAGTTACAGTGAAGCTCGGCCAAGCTGGTCAAATTTCTGGCCATAAGACACGGAGGTCTCTGAGGCCCTATTTTTAAAACTCCATCCAGGCCGGGGGCAACAGAACTTGCAGAACTTTTTTTTTTTTTAATTACTTCCGGGACTAAAAAAAATCTTACTTGTTAGTAGCATAATTTGGCACGTAATTCTATTCCATTTTAACAATAAAATTGGTGTAGCTAGGTTGTCCATTGTTTCCTCTAAATTTAAAAGTCTCGGCAAGGACCCTGCATATGCTTTAAGTCGGAGAACACGAAGTTTAACAAATCTTGGTTCTCTCAACAATTTTGGGATCTATTCTTTTCGAAATTTTGATGTAAAGACTTTAGCTTTTGCACTGATGCAACATTTTTGTCAAAGGATAATTATTATTAAAGTTTCAACGCTAAGAGACGGCTCATAATAGATATTAAAAAATACAACTGTCCACTTTGCATCTGCATAATATATGCAGGTGGTATTTTTATTATTATTATTAATTAAGGCATGGAATATTACATAGAAAATTTTACTATATATTATGTGCTCAGCTCGTGGGGGACGTCAGTCAATTTAGGTGCATTTCCATCGAGCGGGGAAACAGAGGAAATCACGTGCCGCAGCCAATAAGAGGCTCGGGATTTCCTCGTCTTAAGGTGGATTTTCATGGGCGGCAACGACGACGCGGCGCGATTTGACGTAAAAGCTGCGAAATCGTATGCGGCGGCGAATTCACCGGTAATCGCGTTAATTACGAATCATTACGATGCTCTTTTTCTTTTAATCGCCCAATATGGCCGCCAATGGATGTTACAGCAAGTGCGCATTATTCGCGTCGCGTCGCATGATAAAAATCGCCATGTGAATCCACCTTTATTGTAGGAAGCGACTTTATCGCCAATATGGCCGCCATATGAGATTGCAGCAAGTGCGCTCTTCTCGAGCCCCTTGGCCCCGCTTGACTTCGCTCCATGGAAATGCACCTTTAGGTAAGGACATGATGGCAACACTTTTAAATAAAATTAATTAAGGACTGACCTCAGTTGATTGAGACCTCGGAATCGGCCCCCTTAAATGTTACAAGATTTGCAGAGAACTTAGAACTCACCATCAATAGGTAGCATGTAAATTTTGAAGTGGATCGGTCTTATCAGTTTTGAGAACACTGAGGTTAGAAGTTTAACATTGGTCTTATGGACGGAAACCGGAAATGGAGCTATTGTGAGGAAACTGCCCCCTTGAATCTGCTCAAACCATAAGTGATTAAGTTTTAGAGCATTCTCGAATTTTTAAAATTTATTTCATTCGATTCCGTCTGACAGAAATTTCCTCTTTGACTCGCGTAGTAACTCTAAGGTCAATCGTTAATAATAATAATGTTAAAGTGATACGGGCCTCAAAAATTAAATCAGGCAGTCACCAAGAGTTGATGTTGCTTAAAAACAAATACCATATGAAATTTAGTGCCGCGCAAGCAAACGTATCGAAATTACGGCTGTAATGAAAGAGAGCAAGTCCTTGGCTACGTCAGCAAGGACGCCTGAGGCTACCAAGCACACTACACGTGGCAACGCCGCACTAGCATGATATTTGTCTGTATAGAGAGGGGAGTCGAGATATTACATTCTATGTATTAGCTTCAAGAGAAAAAAAAAAGTTTTGCAATTTATTATTTATCACGTATAATAAGATGTTATATATTAAAAAAAATTAGACATAAATATATTATGTATTATTTATTGTAAGAAAAATTATATGATATTATATAATACAGAAAACAATAACATTATATCGTTAAAAAGCATAAGATGAAGTTATAATAATATTTAAATGAAGGCTGATATTATTTATAACGACGGCACGGGGGGTTTTCCTTCACGTTTGCCGATCTGCAACAATAATTAAAAATTATCAACTGCTGTAAAATTTTATACTGACAAAAAAGAAATAAAAATGTTGAAATATTACAAGGCATACATATAGTATAGTTAAGGATTAAAAAAACTGTTAAAAAAATATACATTTTCTGTAATACCTTTTAATTAACTATTTAATTCTCACTTTATTTAATAAAATACATTGATTGAGCTGGTATAAATATAAGAAATATCTATTAATATTGTGCAGTAAAATAGTAAAATGTATGTTATTGCCGCTGCACACTGCAACATTTTTTTTTAATAAAATAATTGTTTTTGAAATAACGAGAAAAAACACTAAATTTCTGTCCTTTTTAATATTCATTTATTTCTCAAAGGTCACAAAATATTAATAATTACAGGTGTTTATTGAGTATCATTTCACAAAAAATAAAAACGGTTTAACAACCAAATAGGTGACGTGAAAATTGATATCTCATAAACAAAAATTAACTGGCAATATAGTTCAACCATCACAATACGAAAGAAGCATTACATACCCGCGTTCAGGCTGGATACTTTGATGTTTGTCCGAATTTAGATCGGTAGCCAACATATCGTCCATTTTCGCTGGGGTACTTTTGGCGTATGTTGCTCGTATGTAGCCCGTAGTATCTTGGCTGCCTTAGATAACAACCACAATGTTGGACGAGAAGTCATCAAGGACTTATTGGTGTTCTCCAAACCAACACAGAGGTGGGTGTGGTGAAATCAGTACGAAGGAAAGTCCAATGTGTGGCGCGAGGAGTTACACCAGCAAATCATGGACGTCAACAACAGAACCGACCCAGAAGAGTATGAATCTCTGTGCAATGAGTTGTTCGCAACTCACAAAGTCCCGAAATCTAGTGCTCCTAAACCCAAGCCAACTGCTGAAAGTGATATGCCACCCCCTCGTCGCAGTCGCTTCAAGTAATGAGAGTCTGACGTCAAACTACTTGTAAAAGTATTCGAGAAAATAGTGCACAAAATTTTTAACTTAAAATATCTAGGTGATATAAGTAATTGCATAATTGGATTTCATTTTCGCAAAGAGATAATTTTAATTTTTGTTCTGAGATATTTGTGCATGTATGAGGTATGTTCGTAAATACTTAATTATTTTAAGATAATATAAATAATATTAGATGACCTTATATAACCCTTACATGAGAAATAAAGCTCATCTAATAACCTATTATTTGATAATAACTGTATTTACGAACGTACCTGTATATAAGCTCATAAAAATTCATAACAACGTTTTATATTTTGTTGTAATGGGAGGAAAACTGACATTTAATTATTTATGTATATGTGCATGCAAATAAAAAATATTGAACAATCTTATAATAAAAAAGTGTTGCAAAATTATCATGTATTCAATTCAAGTAGCTCACGTTCAGTTTTAAATGTTTATTTTTGTTGGTATTATATATTATATAAATTACACTGAAATTCAAATAAATAAATAAATAAACAAAAAATAATAAATAAATAAATAAATAAATAAATAAATAAATAAATAAATAAATAAATAAATAAATAAATAAATAAATAAATAAATATATAAATAACAAATAAAAATTTTAGCTGCCAAAATGCAGCTGAGAGTGCAAGTAGTTATTTTACGTTGAACGATTAGGTTTAGTTTATCATTCACAGAGCTAAATTGTAGCCTTTATGTTGCGTTGACATAAACTACTTGTATCCTCAGCTTTCAATACGCAGAATACGCTCCCTCCCGCCGTCTCCCTCGTAGCAGCCGCCGCAGACTCGAGCCATGGGAGGGGGAGTGTAGCGAGTGAGGAGAAAGTGAGGTAGCGGTTGAGGGGAATGTGACCGATGCAGCGCTGCGTTGCCACACTGCTTTTTGTTAACATCAGAGGTGGAAATTTTAATTTATTAATATTTATTAATTTAATTGAAATTTTGTCCTTTTTAGTCCACAAACTGATGTTACATGTATCTGGGAGTAGTATAAAAAAATAAAACAGAAATTCAATCTTCAGGCCAGTATCACTTTAAAGTGATACTGGCCTGAAGATTGAATTTCTGTTTTATTTTTTTATACTACTCCCAGATACATGTAACATCAGTTTGTGGACTAAAAAGGACAAAATTTCAATTAAATTAATAAATATTAATAAATTAAAATTTCCACCTCTGATGTTAACAAAAAGCAGTGTGGCAACGCAGCGCTGCATCGGTCACATTCCCCTCAACCGCTACCTCACTTTCTCCTCACTCGCTACACTCCCCCTCCCATGGCTCGAGTCTGCGGCGGCTGCTACGAGGGAGACGGCGGGAGGGAGCGTATTCTGCGTATTGAAAGCTGAGGATACAAGTAGTTTATGTCAACGCAACATAAAGGCTACAATTTAGCTCTGTGAATGATAAACTAAACCTAATCGTTCAACGTAAAATAACTACTTGCACTCTCAGCTGCATTTTGGCAGCTAAAATTTTTATTTGTTATTTATATATTTATTTATTTATTTATTTATTTATTTATTTATTTATTTATTTATTTATTTATTTATTTATTTATTTATTTATTTATTATTTTTTGTTTATTTATTTATTTATTTATTTGAATTTCAGTGTAATTTATATAATATATAATACCAACAAAAATAAACATTTAAAACTGAACGTGAGCTACTTGAATTGAATACATGATAATTTTGCAACACTTTTTTATTATAAGATTGTTCAATATTTTTTATTTGCATGCACATATACATAAATAATTAAATGTCAGTTTTCCTCCCATTACAACAAAATATAAAACGTTGTTATGAATTTTTATGAGCTTATATACAGGTACGTTCGTAAATACAGTTATTATCAAATAATAGGTTATTAGATGAGCTTTATTTCTCATGTAAGGGTTATATAAGGTCATCTAATATTATTTATATTATCTTAAAATAATTAAGTATTTACGAACATACCTCATACATGCACAAATATCTCAGAACAAAAATTAAAATTATCTCTTTGCGAAAATGAAATCCAATTATGCAATTACTTATATCACCTAGATATTTTAAGTTAAAAATTTTGTGCACTATTTTCTCGAATACTTTTACAAGTAGTTTGACGTCAGACTCTCATTACTTGAAGCGACTGCGACGAGGGGGTGGCATATCACTTTCAGCAGTTGGCTTGGGTTTAGGAGCACTAGATTTCGGGACTTTGTGAGTTGCGAACAACTCATTGCACAGAGATTCATACTCTTCTGGGTCGGTTCTGTTGTTGACGTCCATGATTTGCTGGTGTAACTCCTCGCGCCACACATTGGACTTTCCTTCGTACTGATTTCACCACACCCACCTCTGTGTTGGTTTGGAGAACACCAATAAGTCCTTGATGACTTCTCGTCCAACATTGTGGTTGTTATCTAAGGCAGCCAAGATACTACGGGCTACATACGAGCAACATACGCCAAAAGTACCCCAGCGAAAATGGACGATATGTTGGCTACCGATCTAAATTCGGACAAACATCAAAGTATCCAGCCTGAACGCGGGTATGTAATGCTTCTTTCGTATTGTGATGGTTGAACTATATTGCCAGTTAATTTTTGTTTATGAGATATCAATTTTCACGTCACCTATTTGGTTGTTAAACCGTTTTTATTTTTTGTGAAATGATACTCAATAAACACCTGTAATTATTAATATTTTGTGACCTTTGAGAAATAAATGAATATTAAAAAGGACAGAAATTTAGTGTTTTTTCTCGTTATTTCAAAAACAATTATTTTATTAAAAAAAAATGTTGCAGTGTGCAGCGGCAATAACATACATTTTACTATTTTACTGCACAATATTAATAGATATTTCTTATATTTATACCAGCTCAATCAATGTATTTTATTAAATAAAGTGAGAATTAAATAGTTAATTAAAAGGTATTACAGAAAATGTATATTTTTTTAACAGTTTTTTTAATCCTTAACTATACTATATGTATGCCTTGTAATATTTCAACATTTTTATTTCTTTTTTGTCAGTATAAAATTTTACAGCAGTTGATAATTTTTAATTATTGTTGCAGATCGGCAAACGTGAAGGAAAACCCCCCGTGCCGTCGTTATAAATAATATCAGCCTTCATTTAAATATTATTATAACTTCATCTTATGCTTTTTAACGATATAATGTTATTGTTTTCTGTATTATATAATATCATATAATTTTTCTTACAATAAATAATACATAATATATTTATGTCTAATTTTTTTTAATATATAACATCTTATTATACGTGATAAATAATAAATTGCAAAACTTTTTTTTTTCTCTTGAAGCTAATACATAGAATGTAATATCTCGACTCCCCTCTCTATACAGACAAATATCATGCTAGTGCGGCGTTGCCACGTGTAGTGTGCTTGGTAGCCTCAGGCGTCCTTGCTGACGTAGCCAAGGACTTGCTCTCTTTCATTACAGCCGTAATTTCGATACGTTTGCTTGCGCGGCACTAAATTTCATATGGTATTTGTTTTTAAGCAACATCAACTCTTGGTGACTGCCTGATTTAATTTTTGAGGCCCGTATCACTTTAATAAAAAAAAATGCATATTATATTCACTGCTGCGGATCGTTGTGAAATAGAAAAGAGATAAGAAACATTAGCGCAATAATTAATGGTTAAAAAATGTAAGGGCAGTGCAAATGAGGACCTACCCCAGCTGATGCGGACGCAACTTCTGCTCGAGCTGCACGAGGGGCGTGTCCCACGAGTCGTCCAGGGCCTCGGGGGACTCGGGCGGGCTGCACATGCAAGTCAAGCAGACCGCCCCCAGAGTTTGTATAGCCAGAGGAGCAAGTAGTATAGATACAGCAAGCAATATATAGTGTTAGTAATACAGAGCCTTGGCACAATCGGGCAAGCAGGATTAAGTTGCCGGAGCGAAGTCGAGCGAGATGGGCGAGAAAAGCGCATTTGCCTGAATATCGTATGGCGGCCATGTTGGCGATAAAATCGCTCCCCGCCGCGCGAGAGGCGATTTTCTCCATATTGAAGCAAATATGCGCTTTTCTCGCTAAGCCCCGCTCGACATCGCTCCATGGGAAAGCAACTTTTGAGCGGACGTTGATTCAGTATCAAATGCCAAGGCATTTTATTTCATCTAAATTTTAATTAATATACGATGTTTTGAAATTGTAATGCCTTCTCCACAGTGTAACCAAGTATGTGTTATTGAGATGCACTTAATGTAGCAAGGTAAGTCCTACCTGGTTTGCATCTCCAGCTGCAGGGCGTCGTAGTAAGACAGCTGCTGGCCGCTCGCCTTCTGTCGACAAGTTAATTAATGATGCATTGCAGGAATATATGGGTCATTTTTTTACTTTTCAGTTTAATATATGTATCTAGTTTTTAATATTTGCTCGTCAATAAACATTTACATTCATTAGTATAACTTAGTTAGTATCGGGCTCTAAAAAGTAGCCTAAGTTTGCACCGTCTATTTTGTTACCTGGCTGGTGCGGCGCTGCTCGTGCTTGCCGCTCTGCCCCATGAGATGCGGGATCAGCTGGAAGCCACGTGGTCGCTGGTAGCTCACGGGCGGCTCCTGCAGCTCAGCCAGGCGGATGGACGGCTTGTTGCGTCGCAGGAACTTGTGGGCGTCCTGGTTCACCATGTGCACCTGCAAAATTCCTGGTTAGAGCCTGGTTCACCATGTGCACCTACAACATTCCTGGTTAGAGCCTGGTTCACCATGTGCACCTGCAACATTCCTGGCTAGAGCCTGGTTCACCATGTGCACCTAGAACATTCCTGGTTAGAGTCTGGTTCACCATGTGGACCTACAACATTCCTGGTTAGAGCCTGGTTCACCATGTGCACCTGCAACATTCCTGGTTAGAGCCTGGTTCACCATGTGCACCTGCAACATTCCTGGTTAGAGCCTGGTTCACCATGTGCACCTGCAACATTCCTGGTTAGAGCCTGGTTCACCATGTGCACCTGCAACATTCCTGGTTAGATCCTGGTTAACCATGTGCACCTGCAAAATTCCTGGTTAGAGCCTGGGTCACCATGTGCACCTACAACATTCCTGGTTAGAGCCTGGTTCACCATGTGCATCTAGAACATTCCTGGTTAGAGCCTGGGTCACCATGTGCACCTGCAACATTCCTGGTTAGAGCCTGGTTCACCATTTGCACCTACAACATTCCTAGTTAGAGCCTGGTTCACCATTTGCACCTGCAACATTCCTGGTTAGAGCCTGGTTCACCATGTGCACCTGCAACATTCCTGGTTAGAGCCTGGTTCACCATTTGCACCTACAACATTCCTGGTTAGAGTCTGGTTCACCATGTGCACCTAGAACATTCCTGGTTAGAGCCTGGGTCACCATGTGCACCTGCAACATTCCTGGTTAGAGCCTGGGTCACCATGTGCACCTGCAACATTCCTGGTTAGAGCCTGGTTCACCATTTGCACCTACAACATTCCTAGTTAGAGCCTGGTTCACCATTTGCACCTGCAACATTCCTGGTTAGAGCCTGGGTCACCATGTGCACCTGCAACATTCCTGGTTAGAGCCTGGTTCACCATTTGCACCTACAACATTCCTGGTTAGAGTCTGGTTCATCATGTGCACCTAGAACATTCCTGGTTAGAGCCTGAGTCACCATGTGCACCTGCAAAATTCCTGGTTAGAGCCTGGTTCACCATGTGCACCTGCAACATTCCTGGTTAGAGCCTGGTTCACCATGTGCACCTGCAACATTCCTGGTTAGAGCCTGGTTCACCATGTGGACCTGCAACATTCCTGGTTAGAGTCTGGTTCACCATGTGCACCTGCAAAATTCCTGGTTAGAGTCTAGTTCACCATGTGGACCTACAACATTCCTGGTTAGAGCCTGGTTCACCATGTGCACCTACAACATTCCTGGTTAGAGCCTGGTTCACCATGTGCACCTGCAACATTCCTGGTTAGAGTCTGGTTCACCATGTGCACCTGCAACATTCCTGGTTAGAGTCTGGTTCACCATGTGCACCTGCAAAATTCCTGGTTAGAGCCTGGTTCACCATGTGCACCTGCAACATTCCTGGTTAGAGTCTGGTTCACCATGTGCACCTGCAAAATTCCTGGTTAGAGCCTGGTTCACCATGTGCACCTGCAACATTCCTGGTTAGAGCCTGGTTCACCATGTGCACCTGCAACATTCCTGGTTAGAGCCTGGTTCACCATTTGAAATGATAAAAAGAGATCCAGGGACCATCCAACAACACGGGAAGATCCTCCACGTCACTTGGTGCAATAGAGGCTTCAACTGCTTCCAGTCAGCTGATTATTCGGTGATCCCACCCGCTACACCAAAGCTATGTAAAAAAAACGTGAATTCGTTTTTTCACTGTGAATAAGATTTTTTAGGGAAAATTCCTTTACGGAACTTTGGTCCAAAATGAAAAATAAAGTAGATAATTCAAATTTTAGAATTTTTACTTGATTTATAACCGAGAAAAGTTAAAAAAAACACTTTGCTTCATTTTCAAGTGCAACATGGACCTTAGCGATAACAGTTGCGCAGCGAGAGCGCACTCACTTGAAGCCTCTATAACACTTATCAGACCCATCATGTGCCTGCAATACTAACACATCGACTCCATTAGTACAACTAACAACAATAATTTTGACTCACGTTCTGCGAGAAGGCGATCAGCTCTGCCTGGTGGTCACGCGTCCCCTTCTTGGACTCCTTGTGGGGGTTTGCCCCGCGAGGGTAGGCGGGGGGCGGCGGCGGCACCGGCAGTTTGTTGTTGGCGTCGCGCCAGCTGTGGTAGTAGCGCTGCACCACCAGGGCCGCGTCCTCGGCGCTCAGGCCCTCCGCCTATATACCAAATTACATTATTATACCGTGGAGCGATGCAGAGCAGGGCTTGCTTCAATGTCAACATTATAAGAAATTATCGATCTTTTCAACATTGTATATAAAAAATTCTCGATCTCTGTTGCATTCTGTTTCCATAAAATAAGGAATTAAAAAGTTATAGTGTCACTTTTCAATCTAGGACTTACCAGGGGACAGAAACAGTAATTATATAACCTCATGCAGGAGGACAGAGACTGACCTGCAGTGACTACCTCAGGTGACAGAGACTGACCTGCAGTGACTACCTCAGGTGACAAAGACTGACCTGCAGTGCGACGTGCGCTTCTCGTGGACTGTTGTACGAGGCCAGCACCCTTTTGACGCGAGCCTCCACCTCCGCGCCCCACCGCCGCCGCACCGTGTAGCCGCGGAAATCTGAAACAAGTTCTATAATGTATCACACAACGGGCAAGTCCACAATTACATGTGATATAATAGAAAATAAATTAATGATTTTATGCGGTTGATTGGGTGAAGTGTCCCGGGATTTCCCTTGTAATGGCACAGCCAGTACTAGCCGGAGCAATGACAAGATATTGATCGTATATATCAGCAGCACAGTGAATTACATGCAAGGACACATTCGCAAGACTCACGCGACTGGATGACCACGGCCGCCTCGTCCTGGTCTAGCCGCCGCTGGTTCTCCTTCTCTCCCTCGCCGTGCGCCATCACGTTCATCAGCTGATCCTGCATCCACGTCTTCTTCGGGCTCAGCTGCTGCGACGCTGCAACCAGAGAAAACGTTATACCTACAAGTCTAAACCTAATCTTATTGCCTCTTCGCTCAAAGTATAAGAATGAAGATTTAAGAGGAAAAAATACGTAATCTTGTATTTTTCCTTCTAAAATGGTTCAAAATATGAGGGAATTAAGGCGGATTCAGATGGCGACAACGGCGATGCGACGCGATTTTGACGTAAAAGCTGTGAAATCCTATGCGGCGGCGAATTCGCCGGAAATCGCGTTAATTTTACAATGCTCTTTTTCTTTTAATCGCCCAATATGGCCGTCAATGGATGTTACATCAAGTGCGCATTATTCGCGTCGCGTCGCATGGTAAAAATCGCCATGTGAATCCACCTTTAGACGATAGGAGAGCAAATAAAAGATACAATTTATTTCAACTCGGGCTGAAAATTTAACTCACAGCGTCTGATCTGCTGGACGAGCTCCTCACGCCGCTTCCTCGCCAGCTCCTCGCGCTTCTTCTGCGCGAGTTTGCGCGACACCCAGCCCCGGAAGTAGCGCTGCAGCGTGAGCACGCTGGCCGCAACCTGCCAGCGAGTCTTCTCGAAGTGCACGCGCGCCAGCCACCGCCGGATGCAAGCCTGCACCATCACGATCTTGCGGAGCTGCAACGAATTTACACGTTATTTGTAAGTGTGGTGACTGCATGAACCACGTCACAGTGGTGAATTATTTGCAAGTCAGGTGTCTGAACCACGTCACAGTGGTGAATTATTTGCAAGTCAGGTGTCTGAACCACGGCACAGTGGTGAATTATTTGCAAGTCAGGTGTCTGAACCACGTCACAGTGGTGAATTATTTGCAAGTCAGGTGTCTGAACCACGTCACAGTGGTGAATTATTTGCAAGTCAGGTGTCTGAACCACGTCACAGTGGTGAAATATTTGCAAGTCAGGTGTCTGAACCACGGCACAGTGGTGAATTATTTGCTGCTCACCTGCTCCTCGTACTGCTTGGAGAGGTACTCGACGTGGTAGTACTTGAGGAACACCTTGGTCTTGCCGAGCGCCCAGCCGTCCATCTTGAGGCGCACCAACAACAGGCGGCATGTGTCGCGGTTAGCCACCACGCGCTCGTCGTAGCCGAACGCCAGGAAGTAGTACCTGGGGACCAACACACGGTCATTATAGCACCTGGGGACCAACATATGGTCATTATTGTACCTGGGGACCAACACACGGTCATTATAGCACCTGGGGACCAACATATGGTCATTATTGTACCTGGGGACCAACACACGGTCATTATAGTACCTGGGGACCAACATATGGTCATTATAGTACCTGGGGACCAACACACGGTCATTATAGCACCTGGGGACCAACATATGGTCATTATTGTACCTGGGGACCAACACACGGTCATTATAGCACCTGGGGACCAACATATGGTCATTATTGTACCTGGGGACCAACACACGGTCATTATAGTACCTGGGGACCAACATATGGTCATTATAGTACCTGGGGACCAACACACGGTCATTATAGTACCTGGGGACCATCACACGTTCATTATAGTACCTGGGGACCAACACACGGTCATTATAGTACCTGGGGACCAACATATGGTCATTATAGTACCTGGGGACCAACACACGGTCATTATAGTACCTGGCCGGGGACCGACACACGGTCATTATAGTACCTGGGGACCAACATATGGTCATTATAGTACCTGGGGACCAACATATGGTCATTATAGTACCTGGGGACCAACACACGGTCATTATAGTACCTGGGGACCAACATATGGTCATTATAGTACCTGGGGACCAACACACGGTCATTATAGCACCTGGGGACCAACATATGGTCATTATTGTACCTGGGGACCAACACACGGTCATTATAGTACCTGGGGACCAACATATGGTCATTATAGTACCTGGGGACCAACACACGTTCATAATAGTACTTGGGGACCAACATATGGTCATTATAGTACCTGGGGACCAACACACGGTCATTATAGTACCTGGAGACCAACACACGGTCATTATAGTACCTGGGGACCAACACACGGTCATTATAGTACCTGGGGACCAACACACGGTCATTATAGTACCTGGGGACTAACATATGGTCATTATAGTACCTGGGGACCAACACACGGTCATTATAGTACCTGGAGACCAACACACGGTCATTATAGTACCTGGGGACTAACATATGGTCATTATAGTACCTGGGGACCAACACACGGTCATTATAGTACCTGGAGACCAACACACTTACCGTCTGAGGAACTCTGAGAAGGTAAGGCGGTGTGAGAAGCCGTGCTGTCGGATGCGGATAGTCTCCATCACACCTGTGTAGCGAAGTTGCTTGAGGATCTTCTCGCGGTCGAATAGACGTGGCCGGCGACTGTCGTTGGGTTTGACGCAGCGCACGAACTGCGGGTAGCCGCTCACCTGCACGTCAGGTGTGGTAAGTACATGATTTCAATTGTTTGTAGTTTTAGTAACCCACCATTTTCTGCAGCAGGTCCATCAAGGAGTACCGGAAGTACGTGGCCACGGTCTGCTGCGCGCGTGACTGCGAGGCGAGGCCGCGGCTGCTGAACCGCTCCTGCAAGAATCTCCCATGTCAACTTGACCCAGCAATCTTTCTCATTTGCCCCATCGGTACATTTCTCAACTTTTGACTAAATTATCATTTAATATATTTTATTCTGTATTGCCCACGAAAGAGATAATTTATAAATAAACGTTAGATTTGACAGCCTGCATGACAATTTTTTATTGCAAAATGGATAGAGAGTATAAAATTATGCTACCATGATTTTTCTTTTCCAGTTTTCTTTTATTTTAGTCCCAGCATGATTATTTTTAAAAATTATTGCAAGTACTGTTGAATCCTTTGCATCCTATAAAATAAATAATAATAATAATAATTAATAAAAAAAGATAGAGAGCTTCAACGAATTAACTCCTCCAGAGAGCGTGGCCGCGCTTTCAATTATTTTTGTTAAAAAAAGTTCCGGCACTCAAAAATAAATAAGTAAATACATGAATAAAAAATCAGATTATCATAATTTGTTAACCTTTAATATTCATTTCCGCATTAACAACTTTTCACGATGCAGTTTGTCCATAGCGGCTTCAAGTAAGTGCGCCTCGCGATGCGCATTTGTGTCGCTAAGGTCCATCATGCACTTAAAAATGATTTTTTTTTTTAAACTTTTCTCGCGCAACTAACTGCCGCGACTATTGAGTCCAAGCGTTACCGCAAGCGTCTTTTTAAAGCGATGAAACTGACGAGCGGTGACTGCCCGCGCGGTCTGCAGCTACTTGCTATGCAAGACACTGAGAGTGGCCAATATGTCAGCTCCTAGAGTTGGCCAAATTATTTATTATGGATTTCAGTCGGTTTTACCTAATTTTAAACATTTATACTGAATATTAAATGAAAAAAGCAAACAAAAAAATTATTTATATCACTATTTCATTTTAAATTGTGATGTAAAAAAATCTAATTCTTGCATTATCCGCTTTATTTTCAGTTTGAACCTACTAAGAATTTTTCAATTAAAAGTTATTGGTTAGTAAGAAGCGAAATCACGTGTTTTTTTTTACATAGTCTGACTCACCCTTGAGCCGTCGTGCGGCCCTGGCGAGAGGGCGGTGGGCAGACCGGAAGGTGGCGGTCCGGCCACGCTGGAGTAGAGGTTTCCGGTCTTGGTGAGCGGACATTGGAAGAGGAAGCGCACCGTGTCGCGCTCGCTCTGTCTGAGCAGCTGGATCACCTCGGGTGGCAGGAAGTTCTTGTTCTTCTCCAGGAAACCCTCGGCCTGGTAAACCACGCGACCCGCGTAGTGGTGAACGGCGAAGCACAGCGCGTTTGACTTGGGCCGCACGTAGAACTTGCTCTTCACGTTGCTGTGGAATTTGGCTGCAACCAGAACACTTTCTGTGACTCCTCAAATCGTGTTGAACAACCATTAAAATTATTCATTTTAAAGGTGGATTTTCATGGGTGGCAACGACGACGCGGCGCGATTTGACGTAAAAGCTGGAAAATCGTATGCGGCGGCGAATTCGCCGGTAATCGCGTTAATTACGATGCTCTTTTTCTTTTAATCGCCCAATATGGCCGCTAATGGATGTTACAGCAAGTGCGCTTTATTCACGTTGCGTTGTAGGCTGGAAATCGCTCATGAAAATACACCTTTACTGTTTTTATATGTAGATAGCAATATATACGATAGTTTTATAGACCTATATGTATTGTATATTATGGGTTGCGATTCACGAAGCAGTTAGCCAGGTTTCTAACCACGTTTAGCTTAACAACGTTTAACTATACCTGTTTTTTACGTGTTAAACCACCTAGTTATATAAACGTGGTTTATAAGCTAAACGTGGTTGAAAACCTGGCTATAAGTGCTTCGTGAATCGCGTCCTATATTGTCAGTCGGCGCTTGACGCCTCTACTGAAGAGTGCGATGTTTCAATATACAATAATGGTTGCATTTTTTATTTCATAATTAGAAAATATACATAAAATTATGCTTTTCTGAATTTTTTCAGATTTTTTGGAGTGCGGGAACTAATTTTTAAAAAAAAATATTTAAAATATCTGAATTAGTGTGGTACACCTGATGAGACAACTGTGACGTTATTTTGTCGTGCTTTGATTAGCTATTGATGACATCACGGTTGCTGTGATTGTCTATTGATGACGTCACGGTTGTCCCATCAGGTGTACCACCCTAATTCAGATATTTTAATATATATATATATATATATATATATATATATATATATATATATATATATATATATATATATATATATATATATATATATATATATATATATATATATATATATATATATATTTTAGTTCCCGCACTCCAAAAAATCTGAAAAAATCAGAAAAGCATAATTTTATGTACATATTTTCTAATTATGAAATAAAAAAAAATGCAACCATTATTGTCTATATTGTCAGCTCGATTTGAGAAACTGACCGACAAGCGAAGAGTCGCTGGAGCGCGGGAAGCGGCTCTCCTCGTCCAGCAGCGCCAACAGGCCCATGGGCCGCGACAGCAGCATGTCCAGCACGGGCCGGTTGTCTGCAAACTCCACCAGGTCCACGGGGATACCCTCCGCCATGTACTCCTGGAACCACACGTCACAGATGCACAACTTCGCGAAACTAAAAACAAATTACTCGTGATACTGCTTATCATATTTAATTAACAAATTAATGAATCAAGATAAATTGACCCCTATACTGTACTCGACAGTCTGAAATGATCATTTAAATTAATAAAAGAAGTTTTTATAATAATTTAATAATTAATTAATAAGACAACAATTAGTAATTTCAGCACATGTCAAAAATATTTTTAACTATGAAGTCTTTTTAATTGATTATTATCTTTAAAAAAAGGTTATTAATGCGAAATTAAATAGAAAAATGAGTATAATTTTTAAACAATTCGAAAAATTAGAAATAAAAAAAAAAAAATCTCGTGAAACTTCACGAAATTTCAAAATTATAAATTGCCTTAAATGACGTCTGTATTGAAGGGATACCTGCTGCTCCCAGATGTGCTGGTTAAATTACCTGCTGCTCCCAGATGTGCTGGTTAAATTACCTGCTGCTCCCAGATGTGCTGGTTAAATTACCTGCTGCTCCCAGATGTGCTGGTTAAATTACCTGCTGCTCCCAGATGTGCTGGTTAAATTACCTGCTGCTCCCAGGAGTGCTGGTTAAATTACCTGCTGCTCCCAGGCGTGCTGGTTAAATTACCTGCTGCTCCCAGATGTGCTGGTTAAATTACCTGCTGCTCCCAGATGTGCTGGTTAAATTACCTGCTGCTCCCAGATGTGCTGGTTAAATTACCTGCTGCTCCCAGATGTGCTGGTTAAATTACCTGCTGCTCCCAGATGTGCTGGTTAAATTACCTGCTGCTCCCAGATGTGCTGGTTAAATTACCTGCTGCTCCCAGGAGTGCTGGTTAAATTACCTGCTGCTCCCAGGCGTGCTGGTTAAATTACCTGCTGCTCCCAGATGTGCTGGTTAAATTACCTGCTGCTCCCAGATGTGCTGGTTAAATTACCTGCTGCTCCCAGGTGTGCTGGTTAAATTACCTGCTGCTCCCAGGAGTGCTGGTTAAATTACCTGCTGCTCCCAGGCGTGCTGGTTAAATTACCTGCTGCTCCCAGATGTGCTGGTTAAATTACCTACTGCTCCCAGATGTGATGGTTAAATTACCTGCTGCTCCCAGATGTGCTGGTTAAATTACCTGCTGCTCCCAGATGTGCTGGTTAAATTACCTACTGCTCCCAGGTGAAGATGTGCTGGTTAAATTACCTGCTGCTCCCAGGCGTGCTGGTTAAATTACCTGCTGCTCCCAGATGTGCTGGTTAAATTACCTACTGCTCCCAGGAGTGCTGGTTAAATTACCTACTGCTCCTAGGAGTGCTGGTTAAATTACCTGCTGCTCCCAGATGTGCTGGTTAAATTACCTGCTGCTCCCAGGTGAAGATGTGCTGGTTAAATTACCTACTGCTCCCAGATGTGATGGTTAAATTACCTGCCTCTCCCAGATGTGCTGGTTAAATTACCTGCTGCTCCCAGGTGTGCTGGTTAAATTACCTGCTGCTCCCAGATGTGCTGGTTAAATTACCTACTGCTCCCAGGAGTGCTGGTTAAATTACCTGCTGCTCCCAGATGTGCTGGTTAAATTACCTGCTGCTCCCAGGAGTGCTGGTTAAATTACCTGCTGCTCCCAGATGTGCTGGTTAAATTACCTGCTGCTCCCAGATATGCTGGTTAAATTACCTGCTGCTCCCAGATGTGCTGGTTAAATTACCTGCTGCTCCCAGGTGAAGATGTGCTGGTTGAAGTAGTACTGGATCTGCTCGTTGGCCACATTGATGCACAGCTGCTCGAACGAGTTCTTCGCGAAGTTCTCAAAGCCAAAGATGTCGAGCAGTCCAATGGCGAGCGGCTCCTTGCTGCAAATAATCCGTGGTAAAGTCCAACCCAACAAGCCGTGGTAAAAGTCCATCCTAAGAAGGCAGCTGCAACACTCACCATGTGTACTTGTTGAGGGAGAGCAGTCTGTTGATTTGGTTGACGATCCAGTCGAACAGCCGGCCGTACAGCCCCTTGGCCATCGCATCCCTGGCGGCGCCTGCCTCGGCCACCGTGTTGTTGCGGGTGATGGTTTCTCCACGAGTAACCACCGAGTTGGAGGTGAGTGACTCCAGGAGGTCGCACGCCTCCACGCCAAGAAGCTTCGACACTGGGGACGTCGGACAGTCATCAGGACACTAGCCGGGACAACCGGACACTCTAGATTGTAGTCCCGGACACTTGACACACAAGCCTGAACACTAAAGTTCTCATGACTTAAATTTATAGAGGTACAGTAATAGTATTTAAAAATGATCCCATTAAAATTATGTAAAGTGAGGGTGTTTACATGAATTTTGGATAGCCAATTAAAGCATGATAATCCATGGAGATACTGCATTATATCAAATTAAAGCTTAAATTAAAAAAAAAAAAAAAAAAAAAAAAAAAAAACATAAGTAAAAAGCGTGCATGGAGTGGATTTGTCGTTTTCTGAATCAGAAAAGGAATATAATTATATATATATATATAATTATATTATATATATGTGTTAGAAAAAGTAAGTTTCAAGGGAGGTAACATTTGAATGCGTATTACCATAGAGAAATATATTTGAACAAATATATTTCTCTATGGTAAAACTACAATTACCTTTAAATGCGCTATATCCTCGCTGAAGTATCACGCTGCACACAATGCACTTACAACACACATACAGTTCACAATTAAAATAATAACATGAATTATTTTAATTGTGCACGTGTGAGTTGTGTGTGTGTTTTAAGTGCATTTTTTGCAGCATTATATTTCAGTGAGGATATAGCGCATTTCAAGGTAATTGTAGTATTACGCATTCATATATCTCTGAGCTTGAGAATCAACAGTTATCAGAAAAAATGGTTTTCACTGAGTCTCACTATTGAGTATTGACAGTTCGGCTGAACAATTTCCGTCAAATCTGACCTCTGTGAAGCGGGGCGAGGTCAACGACCCGGCTCTTGTCGGTGTTGTCCGTGGACGCCACTTCCCCGAACTCGAGGTCCCCGAGGTGCAGGATGGCTGCCAGGACGAAGTACACCGCGTCCACCTCCTCTTCTTTGAAACCCAGTAGCTTGAATCCCTCCTTCACCTGCTGGAAGCGGCCCACGTTGGTTTGCTTGGTGGCTGGGTCAGTGCGGTCCCCGGACAGGTAGCGGTGCTTCCCCCGCAGCGCGGTGTCCAGCTGGAACTGTTTGAGGCGGCGGTCCCACTCCAGACCGTCGTACAGGTAGTAGAACACGTGGAAGTTCCGCTCCCCCCTGCAACACACGTACTGGACACTGTTATTCTGGACACTCTATTATAGGGTAGCGCCATGAGATTGTTGGGTTGCCTGCTTACAGGATAACGACCTGATGGTTACCCCCCCTCCCTTCCCCTTCCGAAGAGCAACAGTATGCTGAAAAGCATTGGGAAAAAAATAGAAAATGTAGCACAAAATTAATTATAAATTATAGACAGCAGTTATTACATTTATATCGTATTCATATCATCTGCTAGTTTATATAGAATACACCAGTTACATTTTTGTGTCCTTAAATAATCATAAGTGTCAACAAAGTCAATTTTTCTATTTTTTTTCAATGGTTTTACGAGTACTCTTGCTCGTCGGTAGGGGAATGGAGGGGAGGTAAACGTTAGGCCGTTATCCTGTAAGCACTGTAAGCAGGCAACCCCAACGACTATATACTGGTTATAGTAAATAGTTCTCGTGACGCTACCCTATAAGACATGGACACTTGAATCCCTCGAAGATGAAGTACGGTCACAGAGAACACCAAGGGACGATATTTGAAAGCGCATTAATGTTATCTCATGAAAAATTTTGACTTTCAAAAATGTCCAACTCGTTTAAAAAAAATTTACAGCTGTAGAATAAATAAGTACTTTGCGCGGGTAAAAAATATGAAGATTTTTTTTTTTTTTTTTTGACAGCTTGAAGTAATTTAATTCACTCTAGTTCCGTGGAGCGGGGAAAGCGAGAAAATCGCATATTGTAGCCAATCTGAGGCTGGGGATTTTATCGCCAGCATGGCTACCATATGAAATTGAAGCAAGTGCGCTTTTCTCGCCCCTCTCGACATCGCTCCATGGAAATGCACCTTTTAGTCCTAAAAGAATCCTGCCAACGGTGCAATTTTTTTTTTATGGAATGAAAGGAACTTCCCCCCTTGCAAAGGTGGATTTTCAAGAGCGACAACGGCGATGCAGCGCGATTTGACGTAAAAGCTGCGAAATCCTATGCGGCGGCGAATTCACCGGTAATCGCGTTAATTAATACGATGCTCTTTTTCTTTTAATCGCCCAATATGGCCGCACAGCAAGTGCGCTTTATTCGCGTCGTGTCGCAGGCTGGAAATCACTCATGAAAATCCACCTTTACAGGTAAAACGCTACTCACGCGGCCTGCTGCACGACGCGGGACTGCTCCAGAAGGTACACGGAGATGCGCGCGCCGGTTACCTTGCCGCTGTTGGTCATCGTGAGGTCGAGGTACTTGCCGAACCGTGACGAGTTGTCGTTGATGCCCGTCTGTGCGTTCCCGAACGCCTCCATGATTGGATTCACCTGCAGGATTCGCTCCTCCAGGTTGCGGTTCGGGGCCTGGAACACGTGACTCCATTTGTAACCCAACGATTGAATAATAATGGTTGCATTTTTTTATTTCATAATTAGAAAATATTCCTAAAATTATGCTTTTCTGAATGTTTTCAGATTTTTTGGAGGGCGGGAACTAATTTTAAAAAAGTATTTAAAATATCTGAATTAGTGTGGTACACCTGATGGGACAACCGTGACGTCATTTTGTCGTACTGTGATTGGATATTGATGACGGAAAAAATTCAGAAAATCATAATTTTAGAAATATTTTCTAATTATGAAATAAAAAAATGCAACAATTATTGTCTATTGGTCCCTCGCTACCAAAAAAACAACAATCTCAAATGATTTTAACAACAAAACACAGAAAATAATTATATAATCAAAATGTACAGTCGTCGCCTCGGAAAATTTTCATTTGTGTCAATCACCATGCCTCGTAAGAATAACACAGGGTGATTAACAAGGCTGCAAGTGGGAAATTTTTCAAGGTGTACCTTCTCATGGCGTTGTGTTCACCCATCTGCCAATGCCACGGGCCGCTGAGCACAGAAGATTAACTGTGTCTCATGTGAACACTGCCGCATCATGATCGTGTCAACACAATATCACTGCACATCTGCCAGCAATTCACAACGATTAAGGTGAAGGCCTGTTACTTTTAGAAAAAGACTATCCCTACACAAGTAAAGTTTCCTGAGCAAGGACGCATGTTTAACTGCTGCTGGCAAGTTTACCAACCTGTACATCTCGCCAGAGAGCGTTAATTGAAGAGAGATCGAACGCTTATAAGGGGATGTTTCTATACCCAAGAATGCGAAGTAGAAAACGAATAGCAAAAAAGTGCATTTTGGTAGATATAGGGGCTAATTCAACTGGCGAGTACTTGGTGGCGCTGATCATCCCTTAGTTAACACATTAGACAGCGCCCTCGCAATGTCGTCAAGAGAAGCTCTCGGGTATGAAAATTTTTATACTTTTTTGAGCACTCCACAAGTTAAACTTGAAAATTCAGGGGAATACAGTTAGCACTACAGTTAGACTCTCTTCAAATTAAAGCTCTGTGATCTCGCTTTAACAATCATACATAATCGTGCTCCTTGAGTGCTAGAAATAAAGCCGGTATTACGCGATAAAATTTTGCATACAATTTTTTCTTGATGCAAGAAAATTTCATCTCCATACAAACAAATGGAGTTGAAGTTTTCCTGTAAGTAAAAATTGTATACAATGATTTAAAAAATTGTATCGTGTAATACCGGCTTAAGTAAACGTAAATAAAAAGCTCTATAATGACTACAAGATTTATTCCGATGTATATTTTTTGTATACATCAATTCAGCATTTCAACATTGTTTAAGGATGAATCTCAGTAGATTGATATCTCGCAATCGTATTCACTGTAACTGAGAGTGGCAGCGCTGCTAAATGTTCGGCATGGCCCGGTTCTTGCTGGCTAAAATTGCCCGCGCAGCCAGTGAGAACCGGGCCATGCCGCTGCGATTCAGTGGCGCCGCCACTCTCAGTTACAGTGAAGCTCGGTCAAGCTGGTCAAATTTCTGGCCATAAAACACCTAGGTCTCTGTAGGGTCTCTCTGATATTAATTGTACCTTGCCGAGGTAGACGAGTTGTTTGAGCAGCAGGTTCGCGCTCTCCGTCTTTCCTGCGCCGCTCTCCCCGCTGATGACAATGGCCTGGTTTTGTCGCTGGTGCATCAGCGCTTGGTAGGCCGCGTCTGCCACGGCGAAGATGTGTGGCGGGTTTTCTGAGCGCGCCTGTCCGCGGTACCTCCGTTGTTCCTGCAGTGACATACGATGATAAACTGCTGTTTGCCAAATAGTGGATCAGCTGACTCACCGAGTCCGAGTAGAGTCCGCAGTCTGCGAAGGGGTTGACGGCCACCAGGATGTCGCCGATGTAAGTGTAGATCTGCTGCTCCTCGTAGCGTCGCTCAAGCTGCTGAACGATTGCGTCCTGGAAACACACCCTCGATAACTTATACATGATTTTCATGCAGCCTCCATGAGCGCCGCCATAACGTACTTTCAGCAGATGCGCACAGTGTTATTTAAATGGAGAATATAAAATGGAATAACTGTCTTATAAAAATTGATGTAAGACTAAATGGAAAATTTTAGTGTGATGAGTAAACAAACTCTTAATAATCCCCCCGCAAGGCACAAATTTCTCCCTTTTTTTCTTTTTTTTTCTTTTATTAGGAATTTCTTTACTTGCATGCTTACGGGCTTTCCGCTACGCCTTATACGTATACGTTATGGCGTCAAAACAGCTGGAGTGGAGGGGATGAACATCGTCCGCGCGCGGTCATGGTCAACGTGGCTCAAATTGCCTGTCCTAATCCCGGTAATATCTATCCATATCGCCTTTATTTTCTATCCTTCCCCATACATTTTGACCCATAAATGAGTATTTTCCGCACCCCCATAACCACTACTTCTCCTGCTCATGACGTGATTGCTTCCTGTGCCATATTTTACATGTTGTCGCCTGCATCATCAAACTACATTTTTGCACCCTATCCCCATAGTCTTACTTGGCCCGAAATCCCCACAAACACCACCAAGATCTGCACCGACGGCGGCTCCAGGCAGGCTCACGCCCAGACCCTTCAGCGCTCACCGTCGCGACCCTCCTACTCACCGGGGCTTCGCAGCGAGCAGCCGAAGCCACCTGCCTTCTGCCACCGGCGGCCTGGTATAGGCACAACGCTTCAGCGCCATCCATTTTCAGGGCTAGTTGCTTGCATGTTGGTATTCTTATCATCACCTTCCCATCTTGCATATTTCATCTCATAATATAATCAAAAATCGTATACTCATTGTTCAAACCTTTATTATCCCTCCAATATAACTTAGTTAATTACAAGAACAACAAAGAACTGGGTGCATGGCTTGTTCGGACTATTCTCACCTCGGAGAGCGCGTCCAGCGCGGCCAGGTCGTCCATGTACATTGGCTGTGGCCTCGAGAGGCGGTCTGACTTGAGCTGGCCGTGCTTGGTTGTGACCTCTGGGGCACGGGACACTCGGCCCTCCAGTCGCTGCCGGTCGATCTCAGCCCGGAGGGCGTGTCTGGCCTGCTCAAAAATCACGTAAAGTTATTGGTACGAATAGCAATTTGGTTCCTGCTAATTATTACATTAATGAGGGCTTGTTCCGCTTTCTAGACCGGAGTATGTTTAGGTCCCCCTTCAAAAAAAAAATAATAATAATAATAAAAAAAAATCATCTGAGGTACCGAAAGTATCTTGTTGTTTACATGGTACTGGCAGCAGTGTGTATTGAATTTGTGGAGTGAAAATGGATCTCATACCTTGATGCCAAATGTCTTTTATGACGTCACACATTTTAAAACGCGACCCTCTTCGACACACACAAAAATAAAGTTATAATAAAGACAACATATAAATTAGTTAATATATATTTCATAATATATTAAATAGGGCATTTTGTCTGCACAATGCAATTTCTTAATAAACATGACTCTCTTCCTGAATACCCTTTCTTCAGATTTTATGCAATTATTACTATAGGCGCGACCCCCTCTTCAAATATTGCCTTTCAAGAAAAAAAAAAAAAAAACTAAATTTTTCAAAACCTTGCAATTAATGACGAAAATAACTAAAAACTGGTGGTTGACCCAATTACTATATTTTATTATACGTACATATATTATCATATATATACTATGTATATATTATGTTCTTATGTGCCCGTGTATTAAATCCTTTTCTTATTGATTTTTTGTCGTAAGTATAAGGCTGCGTGCAGTATACGAGTATTTCGTCCGGAATAATGAGCTGTACGTTATACTGGTGAGCGCAACTATGAGCTTTATTTTACATCAATTTACAACTATGAAATCAATTTACAGTTCATAATTGCGCTCACCAGTAACAGCTCATCATTCCCGACGAGAAACACTGCATATATAGCTTACTTATGTGACAAAAAATCAAGAAGAAAAGGATATAATGCCCGGGCACGGCAGCACCATATAACACATATTGTATATATACGTGCAGGTATTGGGCGCGATTCACGAAGCAGTTAGCCAGGTTTCTAACCATGCACGTTTAGCTTAACCTGTTTTCCGTGTTAAACCACCCTTGTTAAACGTGGTTAAGCTAAACGTGGTTAAGAAACCTGGCTAACTGCTTCGTGAATCGCTCCCATTATATATCCATTTTTAAGGGGGAAAAAAATAACGATTTTTAAAACTTAATAAAATAAAATATTTTTGTGTTATTACTAAACACTGTGGATATTTAAAAGTAATGGGGGCACGTCATAAAATTTAGACGTTCTGCGGAGAGAAGCCGGCCAAGTGACTTACATAATCATCACGGGAGGTGGGCATTCCAGCCCGTGTTCATGTGTGATCAATTAAATAACTGTACACATCATTACAATATTTTGTGTCTATTAAATCATTTAGTAATTTCCCCGTTACTGTAATATAATATTATAGGTCTGTTCGTAAATTATTCACAATCAGAAATAATCGATTATTTGTTATAGAGACCTCCGTGTCTTATGGCCAGGGATTTGATCAAAGCTTCACTGTAATTAACTAAGAGTGGCGGCGCTGCTAAATGTTCGGCACGGCCCAGTTCTTGCTGGCTAAAATTGCTCGCGCAGGTAGCGAGAACCGGGCCGTGCCGCTGCGATTCAGTGGCACCGCCACTCTCAGTTACAGTGAAGCTCAGCCAAGCTGGTCAAATTTCTGGCCATCTGACAAGGAGGTCTCTGTAGGGTCTAGGGTCTCTGATTTGTGGTGAACCTTATGTAACATGCACAGAAGGTTCATCACAAATAATCTGTTCTTTCTGATTGTGTATTTAACGAACAGACCTCACACTAAATTTTTAGATGCTGAATTGGTTTTCAGTACTTTATGTCAGTACAAAATTGCTCCAGGCAGTACAAAATTTCTCCAGTTTCGTCTTACTTCCAGCACTTTTGACCTATAAAACATTTATTCCAAGTACAAATTTGGTACTGAAAAAAGAGAGTCAAAAAAAGTACCAAAAATTTACTCTCTTTTTTCAGTACCAAATTTGTACTTGGATTAAGGGTTTTATAGGTCAAAAGTACTGGATGTAAGACGAAATTGGAGCAATTTTGTAATGACATAAAGTACTGAAAACAATTCAGCATCTAAAAATTTAGTGTGAGCCAATAATTATGCAATGATGACTTTTTTTACTGTGTTGTGTATTTTTATACCATCAGTTTATTTTCGAGAGTTATTCAAATTAATGCACACATGAAAAGATTTTAAATAAAACCTATACTCCACATATAGCTGCAGGCAAACTATTTCAATTTTCACTAATACGTTCACATGACGGTGTTTAATATGGATCCGTCGACGACGCCTCATATAAGAATACAATACATATCGTCAACGAATTCGTATTGCGTATTGGACACCGTCATGTGCAAGTAGTCGTACAGTACCAAGATCTTAGAAGCCATATGTACCTGACTGCTAGCCCCTCCCCCCCCCTTGAGCAGCTCTATTCGTAATTAAACATGTACCTGACTGCTAGCCCCTCCCCCCCCCTTGAGCAGCTCTATTCGTAATTAAACATGTACCTGACTGCTAGCGGTGGCCCCCCTCTTTAGCAGTGGGTGTTCCAGCAGCTCGCGCGCGAACGGCCGGTGCTCGAGGTCCTTGACGAGACACTCGCTGGCAAAGTCGGACACCTCCGCGTCCCACTCGTCCGGACGGGACAAACTGGGCGGCGGGTTACGTGGAATCTGCACAGTGGACAATTTAGGACAGTCCTGGATAGGTCTGAACAAGTTGATAATTGTTACCAAGTTATCAGGTTTCAGACACTAGCGATGACGTCATCAATACCTAAATCAAATTTGAACAAAAAATTTACTGCTTTGTTTTAAATGTTAAAGACAGAGAATAAAACATGTTGAAAATTTGAATAAAACCTGTTGTTGAATGTGATTAAGCCTGATTGCATGCCCCCTTCATGATCAGCTGCGCACTTTTGTCGTGGACTATCTTATTAAGGCTGACTGCACGTACACTCACGCAAACACTCGGGGCTTCCCAAATTTTACATTTACATGCATGGGGATCGAGGTCACCCTCTCTCAGGGGAGGAAAGTCACGTGACGCGAGTGCGCGCGCTGCTTAATGTCGTCACCATCTGTGGGGAGATATAATGCGTAACCATAGCTCAAATTGTACACTTCTAAATTTAATTAAGTCACATGTCTTCGATCCCCAGCGTGTTTTACGTCTGCCATATTGAGTATTTGAGGTCTACTGTGTCCATAAAGGTAACTATGGGGCTAACTTTTCACAGCTTAATTTAATTAAGGCAGCTAGTGCAGTACGTTGTACACAGTAGACAGCAGTGACAGAGTAACTTAAAACTACTGCCTCACTTGCTAGAGCTACAAAAAAAAAAAAAAAAAAAATGCAGATTTGCAATTTCGGGGAATGTAAACAGAGCACCCAGTCTATCAATGGGCGTATTCGAGAAGTCGCATGGATATATCGAAGAAACATATCCGTGTTTTTTAAGAAAATTTGCGAGTCCAGATCTTTACGGAAGTCGTCACTCCCGCCTTTCTACCGCCAGAGCCCGCCACCAGCAAGAGTCCTCATTTTATCTGCCTGGCGTGAGCGATCAACCACAGATATGTCGCTGCTCTGTGGGAAATAGTTCAACTGTTTTTTTTTTGTTTTTTTTTTTTATCTGATGGACTGAGTGTGTGACGTCACTTCCTTTATCTGTGACTTATCTGTCGTAGAAGACAGATTTATTCTCGAATACGCCCAATATCAAAAGAGTTTGGTTCAGCCCGCCTACTAACCTGGAAGAGTGCGCGCATGGGGTGCAGTTCGGACAGGGGTGGGTCCCCCTCGGCCAGCTCGAGGGCAGTGACTCCCAGGGACCAGATGTCGCAGCGAGCGTCGTAACTTGCGTCCAGTTGCTGTTCGCAGGCGATCACTTCCGGTGCCATCCAGTAGGGGGTGCCCACCTGCACAGACTTGCTCATTACTGATAGCTTGTATACACCTAAAAATTAAATCAATGTAACTTGATCCCATTCAGAAAATAGTGAAAATACAAAGGTTATTTCTGGGGTAAAAATATAAGCCTGTTAAAAGCAATATTAAAATTCCGATAGAATTACATTTTAACGTAGTAAGAGTCAGAATCTTATTAGGGGTTGTTTTTATCATGTTTTAAATAACACCATTTGATTCAGCGGGCTGCGAAACCCTTAAAAAAATTTTTATTGCAGATCGGACCAACTTTTTGTATCAATTTATTTTAACATCAACATGCAAATCCCATAAGGAAGAGAATTCTCCACCTCATGCAGAATATGTGTTAAATAAAGAACATGAAGTTTTGATACAATTATAGATCTTATGCTTCATGTAAATAGGGCACAAAATTGCATCAAAACTTCGTGGTTTTTATACGACACTTATATTCTGAAGCGACGAAATGTAAATTGTGACTCCACACCTAAAAAAGCATTGAAGAATGATTCTAAAACAAATATAACACATGTCCCTGAAACTTGCAACCCTTGGCTTTATGTGTGCCAAATTTCAATCTCCCATCTCAAAGGGATCTCGCTGAAAACATATAATATATAGCACGAAATCAGAGCAACACTCCTAGCCCAGGTAAGTGCAATTTTTAGGTTAAATTTATATAAAGCAGGCAGCTCATTATTGTAAATGAATTTTGCTAGTGAGAAAGCTCCTCTCCGGACGATATGTTTATCATGCCTCCATTTATTTAATTATATCACCTAAGGTGGATTCACATGGCGATTTTTACCATGCGACGCGACGCGAATAATGCGCACTTGCTGTAACATCCATTGGCGACCATATTGGGCGATTAAAAGAAAAAGAGCATCGTAATTAACGCGATTACCTGCGAATTCGCCGCCGCATAGGATTTCACAGCTTTTACGTCAAAATCGCGTCGCATCGCCGTTGTCGCCATCTGTATCCGCCTTAAGGCGGATTCACATGGCGACAACGGCGATGCGAAGCGATTTTGTCATACAAGATGTGAAATCCTTTGCGGAAGCGAATTCGCCATTGCGGCGGCGAATATCGTGTTAATAAATTACGATGCTCTTTTTTTAATCGCCAAATATGGCCGCCAATGGATGATACATTGCAGCAAGTGCGCATTATTCGCGTCGCAAGCTCGAAATCGACATGTGAATCCGCCTTTAGCGCGCGTTGAAATCTGAAGTTATACACATAATATAAAAGCCGTGTATTTTAATTAGCTATAAGAATGTATCCCAAATATTTTGGAGAACAAGAATCTTGTTCAAGGAGTGAAACATCTTTAATTACTTGCTTGATACATTGTTCATATTATACATGAACATATACATCTTTATACATGTGTAAATAGGTTTCTGCACTATTTTGAGCAAAGTAGATTTAATCACGTAATATACGTAATAAAAGACAATTGTGTACTTGCTCGACATTGAACTTGAGCCTGCCAAGATGGACGTTGTCTTATATAGACACGCAGCCTCCCTGACAATTGAAGAGTGAAAACAATTATTTCAAAAGGATTTCTACTAGAAATCAACGTTAAACTATATAATAGAGTATAATCGACATAATTTTGTTTATTGCAGAAATGGATAGAGGGTGCAAAGTTATGCTACCCTGATTTTTTTCAGATTTTTTAGAGCCCGGGAAATATTTTTAAAAAAATTATTGAAAGTCTTTTTTGTGACGTCACGCGGCGGTAAGTCCTATCTTTTTCGGAGCGGCGTCTCGTGACGTCACAAAAAGGACATTCAATAATTTTTTAAAAATACTTCCCGGGCTGTAAAAAATCTGAAAAAAATCAGGGTATCATAACTTTGCATACCTTCTATCCATTTCTGCAATAAAAAAAATGAGGTTGATACTCCATTAACTCACGGAGGTACTGCGGCGGCCGAGCGTCGCCCCCAGGTGTGACGACACACCGAAGTCGACGAGCTTCACGGCCGCATCGTCAGTCAATAAAATGTTGTGTCCCTTCACGTCGCGGTGCATGCAGTGGTTCTGGTGCAGGTACACCAGCGCCTGTTAAAAGAGTAAAAGTGATAAGTGTTCGTAAGGCCTTGCAATGACCACAGTGTTATATGTACTCGCTTGCAATCAACTTTCTCACGCACATGGTCAGACTGAGTCTACGCCTCAAATATGACGCTGTACGTCCGTCAGGATAGGAGAGGAAATATTTAGTTTTCCGAGCGCCAAGTTACCATCAATGTTTTTTTTTTTTTTTTTTTTTTTTTATTGACATTGAGTTATACAGTAGTGTCCAGAAAAGGCATAGCCTTATAACTCTAGTGCACATTACATTAAAATGCTGTCAAATCACAAAATGTATTCTTATAATTTAATTAATTTTGAATGATAATATTTCTACAAGGTAACATATATATTTTTACTAACTTAAGACATTTTATCAAGTAATTATCCCAAATAGGCGTAACAACTTTATCCTCCGTACATCGATCGTCCACTTAACGCAGTGTTGGTATATATTCGTAATCGGAAGGCGTGAGTTCGAAGGCATAACAACCGACCATCCGAACTAGCGTTTTCATGGTTTTCTCAGTCACTAGACAAATGCTGAGATAGATTGCTAGACTATATGGCCGGTTTGGAAGGATCGCATCACAGTGCTGGCGGGTCGGAGAAGTTATTATACTTGGACAAACATCAGTGCTGGTATGTAACATTGTACACAATCGTACGGGAATGTTGTGGACAACATCGTTTTCTTATCACTCACTGATTGTACGTTCTCGCCATGCAAGTCTCACATGGTTAGTGCAAAGACGCAAGAAAATGCACAAAAATTATAAATGCTGAATCTGCTAATGGAGTATCGACCTCAATTTTTTTTATTACAGAAATGGATAGAGGGTGAAAAGTTATGCTACCCTGATTTTTTTCAGATTTTTTAGAGCCCGGGAAGTATTTTTAAAAAATTATTGAAAGTCCTTTTTGTGACGTCACGCGGCGTTAAGTCCTATCTTTTTCTTAAGGAGCGGCGTCTCGTGACGTCACAAAAAGAACTTTCAATAATTTGTTAAAAATACTTCCCGGGCTCTAAAAAATCTGAAAAAAATCAGGGTAGCATAACTTTGCACCCTCTATCCATTTCTGCAATAAAAAAAATTGAGGTCAATACTCTAATATATTACATAATTTCTTTATTTATTATTTCACCAAATACAAATAGATACATCGCTCATGGCACAAATTATTATATAAACATGATAATGTTTTTAGGGTGGGGATAACATGCAGAAAGCACCGCATAGCTTAAAAATATAACACTCTTCAAAAATGTTGGCTGAATTTTTGACATCTTATAATCAGTGGATTTTTAATCATGATTTTTCAGGTGGTTTCATTGCGTATTTTCAGTATTGTCACCACTGTCAGTATATAGCTTGTACTGACTACTGAAAATACGCAACGAAACACCTGAAAAATCATGGTTTAAGGCGTTAAAATTCCACTGATTCAAAAGTCAAAAGTTCAGCCAAATTTTTTAAGAGTGTATATATTATTATAGTTTAAATTGGCAAAAAATAAGGGCCTAATTAAACACTTTAAAATCCGTCCACATTATACCTCCAGCAAATCAAGTTATATGGCAATATTATGTTAGGCCTAACATAATAAATGAAAACTAAAATATTTGTCGTCTTGAAAAAAACATTTTCCGCCATAAATATTTTTGGGACGAAGATAACTTTGCTGCATGTACTAAGTTGCTGCTGCTCAATGCTGATGCATGAAAACTTAATAATTCATTAAAGAGCGCGCTTAATTTAATACCTGACAAGGAAAAGGTTCACAATTAACAAATTGCCTTTTAATTTAAAGCAATTTAACGTATCGATTTCATGTTCTCAATACCTATATAATTAATATAATTATTTCCTATTAAAATTACACAATCAAAGCTTAATAGTTTTCTATCAAAGCATACACGTATATAGGTTGGAAAAGTTTCTTATTTTACCCAAAGTTCATGCGTTCTAAAACTATTTCTGCATCAAGAAGGATGAAGTTTGCGTGCAAATTTTGAGCGCGATGAACCTCTTTGATGAAACAGCTGGAGCAAGTCTGAAACTTCGACAGTGTTCTTTGGCACTCGTTTGAACGGATAGACGGGCATTTAATACACGACTCGTGTCAACTTGCAGGCACGACAATAAACAATAATGGTTGCATTTTTTTATTTCATAATTAGAAAATATAATACTTAAAATTATGCTTCTCTGAATTTGTTCACATTTTTTGGAGTGCGGGAACTAATTTAAAGAATATATAAAATATCTGAATTAGGGTGGTCATTTTGTCGTGCTGTGATGACGTCACGGTTGTCCCATCAGGTGTACCATCCTAATTCAGATATTTTAAATATTTTGTTTAAAATTAGTTCCCGCACTCCAAAAAATCTGGAAAAATTCAGAACAACATAATTTTAGGTATATTTCTAATTATGAAATAAAAAAATGCAACCATTATTGTCTATTGTCGTGGCTGCAATTTGACACGAGTCGTGTATTAACCCATTAGCGCCCAGAGGCTCCATGTGGGCTTGCAAAATTTGTTAATGAATTAAAGTAATTATAAATTCGGTTTTCAGAGTAAGAGCAAAACTGATGGTTGTAATCAAAAGTAAATAGTATGGGGATCATAATGAAAAAAAAATTTTGATCAAAAACCAAAATTTGAACTTACAAGGATAGTTCAAAATTATTGAACTTTTTTGAATGGCATTTTGAAAAAGTACTTTTTTTTACCATTCAAAATAAATTATATAATGTAAAAAAATTTGAACAAAACTTACATTTCCATATCAACCATTGAACTCAGAATATGGATATGTAATTTTTTTGGGGTGAAATTTTTTTTAAGGGCATTAAAAAGGCGATTCAAAATAGATGTCCCGTATGGAGCCTCTGGGCGCTTACAGTATCATATAGCTTAGAAATAGCAATCCAATATAAAACATCATATTTACATTTTTTAACTCCGCATTTTCCAGAAAAGGGTTAATTTGAATGATATTTAATTAAAAATCTTCCCCACCCACAAATTTGATCCTTTTGGGGGTGGGGTAGTTTTTGAAAATATCAAAATTTTGCTAATTTTTCGTTTCATATATAGAAAACCTGTACTAAAATTGGTTTTAAAATTTAATTTGAATGTACTTTTGTCAGTTTGTCAGAGTCCTTATTTGGGGTTAATTTGGGGTTGGGGTAACACTATAGAATGTTTAATATATTTTACTAAATAATTTATTTTTTTCTGCTTTTCATCCTATAAGGCATAGACAATTATTATTATAAGACACTAATAGGAACAATTAAGGTATCCCTAATCAGGGTACCTTGCTGGTGTAAATATCATGACACAGAGGCTATAATTATAATAAAGGCAAGGGCCGGGTTGTCCTATTTCTGTAGCTTCTTAGATTATTTCACAAAACTGAAAACAGTAGTAATTTTTTACGTATAGTTTAGGATTTTTGTGTCAATATATCGCTCTTGCTCCGCAATTATGAGCCATCAGCTTTCCCTTGATTTCATTGCAATAATGAGCTATCTGCTTTTTCAGATGAGCGCAACAATGAGCTTTGTTTTATACCAATTTACGGCTCATGAAAGAGCAGATAGCTCATTATTGCAACGAAATCATGGTTAGCAGATAGCTAATTATTCCGGACAAGGGACAATATGCATCGGAGAAAGCTATAATGCTTGCGCTCCAGTGGAGTACATTTGTGGGGTCACTCATCGTCTTGGCGACGGTGTTTACCTTCTGTAGATATTGAAGCCCTCTTCAAAATTTTTATGTAGAAAAATAAAATGTTGTCCAAGAGAAGAACAATTATATGCACCCACAAAAATAGAATCGCGCTAGAGCTGCAACTAGCAATGACCATACCTGCGTCATTCCATTTATTTATATCAATAAGTGAAAACCAAAAAAAAAAAGTGTATTCAATTTACAGTACATAATAACGATGCCATTTTCCTTACGGGGTAATCCATAGCAAAGCACCATTACCGCGGCCTTCCGCATATATGAACCTCCACACTACTATTCTCTTCCACAAACCATATGAACTTGCTCAGAAACACTCATTATCGGACAAATCAAATCTAAACTGCATCACCAAAATTATAATTTTTTCTCAAAATGTAATAATTTATAAGGTAATAAGAGCTCATGATATAGGAAAACATAGACACTGAACTTGTCATAATAGCCTTTATTGTAACATATAATTTACCCTAACAAAGGTCATATGACCTAACCTATATGACCTATAGGTTAGAGTAACCTTGTTCCTATAGTGTGTTTTATAATAACAATTATGCCTTATAAAATGAAAAACAGGAAAAGAAAAGATTTCGAGAAAATATACAATACATTCTATAGTGTTACCCAACCCCAAAATTAACCCCAATTAGGGACTTTTGGCAAAATTACTTCCAAATTATTTTTTAAATCAATTTTTGTATGGTTTTTCTATATTCAAACCATAAATTAGAATACATTATAATTTTAAAAAAATTACCCCTACCCCCAAAATTATAAAATTTGAAAGTTAGGGGGAATTATTACTAATTCAAACATTAATTAACCCTTTCCAGCAAAAAAATAATTAAAAAAAGTAATTAATATTGAATTGCTATTTTAAAGTAAAATGACACTGTAGGCGCCCAGAGGCTCCATATGGTACACAAACTTCAAATGCACATAAAAATTCGAATTCAATAAGAAAAATTTTTTTTTTTGTAAATTTGGGTTACATTCACTTAGTTTTATAAGAATTTCATAGTGGCAAGAAAAAATTTCACCAAAAGTTTTTCTGGGCGCTAATGGGTTAAATGCACGTCTAATAGAATGTGACTACTGAACATTAATTCAATCACATTTGTCGTCCCTACACTGCACCATAGACGCACCTTGTCCGCTGGCACTCCGCTGTAGAACTGACCCCCGCACGAGTGATATAACAGTACACTGCACGCTCCAGCGATCGCTACAAAGAACTCGCCGCGTCACCCAACTTTATTGTAAAAACTCGTATTTTATAACCCACTTTGAAACCACACAAGACGGAACTAGTTTATCGTTAATTGTGTTTGTTCAAAAAACTTAACAGGATGGTAGTTTCATCGGCTATATCATTACATAAAATTATCATTACACGTTTATATGCAAATTGATGAGGGCAGAGCTGAGCGCAACGTGAGCAACAATTAAGGCGCTGCACTTTGACAAGGGCGGACCACAGTAGAGAGAAGATAGTTGCCAAACTCCTATGCTTGCCGTACGGGGGCGCTGAAATCAATTTTGAAGCGTTTGTGAAAATTTTAACATATTGGGGGACATTCACAAAGCACTTTAACCCCCACTTTAGCCCCGATTTTTAACCCTGGTGCTAAACATGGGGCTAAACTATGAGCTTAACATGGTTAGCCCCTGATTTAGTACCATGTTTAGCACCAGGGTTAAAAATCGGGGCTAAAGTGGGGGTTAAAGTGCTTTGTGAATGTCCCCCATTGTGTTTAGAGCTTATTTTTTTTTATTCCAAAAAATACTATATTTTTTTCTCAGTGTTTTGGTATACTATTCTCCACGCTAGATACAGTACTTTCCGAGTTATAGCAGATTTAGATGATTCTCCTATATAACATGGCAGAGGGTGCTCCATTTGGTCCCTATGCTTTTAACACGGTAGCGGACAAACGTGCCGTTGACGCGACCAGATTTTGACTTCGATTCTAGCATATGACTTTCTCTACTATTATCTTCTCTGAACTGTGGGGTGGTCACATTGTGGCGTGAAAGAATCGCTTTCCCGCAGTGATGAAAACCCGCCGCGATTTTTTCACACTAACATGGCCGCCATATGAAATTGAAGCAAGTGCGCTTTTCATGCTCCGCCTAACATCGCTCCATGAAATGCACCTTATTTAAGCACGGTTCGTTTTGATCGTGGCCTGAAGCGCGGCAAGTGCATCATGTGAAACCAGGCCTGACACGAAGCACCTGTTTGTGCGGTTAGCTGCCGATCAATCACGCGGTCACCACGGGCCACTGCTCTCCGAGAGCCAGCAGGCAGTCGGCTGCGACGGACCGCGGAAGAACATTACCCCGCCTGCTTGAGCACACAGTAATATATATATATATATATATATATATATATATATTGATCCCAACGCGTTGTGAATTTTGCTGAAGTGCCCAATGCGTTGGGATTAAAATTGCAATATGCTCCGAACGCGAATTTCGCTTCTTGGAATTTTCGAATGATCCCAACGCGTTGGGAACAAAAATTTCGCGTCCGAAGCGAATTCGCGTCCGGATGCCAACATATATATATTATATTCTGGTGCGTTTGCATTTTAACCCTTTAAATCGATTTTTTTCTATTTTTTTTTGCGGAAATAAGCTGCAGGCTAAGATTAAAAAAAAATCTGATTTTTTGTGTTCCCCGTTTTAAAAGAGACGCGCGGGTCATCACCACCCTTGATATTACTATGCTAGGGTCACAGGGCATGCCGCCGACAAACCCTTCTAGCTCTTACATTTTGGGGGCTCACATGACCAAAATGTGTCCTAAAATACAAACCAATCAATCAACCCTCTTGCATTTGATAAAATCATAGGTTTTTCATATACTGTTGCACGCAAATCATGAGTTAACACTGCGCTCAGAATATGAGAATTTCAGTAATGTAATTCAATTGTATTCACTAACGGGATTGAAGCGACGGAAGACGTTGCAACAATGGGGGAACCATGACAACCTCGTCTGTTGGGTCGGACCAGCGGACGAAAGGGACGTCGTTCCTACAAGTTGCATGCACGCTCACCGACGCTTGACTTCGGTGATATACGCCGATCAGAGTTCTCAGTAAATCACGCCAGCTTTCACCCTTTACTACTAGAGCAGTGAATATGAAAAAGAAAATCGCATGCAATTAAAACAGTTTTTAAAGACATACATTTTTAATAGCTTAATTGCCTAAATACATGCAAATATTACTTGATAATTCTCATCTAGCTTGAATCTTGGGATACCGCCCAGGGCTTATAGTAGATCCAAAGTTGCTAGAGTATTAAATATATCCGAGTTGAAATAAATTTAATCTTTTATCGTTATTAATCTCTCTCCTAATCTAATTCCCTCTTATTTTGCACCATTTTAGAGGAAAAGAGAGGGAAAAAGACGAGATTACGTCTTAATTCTCTCCTCTTATTAAGCATAACATTTTAGAAGTTTTTTCTTCACTTCATCCTCAATTTGAGTAAGGAGGAAATAAGATGTGTTTTAGAGGTAAAATGACGTAATAAGATTTAAACAGTTGAAGAAGTAAATTCCAAGAGATCCAACGATCTTAATAAATGACTCCATGGATATTCAGTGGTTTAGATTGTTTGCAGGACTGCTTTTGATGTTGTGCAGTGACTTATTGTATAGCACATGGTAAAATGGATCTTTGATTAGTCTGACACAAATTTCAAGATTCAATAAAGTTGCGTGCCACCTTCCCTTCAGATTTACGTTGCTACCTAGGAGATTTCTCGTCAGTAATTATCTCCGTAACAGAAACGTAAACACGCCAGCACGGCTTTGAAAGTATCCGGAGCGACTGTTTGCGTGTCGTGGCAAAAACAATCTGTCAACTTTTGATCTTACTCTTGTGTCCAATTTTTTATATTATTATTCTCTAAACGACCTGCGTAATAATTGTACGCATTTAAGGATGGATCTCAGTAGATTGATATCTCGCAATCGTAGCGCCTGAATGCAACAAGACTTGCAGGGGACTTAGAACTTATACCATCAATAGGTGGCATACAAATTTTGAAGCGAATCTCTCTTATCAAACTGAGGTAGAAGTTTAACGTTGGCCTTATGGACGAAAACCGGAAATGGAGCTGTTGTAAGAAAACTGCAATACTGAATTTGTTCAAACCATAAGCGATTAAGTTTTAGAACATTCTCGATTTTTTAAAATTAATTCCATTCAGGGAAATATTCTTTGACTCCAGCAGTAACTGAGATTAATCGTTAAATATCCGATAATGAGGCAATATATCCGGCTATATAGCTTTTTATATACTAGTCGCTAATTGGCATCGACACACACTTTTTATGCATGGTAATTAAATCACGCCCAATACATGGCGAGTCTGTACTTCATAAAAATTAAGCATTATTGTCACTATGTTAATTATTTTTTTATGGTAAAAAAAAATGTAAAATTTAGATCAGAACAATAAAGAACTTTTCATTTTCTGAACTAAAAAAAAAGTAAGTCTAGTTTTTTCGTTGAAAAATATGCTAGCTGATTTGACTATAATGGCCGCCAGATTTCCAATGATATTCTCACTATTTATATCCTGTATATCTCAAAAACTAGATTGCTCCATTGTTTTGGCTGAATATTTATGTTATGTTATAATGTAAGGAAGGTTTACTATAATTTTTCAGAGTGATTCACCATCTCCTAAGACTAGTGACAATAATCCTTAATAACTTGAACAAGATATATTTTACAAAGAAGGTCTAATGTTTCTAGCATTCTTTGAGGCGTTTAAAATTAAATATAGTTAAAATAACACGCAGTGAGCGATGTTTGTTGTGAAGAAGCACTTGCATTAGTTTGATGAAGATTGCGATCTACAGCAATGTCAGTTAACCAACTTTGTACGTCACCTTGGAAGTTTTCCCACTTGCAGTTTTGATAATCACCATGTCCTGTGTTATTCTTACAGATAATGGTGAGTATCAAGGCTGCAAAGGAAAATTTTCTGATGCGCTGAGTGTACATCTTTGTGCGCCTCATCTGCACGGGTTCATGTAGAATCAATACCCACTCCACCAAGGCCTATAACGCACTGTGAAGCGCGCGAAACAAAAATAGTTGTCCACCCCATTTGCTATATTATTAGCATTGTAAAATTCAAATTAAATACAATAGAAATAAATTTTTCTTGATATTTTCACACCGCAGGCATATCTTGCCTATATCTTGCCATGTGTATAGTTTCAAAATGTTAGAATCACTCCTTCCATGAAAATTTCGGTGTGAAATTAGCATGTAACTCAATGGGAAATTGAAAATCTAGGACTACTAATTCCAATCAAGATCGATATTATAGTGCGCAGGCTTTGATGGAGTGGGCATTGGTAGAATACATGTATATATCAATTTGCTTGGCTAAGACTCGGGATAGATAAAAATCAATTTACCTCGCTAAGACTTGGGACAGATAAAAAAGTGAACCTCACCTGCACAGTCTCATGTAGGATGTAGCCGATCTGTTCCGTGCTGAGTCGCTCACCTCTCTTCTTGAGACCCTGTACGAGGTCCGTCACGGAGCCACCGCCGCACAGCTGCAACGATATTATTTTTACACACGAAAGCTCGCGGCGGGGTAATGGGGAGGGAAGGATGGTGGCCACGGCCTGTTACACGTCTTAGCGTTCGCTGAGGTGAGAATGAGGGAACCGTGGAAAACCTCAGTCAGGACCGACACCTCTACTTTTTATCAATGGACCAAACTGATGTCCAAAACCTGGGGAACCACACACAAAAGTGCATCACTGCACTGGGTGCTGGAAAGCGAGACGAATTTACCTAACGGAGGGAGCAACGTGATTTTTACGTGAAATGCCCATTCATTCAAGTACTAACCACGCTCGACGATACTTGGGTGATGTAACGAGAACCGGTGAATGCACTGCGCCAAACATACATACGTTAATTGAGCACACACAACATTACCTCTGATCTCCGTCAGCACACTGAGCAGATTTCTCTGTCGAGGAAAGTCGCTGAGAAGCAGCTCCGTGGGATGCAGGTCGCGACCTCTCTTCTTGCAATTGTCCGAGTTCATGCTAACCGTTAGTGCCCCATGGTACACAGCTCGCGGTGAAGTTTAAAGGTGCATTTCCATGGAGCGGGAGCGAAGTCAAGCGAGGCTTGACGCGGCGAGAAATGCGCACTTGCTTCAAAGTCATATGGAGCCATGTTGGCGTGGAAAAATAGCGGCGCAATTTAATCGCTGTGGGAATGCGATTTTTCCACGCCAAAGTGGTCGCCATATGACATTAAAGCAAGTGCGTCTTTCTCGCCGCATCAAGCCCCGTGCTATAACATTCGCTCTCTGGAAATGCACCTTGAGGGCATTGGGTGTAGCACCGGTAGGTGGCAACACTGACGTATCTTCACCATGTTAATTTTTGATCATTGCTCCTCGGAGTAATTTTTATGCTATATAATAGAGCTAAGCTGATTGCTGTAGTATCAATTAAGATAATTAGTAGCCCAAGTGCACAATTTGGCTAAATAAAGCCTGATTTAAAGAAAAGTATTTTTTTTATACTTTAGAAAAATGCATGTAAATTTAAAAAATTACTAAAAAATACTTTTCTTTAAATCAGGCTTTATTTAGCCAAATTGTGCACTTGGGCTACTAATTATCTTGATACTACAGCAATCAGCTTAACTCTAGCATAAAAATTACTCCGAGGAGCAATGATCAAAAATTAACATGGTGAAGATACGTCAGTATTGTCAACTACCGGTGCTACACCCAATGCCCTTTAAGGTGGATTTTCATGGGCGATTTCCAGCCTGCGATGCGACGTAAATAAAGCGCACTGACTGTAACATCCATTGGCGGCCATATTGGGCGATTAAAAGGAAAAGAGCATCGCAATAGACCACTTGCAAAACTTTGTTAAAGCAAAAAGTAAACAAACTCACATACTAGTGTATTGTTGGTTGTTGATTATGTGTATATTTTTTCTAATACATTGGACCTTATGGGAAATTTACGATTTTCACATACATATTTCATGCGTATGATTTTAAAAATAAATATATCACCATGCAGAATCTGCAGTTTTTGGCCATTTATAAAATTAAAATGTTCATCTAAAGAAGTTTTCTTCATTTCAAAATCTTAAATTTCAAACTATACTAATCAGCCAATTGCATTGAGAAAGCATATGACTTAAAGCAAGCTTAAGTTTGTTGATTTATTTTTTTAATTGTTGCAACAATCAACAAACTCTGGAGATTGCTTAGAGCTATATACTAACTCATAATGCAATTGGCTGATTAGTATAATTTGAAATTTAAGATTTTGAAATGAAGAAAACTTCTTTAGATGCAATTTTCAATTTTATAAATGGCCAAAAACTGCAGATTCCGGTGAAATATTTATTTTTTTAAAATCATACGCATGTCATGTAATGAAATATGTATGTGAAAATCGTAAATTTCCCATAAGGTCCAATGTATTAGAAAAATTATACACATAATCAACAACCAACAATACACTAGTATGTGAGTTTGTTTACGTTTTGCTTTAAGGTAGAGATAATACGGATCAGCTGGCCCAATGCTAAAAAAATCCCATTCATAAAAATTATGAAAAAAATTTAAAATGTTCTCCTCTACATCCCCTATCAGTAGGTAAAATATCAGGTATATAAAAACGAGCTAGTTTTTGAGTTATAAAATTTTAAAGTTGACTACTTTAACATGGAGAAATGGAACTTCCATGTTAAATTAGTCAACTTTAAAAATTAATAACTCGAAAACTAGCTCGTTTTTGTATACCTGATATTTTACCTACTGATAGGGGATGTAGAGGAGAACATTTTAAATTTTTTTCATAATTTTTATGAATGGGATTTTTTTAGCATTGGGCCAGCTGATCCGTATTATCTCTACCTTAATATAGTTTTGCAAGTGGTCTATTAACGCGATTACCGGCGAATTCGCCGCTGCATAGGATTTCGCAGCTTTTACGTCAAATCGCGCCGCATCGCCGTTGTCGCCCATGAAAATCCACCTTAACGCTGCTCTGTTTGTACGCATGCGTGTTGGTAGCACGGCCAGACTATTCCCACAAAATTGAACATCTGCAGTATTATTGTCTCTTGCCGCACCGAGGCAGGCTGTCCCGAAGAGCACACAGTAATGGACAACATGATACATGAAATTTTTTATTGCAGAAATGAATAGAGGGCACCAAATTATGCTACTCTGAATATTTTCAAAAAAATTTTTTTTTGAAACCCGGAACTATTTTTAAATAATTATTCAAAGTTCTGTAAATTAAGTTGGCACCCCTGAATCCTTAATAAAAAAGGATAGGACCGAGACGCCTATTGACGCCTCCAGGGGGCGTAGCCGAACTTTCAATAATTATTTTAAAAAAGTTCTGTGTCTCCAAAAGATCTGAAAAAATTCGGAGTAGCATAATTTGGTACCCTCTATTCATTTCTGCAGCAATAAAAAAAATTTCATGTATGTTGTCCATTCACCTTATCCTATTTTATTAATTTGATAAGTATTGCACATTATCATTGTAATCTGGGTGGCTATTTGAGGGATGGGGAGACTGAGTATCTAAAACTTGGCCTCTTGTTGTGCCGCCGAGCGTAACGTGTCTGTGGACCTATTCTCTGCAGCTCGTCCGCTTATACAAGCAGTGATGCTAGTCCTCGCATATTCGCGCATATTCGAGGGCAATCTGCGACCGCATATGCGCGCATATCGCAAACATTGAAATTTGACTTTCCCGCCACAAAAATAGCAATTTAAGACTAGTTAAAACTACAGTAAATGCTACAGAGAGTCTTCTCGTATTTTTCTTGGTATAATCCCTTGCTTAATTAGTGTTTGGATTAAATTAGAGTTAATCAATCTTGGAATTAAAGGAATCGGCCATTCAAGTTGCCGAGGTGCTCACGTGATTTCAATTGCGGGCGGCCACCATCTTTAAAGTATCTTTCGCGCATATTCGCGGACCAATCTTCGCGCGAATTTCACATCACTGTATAATACAAGTCCTGACTCGGGGACTACCCGTCCATTTAGGTTCTCGTCCGAGGAGCTCGGGAATCTCCGGCTTTTGTCGGCCAGTGATGTACCCAATGAGTAAAGACGTTATGAGCACGACCGAAAAACAAATTAATGTGACGGCTGTGTGACGCCAGTGTATAATTATATACGTAATGAAAAAGATATGGTATATTCATGAAGCAACAAACAAACAAACAAACAAACAAACAAACAAACAAACAAACAAACAGACAAACAAACAAACAAACAAACAAACAAACAAACAAACAAACAAACAAACAAACAAACAAACAAACAAACAAACAAACAAACAAACAAACAAACAAAGAACGCACCTCCATGACGAACCAGAGCTGGTCCTCATCTTGGCTGGCCCCCCTCTTCAGGAAGAGGCCGTGGAAGAGCGGGATGTTGGGATGAAGACTCAGGTCGCGCAGCACCAGGAACTCTTCCTCGATCTCCTCCACGTTGTCAGCAACGTTCTCCAGCACCTTGATGGCCACGCGTTGACCTGTGGAACGAACAACCAGCAGTTTTCTATTAAAAATTCGGTAATACAAAGAAAATACTAAATTCTAAGACAATTTTTTAAATGGAATGTGTATGTGAAAAACAAATTAAACTCTGCAAATTTCGCTCAATTTTAAATTCGTTTCTCAGGATATTGTGCTTTCAGTGTTTTATGTAATTTTCTTTCTCTACTGTCTTTAAAAATATTATATTATAGTGGTAAATATTTGACTAATATTATTAAAATTTTCATGCTTTAAAAAAAAAAGTAATAATTTAAAAAAAATTGAAACTTAAGGTAGAGATAACACGGATCAGCTGACCCAATGATAAAAAATTCCCATTTATGAAAATTACGAACAAAATTTAAAATGTTCTCCTCTACATCGCCTATCAGTAGCTACAATATCAGGTATGGAACTTCCATGTTAAATTAGTCAACTTTAAAAATTAAAACTCGAAAACTAGCTCGTTTTTTTAAACCTAATATTTTACCTACTGCAGGAGAACATTTTATTTTTTTTCATAATTTTCATGAATGGGTTTTTTAGCATTGGGTCAGCTGATCCGTGTTATCTCTACCTTAAACATTCTTACAAAGCAAATTTCAAACGTTTAAAAATAATAACCTTCAGTGTATATTTTTAGCTGTGTTCGTTTAAGGGAAAAACACATATATAATGATGTTCTTTCAAATATTCAGGAAATAAATGCAAAGTTGTCGTTGCTAAACGTGATGGTGAATCAATTACAGAAAAGAGTGCAGCTTTATAATATAACCATCAAACATCCAAATACTATGATCTTTATAGTTTAAGAAATGTGCAAAATTATAATTTATTCAACCTTATAAAAGAAAAAACTTGTAGACAAGGAATATTATGATGTTAAAAAGTTATTTCATAACAAAATAAGGTATATAGAAATAACAAATAACACGCCCAATATTAAAAAAAAAATCCCATTCATGAAAATTATGAAAAAAATTTAAAATGCTCTCCTTTACATATCTTATCAGTAGGTAAAATATCAGGTATACAAAAATGAGCTAGTTTTCGAGTTATTAATTTTTAAAGTTGACTAATTTAACATGGAAGTTCCATTTCTCCATGTTAAATTATAGTGAACTTTAAAAATTCATAACTCGAAAACTAGCTCATTTTTGTATCTGATATTTTACCTACTGATAAGATATGTATAAAGGAGAACATTTAAAAAAAAAAATCATAATTTTCATGAATGGGATTATTATTAACATTGGGCATGTTATCTCTATACTTTCATTTGTTTGTGCTTTGAAGAATATCAAGACTAGACAGAAACTTTCAATTTGTGCTGTATGGTGTTTTGTTTTCGACTGTAATATGTTATATATGTGTTTGTGAAACGTGACAAGACTATAATACTGAATTGTGCCAATTTAGTGTTACTGTATTACCGCGAGTGGTCGAATAAATAATATAAATATATTCCAAGTCGCATTGAAATTTTTCAATTAAGTCATTAAAGAAGCACTACAAAAAAAAATCTGATGAAAAGTCCTCGTTGATAACGACATTATCAGATTTAGCAGGTATCACTACACACTTTTGACTTCCGTGTATAAATAAATGTTTATTGAGCTAAATAAAAACACATATACAGCATATTACAATAAAATACCTGTAAGCTCAATGGGTGAACTGGAAAAGGCAGAGCCTAAGCACAAAGTGAACAGCCACTCTTTGTGCTTAGTTTCTGTACAAGAAGCGTATGTTATAGTACGGTATATCCCAATCACGTAGAATCAATGGAGTTTTTTATTGCAGAAATGGATAGAGGGTGCAAAAATATGCTACTCTGAATTTTTTCAGATATTTCTGAGACCGAGAACTATTATTAAAAAAATTTATTGAAAGTCCATTTTGATGACGTCACGAGGTGCCTCTCCTTAAGAAAAGGATAGGACTTTAACGCCCGTGACGTCATAAAACAGACTTTCAATAAATTTTTAAAAATACTTCCCGGTTTCAGAAAAATCTGAAAAAAATTCAGAGTAGCATATTTTTGCACCCTCTATCCATTTCTGTAATAAAAAAATTTGAGGTCAGTACTCCATTTCGCCCATGTTACCTGTGTCTTGGTCGCGCGCGCAGTACACTTCGCCATAAGTCCCCTCGCCCACCACCTGCTCGAGTGTGAACCGCTGTCCGGGCGACGACAGCTGGTCGAAGTCCACGTGTTGACTGAGCCCGTGGTAGCGCGACATCGCTACTGTAACACAATAAACAGTTTGTTGACGTGTTGACTGAGCCCGTGGTAGCGCGACATCGCTACTGTAACACAGTAAACAGTTTGTTGACATGTTGACTGAGCCCGTGGTAGCGCGACATCGCTAGTGTAACACAATAAACAGTTTGTTGACATGTTGACTGAGCCCGTGGTAGCGCGACATCGCTAGTGTAACACAATAAACAGTTTGTTGACATGTTGACTGAGCCCGTGGTAGCGCGACATCGCTACTGTAACACAGTAAACAGTTTGTTGACATGTTGACTGAGCCCGTGGTAGCGCGACATCGCTACTGTAACACAGTAAACAGTTTGTTGACGTGTTGACTGAGCCCGTGGTAGCGCGACATCGCTACTGTAACACAGTAAACACTTCAGTTGATGAATCGCGAGAGCATGTAGCTACAGGCGCGGATCCAGGGAAAAATTTAGAGGGGTTGGGGTTGCCTCCATAAGTCCAATGTTAAAAAAAATGGTGGGGAAAATGCTCAAAATTCAAAATTCAAAATATTTTTATTAATTCCATTTCTCCTACAATCATAATATCAATACATGATATATGTTTAGGTTTTTAGGACAAGTCAATAGTAACTAGCTAAGCTGTAAAAAGACAATTACACTATTATATAACATTAAAAACAAAAAATCAATTAACAATGATATCATTAAAGTCATAGTCCAAGTATTTCTGCACACTATAAAAGCACTTGTCAATTAACATTTTTTTCACAGCTGTTTGAAATAATTTCACATTTCCAATACATTTAATCTTACTTGGTAACTTATTATATAATCGGAGGCAGCTAAGAAACGGACCGTTCTTGTACATATTAAGTCTGCACCATTTGGGTGCTATCACATGTTTTAAGTTTCTTGTATTATGACCATGATTTACTTCATGCTGTTTAAAAACATCCATATTCTTTTTAACATAGCTTACACTTTCAAAGATAAGAATACTTGGCAGTGTCAAAATTTCATTATTTTTAAATAGATTTATACAAGAATACCTCCTCTTTACAAAATACATTAGACGTATTACTTTTTTCTGTAGTTTAAACAGTCTATTAAAATCAGGAGAATATCCCCAACAAATGATGCCATATTTCAAAAGTGAATAAAAATTTGAGTAGTATAAAGTTTTTAAACATTCAACTTCACATTCATGCCTCAGTTCACCAATAGCAAAAATTACTGAGGAGAGTTTTTTACAAATATAGTCTATATGATCTATCCATCTCAAATTTTCATCAACAATTATACCCAAGAATTTTGTATTGTTTTTAAGTGTGATATATTGATCAGCTGCAGAAACTGATGTGATTGTTGAGTTTTTATTTTTAATATTCTGAAACTGCAAAATTTCTGTTTTATTGACATTAAGTATTAAACCAAGATTATTAAAATAAACTTTAACCTTTTCAATTGAACTTATTATGTTATTTATGAGTACATTATTATTTTCACCAGTTATTTTTAAATTAGAATCATCAGCATATTCCACAGACATACAGTTGCTGTGATCTATAATTAAAATCAAATCATTTATGTATAATATGAAAAGTATCGGTGCCAGACAAGTGCCCTGCGGAAGGCCGTATACAAGTGTTTTCTCCTCAGAGTAACATTTAACCATATTATTAGTTATAATGGAAGGTATTTCTACTGTCTGTGACCTATTTTCAAGAAAAGATTTTATCCAGTTGAGGCTTTGTCCTCTGATTCCATGTTTATAAAGTTTATTTAACAAAATTTCATGTTCAACCATATCGAATGCTTTAGACAGATCCAAGAAAATTCCAGCAGTTTGCTTTTTGTTATCTATACTCTCTAATAAACTGTCAATTAATTGAAACATAGCTGTTTCCGTAGATTTATTTTTACGGAATCCGTGTTGAAATTCTGATAGGACTTGATTTTGTTCTAAAAAAGGCAGGAATTTTATCAGAAATGCTTGTTCAAATAATTTAGAGAACACAGAGAGTAGACTTATAGGTCTATAGTTTGCTACATCAGTCTTTGATCCTTTTTTGTAAACAGGCTTTATGATTGCATGCTTGAGAGCAGAAGGAAATTTACCATCAATAAAAGATTGATTAATTATGTCTGTGATAACCATATTAATCTCTTCTGAACAGGACTTCAGAACAAAGTTTGACACATTATCAAAACCATATGACTTTTTATTTTTTAAATGTCTGATAATTTTTTGCAATTGATTATTTGTTAAAGGTGACAAAAACATTGATTTTGGATTTACTTTAATAAAACCATAAATATTTGAATTTTGAGTAGCAGAGTCAATTTTGTCTTTACATTCTGATATGCAATTTTCAAAATAATCACTAAAAATTTGTGCCATACTTTGAGGATCATTAATACTTTCTTCATTTACAGTTATATTTGAAATTTTACCCTTCCCTATGGTTTTACCATGTTTCCTTCTTATAATATCCCACATTGTTTTTGATTTGTTTTCAGAATTATTTATAAGCCTTGTGTTTTTTTTCTTACTAGCTAGTCTAATTAATTTATTATAAATATACTTATATTTTTTTACATATTCATCAGTCCATATAGTAGGATATAATTTATTTAATTTTTTTAAATTTCTTAATTTTTCCCTTGATATTTTTAAACCAGTAGTCATAAAATCAATTTTTGCTTTACTTTTATTATTTTTTGCATTTTTTTCTTCCTGGATTTGTATTAGTGGAAAAGCTTTTTCAAAATATTTTAAAAATAATTTATGAAATTCATTAAACATTTCATCAATATCATTTTTTTCATAAACAGTGGACCATGATTCATGCTTCAAATAATTTTTAAATATTTTAATGTTTTTCTTTGAAAAATATCTTTTTTGTTGATTTATATTATTATCAGAAATATTCCCATTTGACTTGTTATTAAAGAAAGATATTAATTGTGACTCATGATCAGAGAGATAAAAAGGTAAAACTTTTATTTCAGAAACATCAAATGAAAAAGTTTTAGGGATAAAAATATTATCTATCAGAGTTTCTGTTGTTTTGCATATCCTGGTTGGCGTGAAAATTACAGGATTAAGATTACACATATTTAATATAGAATTAAATTCTTTGCTAGTAGAATTATTATTTAATAAATTTATATTAACGTCCCCACATAAGATAGGAACTCTCTTTTCGGAATATATTATCTTAGTAATTCTTTCTAGTTTATTAAAAAACACATCAACATTGCCTTTTGGTGATCTATACAAACATACAAAAGTAAAAGAAGTATCAAAAATAGAAATATTTGCACAACAACATTCAAAATTAAATTCTTCAGCAAGCTTATTTAAGTCAGTCCTTTCTTTAAACTCTAGAGATTCATGTACAAAAATACAAGAACCTCCTCGTATTTTATTTTGCCTGCAAAAGATGCTTGCTAATTTAAATTCATTTATTTTTAGACTAGAATTATCACCATATTTTAGAAAATGTTCAGTTAGGCAAACAATTTTGAGATGCGGAAAAGGTTTAAGAAAGTTTTCGAGTGGAAGAAGTTTATTACTTAAGCCCTGAATGTTGGCATGAAAAAGAGAGCAAATAGCTTCCGGTGTAACACATACCTTATGTTGATGAAAAGGGCTGTTTTACAGGAGCTGATTTCTGAGGTCTAAATTTAAATTGATCAATAAGTGCATTCTGAGGCCAAAGTGACGTATCTTGAATTTTTTCTAATAATTTGAAGTCCGCTGTAATTTTAAATGAGGCATACGGACCTCTTGCTTTTAAAGTCTCAATCTCAATATCACAACCTAATGTTTTGTCGACGTGTTTCTTAACCTCGTCTGATGTAGTTTTGGGATGAAGGCGCCAGACGTGGATGTACGCCTTCTTTTCTGCTGCAACTAGCGGGCAGCTTGAGTCACTGCTAGCTGTGCCGATTTTATGTTCACGGCGGCGGCGGCGGCGGTCGTAGCGAACCTCCGTGAAGTCTTGGTGATTTTCGTCATCATCTTTATCTCGTGTGAGATAACATGGGCTTATATTGCCCATGTTAAATTCAATATTTCGGGGTGGGGGTGGGGGGGCTGCAGCCCCTCCCCCCTCCCCTGGATCCTTGCCTGCGTAGCTATAACTTCCGAGGAAAATTGTAGCACTAAAAACATTGCAGGTGCTAAGAATGTCACTTGCTCTGTACCGAAGATCGTTTCAAAAGTGTCCATGGCAAATTGTACCCATAGTAAGGTGACGTCATGAAGGACGTTTGACATCAAGTTATTGGTGATAAAAAGAGAATGGAATATCGACCTTGTTTTTTTTTAATGCATGCAAAAATTGATAGAGGGTGCAAAGTTATGCTACCCTGATTTTTTTACAGCCCCCGGAACTATTTTTAAAAAAATTATTGAAAGTTATTTTTTTGTGACGTCACGAGGCGCCGCTCCTTAAGAAAAAGATAGGACTTGCCACCGCGTGACGTCACAAAAAGGACTTCCAATAATTTTTTAAAAATACTTCCCCGGCTCTAAAAAATCTGAAAAAAATCAGAGCAGCATAACTTTACATGTTCTGTCCATTTCTACAATAAAGAAATTGAGATCGATACTGCATTAGTGCTGACTTTCCCAACTTCAATACACATCGTTGCGATAAACAAGAAGACACCTTTTGAACCCACTTCACTACAGCTGTGATAATCGCAATGACTGCACACACGGCGGCTAATGTATGCAGGCCGCCGACAGTTCCTGCATTGTCAGCGGAGCGGAACTCCGGCGTGTAACGTCACCATCAAACCAACTTATCCAGCAATTTCGCAATTATCGCCGCTGTTACAGCAAATTTGTTTATTTTTTACAAAGTTGCATCCCCATGAGCTTGGAGCTGTAGCCGGACTAATGGGTAGGGGTAAGGTGGGGAAAGGATGGTGGCCACGGCCTGTTAACTCGTCCCAGCATTCGGTGAGGTGAGACTGAGGGAACCGTGGAAAACCTCAGCCAGGACGGACACCTCTACTTTCTATCAATGGACCAAAGTGATGTCCAAAGCCTGAGGAACCACATACAAGTGCATCATTGTACTGGGTGGACAGCGAGATGAATTTACCCCAACAGGGATTTTTTTTTTTTTAAAACGGTCACTTATCCAGGTACTAACGACGGAGCTTGACTTCCGTTATCTAACGAGAACCGGTCAATGCACTGCGCCACGTTCGAACTTGATAACTTTATTTGTGAAGGGCACGATGTGACTGAATAGCCAAATTAATATAGAGGACACCGAATAAATATATAACTTGATAAAATTTGAATTAAATTGACTTTGGAATTAAAAGCATGTGCAGGAACAAAAACTACCTGAATGGCTAGCATTTAAAAATCTGCGGATAAATTTATTATTTCGTTACTGCTACGACACTGCGTCACGTCTATTAGGGAACTATATAACTGCAAAAAAACGGGCTATTAATAATTAAATTTCAGAATTTTTAGTACTTGTACAAAACATATTTTTGGTCGTTTTTGGCAGCGGTCCTCCCCCCCTCCCCCAAAGTTCCATAGGGTGACCTTTGAACCAACTTCGACCTCTGATAAAATTACGTTTCTTGTTTTCTATTTTTTTACGTGGAATCTAACGTAAGGCAGTTACAAAAAAAAAATTGCGCTGAACAAAAATAAATGTGTTTGCAACAAACTGATGATTCATTGCAAATTTTTGAAAAAACCTAAGTCCATAAAAACAAAACATTTAATTTACGTTTTTTGACGTAACTTTCTACCTTACCTTACTTTCACTAGACCTGCGATTATTTTTAGTATATATAATATAATTATTAATTGCTCGCTAATATTAGGATTGAAATAAATAATAAAACTCTCTGATAACAATATCTGCAGAAATGGCGAGTCGCGGGTGGAGCAGATAAGGAGGGGGCACTTTTCGCAAGCCACTGCGTGTGTTGTATAACCACGTGAGAAAATATCGGCAATATTTGAGAATCGAGAGAGCCGCTGGGTGATGCTACTAGCTGATAAAGACGCACTATCTGCAGCCGTCACATACCATCCGTCAATCCGTCATAACTCAATGATTTGGGGAACATATTAAATTACTCCGGTCCAATATTTTTTTAAATTTTTTAAACGGAAATAATAAATAAATAAATAAATAAATAAATAAATAAATAAATAAATAAATAAATAAATAAATAAATAAATAAATAAATAAATAAATTAATAAATAAATAAATAAATAAATGATTCTTATTTCCTACTGCGTCAAGTTTTGTCTACTATTCCAGCCAGCATGTCAGGGCCGTCCTATGCGCACGGTGCATACGTTTAATTTTTTCTGCTCTATTATAGAGTTTTCCGTAAATTAATAGCCACGGCTTAGAAAAGCTGCGCAGAAACGAGTTTTAAATGTTAGTAGTCTACTGCGCATGGCTCTGCGAAGTGTGCATGATAAAAAAGCTTGAATCCAAATGAAGCTGCGCAAACGCTAGGTGACTAATCTGCGCACAGCCAATAGCAACTTTGTATGCTTTATGAACAAAGATACGAACTTCTACCCCAGATTGCTTGCGAATCGCAGTGTTTAAAAATTCTTTTAATACGTTACTGCAACCGGTTTGGCTTGTAGTATTGCAAATAAATATCAAATTTGAGATGAGATAAAAAGCAACGTTCTCGCTAATGTTGAACAAAAATTCTGCTCCGGTAGGGGCCCCTCGTGCAGCAAAACAGCTGTTTTGAGCTCACTACGTGACGTCACCTTGGGTGTTTTTGGCCAAAATGCGCAGATCAGTCCAAATTCGTAGGGCTGATGGACCTATCTATTATAGTTGTATCATGCCAGCATGTAGTTAATTGAATGGCGGTCGTGTTCGAGGACATTCAAATTTCAAACATTTTTTGTCCCGCCACCTTTGTGTCGTTTGAACTACCCGACCATTATCGCATGCATTTGACAGTCTGTATGTTATACACTGCAGTCAATATGTAGCGGAGAAAATATTAATTACTATTGAGAAGTACTCAAATATTTCTGTAGCGTTAAAGTTTTTGACGATCCTTACTGGATTCTATCAAGTTTGAGTTAATTTTCGATGATCGTAGCTATAATATCATATTAAATTTGTAACAAGTTTACGTGAAAGTAACTTGAAAGCTAGGCCTTGTGTAGAGCTCAATGCTCTTAGCAGCATATTCAGATATTATATAGTTTTTAGTTTTTTGTCACAACGATGCACCGTTATTGTACAGAACCAGTTCCATAGTTAATTAATTTTCTCAGTGCCCCACATTACGACACAGGCAACGTGCTTGTTGGTACACATGACCCCCGAAATATTAAATTTTACATTGGAAATTTTAATTTTAACATTGGCCTTATGGAAGTACCCCCTGATTTTTTTTCTTGACCGGCGCCGAATTATTATCGAGATTTCATTGTTTCCCGCCGCTCTTTTGGAGCAAAATGCATGTGATGTATCAATCGAATCGATCAAAGTTCGTTGTTGATTCACGAGACCGTCATCAATTCTTATCAAGGTCTGTTATCTTTTATCTGAAGGTGAATTGAAAGGGCCTCTAGAAGAGACATAAGTTTTGATGTTGTGATTATCACGAGGGCGTCGCTTATTTGTTACAAAGTGCAGTCTCAAAACATTAAATATATAATCGTCCCCGCCCGGCCGTGTTAGGTCCATATGAAACTTGGTTTTCGTCGGAAACGCTCGGGTGTTTCTCGGCTCGGCTCGGCCAGTGAAATTCTTCGTTATAAAGCACACACCAATTACTGAAGACGTAAATAAATATCAAGAAAAACGTGACTTCGTTTCTCCACTAAAACTGAGATTATTAATGAAAAATTCTTTTACGGATCTTCAGTCTAAAACAAAAAAGACAGCGGATTCTAAAAATTCTTTTACGGATCTTCAGTCTAAAGGAAAAAACACAGCGGATTCTAAAAATTCTTTTACGGATCTTCAGTCTAAAACAAAAAAGACAGCGGATAATGCAAGCTTTAGATTTTTTTTTTACTTAATTTATTAGTCATTTAACTCATTTATTATTTTTATCTTTTAGAAGAGTTAAAAAAAAATACTCTGCTTCATTTTCAAGTGAAAGGTGGACTTTAGCAACACAAGAGAGCATCGTGAGGCGCACTGACCTGAAATAGAGATTTGTGCTGAGGCTGCTGCATGCCCCCCCCCCCCCCCCGATGATCGAAGAAGAATATTGTCGTACGTTATAGTGTGACATGATTAGGAGCTGACATCAAAATTTATTAAAAAATTTCAAGGGACCAGTTAAAAATTTCAATTTGTGTAAAACGATTTTTTTTAGAGATTATTCAATTAAAGCAAGCGATGTTTATACGCTCTTTTTAATATTAATTAAAAATGAGTAACTATAATAATTAGCCTAATAAATAATTGCATGAAATATTATTAACTAAATATTTCACTCTTTTTTTGTACACAGAAGCTGAATAAACAATTATTAGAACGGAGGCTGCGGAGCGTTAAATTTGCAGAAAAATGACGTCTGACGTCATGGGACGCTCGGGCGAAGCGTGACGTATTATTACACAACTATTACATTCAGGTGGCATTTGGCCGAAACAGAAGCGAATTCGCATCTGAAGGATATTGAACGCATGTAAAAAAACAGGCACGGAGTTTTCAGAATCAAGCTTTCGGTGTGCTGTCTTTATAAGGCCAATGTTACGAAGAAAATTGTAGTGGGGGGAATGTCTATATTGCCCATGTTAAATCCGAAATTTTGGGGGAGGGGGTGGGAGGCAGCTGCAGTCCCCCTGGATCCACGCCTGCATGTAAAGACTCTGTACCGACGGGGTGTGAGGAATTTTTTCTAAATTCTAAACATATAACAACATACGCTGTTATGTTTGTAAGAATATCACATCGGCAATCTGTCGTGTCCGAGAAAGATAACAGGTCGGCGAAGATACGTTGTTGACTCACAGAAACGTTGCAACATTTGGGTATTAACTAAAAGTTTGAAGCAACAATTTAGAACATCGTTATGGCCCGTAGGTACATGCAGCAAAAATAACTCTTGCAGTGAACGTGGCAATTAAATTTGATATTATGCTAATCCACGTTCAACAATGAGCCTGAAAGAGAAAATAAAACACCCACGGTTCGCCAGAGTTTTATTTACAATGCTGGGAACGGTAATGGCGACCTAATTCATCTTCACGAGCTTCTGTTATGTCTAGCTGTCCAACATTACTTGCAGTCTTTTCATTGAATAGCCATACGGTCAATATTTTATAAAAAAAATAAATTGGGTCCAACTTGCAATTTTTTTTTATTTCTCCCGATGTATCTTCCATTTGCCGTCATTGAATTTTTTTTTACATGAAGTTGATATTTTTACAATTCCATTTTTGCTATTGACTATTGAGGGAAATTGATAGTGAAAAACTATTTAAAAACAAATTGAAAAACATTCTTATTCATAGTGAAATCTATTCTGTGGAGATGTATTTTAGTAATAAGATGCCTGAAAATATTTTATCCAGTGTTATTTTGTAGATTTAATTTATTAGGAAGTGCTATTGTTGGTTATTTGCGTTTATGCAGAGAGCTTTAATTTGTTTAATTAAAACTCTCTGGTTTATGTATTATTGTCTTATTTTAACTGTTCTTTTTTTTGTTAAAATGACGTAACCCATGTTGTACTTGTATAACCAGTGGTTAAATAAAAGAATTGAATTGAACTATCTTCTGCCTATAATACTATATAGAGTATAAATATACTTGTTGTGAATTTATTGCTTTCTTTTTTTTTTCTTTTTTTACAATAAAATATTAAACTTAATACTAACTCTCAGCTATATATATATAATATTTGTCTCTTTATGTGTTTTTGAAAATATTAAGTTTGTTAGATAATGGCTATCAGTATATTATATTGTTCATTCGATTTTGGTGAATGTGCTTATATTTTATTAATTTTTTTTTTTTAATCAAACCCTATTGGGTACTTCTAATTACTAATTATATACTACTTTGAAACCCCGAATCTTCCGAGACCCTAACTTAAGCGTTTCGCGGGCTCTTCCGGAACGGGGGCAGCCACGGCCTTGCAATCCATCCCGACATTTGCCTGCGACTGAGGGAAACGTGGAAACTTCAGCCAGGATGGACGCTACAGCGTTTTTCAATAAACCGGAAGTGCAATGGTCCAAAGCCAGGGGAACTATATAGTGGAAAAGCGCAACGATTTACCCCTGGGTGGGAAACGTAGTTTTTGTTGAAAATGGTCACCCATCCAACTACTAACCACGCTCGGCGCTGCTTAACTTCGGTGATCTGACGAGACCCAGTCAAACGTACTGCGCCACACTTTATTATTACAATTTTGTAAGCAAATTTGAGTATTTTCCCTCGTGAGTGCCGCCAAACAACTGCATGAAGGGGCACGTTTCAGGGACATTACATTGGGACGCAAGCAGCCATCTCCTTACGATGTATGAGATCTGCGAGAGGCACATCACAGGGTCGTCTTTTTTGTGAGAAACGATCCGATATTTAAATAACCTGCGATTTTAAATAAAAAGTTAAACTTTTTTATCTTTTTTTTCCGGAAATTCTTTGCTGGGTGGCTAACTAATAAAAATTGCAATTTTTTCCAGATATTTTGGAGAAATATTTCGCACTTTACCATTTTAAAAGAGTCGCCCCGTTAGGGTAAAAATGACGCCTCTTTGATGCACACGCCCCTCACAGTTTCTGTTAAATTAACATGAATCCTGTACAACCAAATTTGTTCGAAATAAATTATTATTATTATAATATCAGTGCTACAAAAATAAGCCTAAAAATTTTAGCAAAGCCTCTTCATAAAATAGTCAAAATTAGTGAAATTTTTGAGATATTCAGCATTGCTTTTATTGTCTTTTACTTCTTTTAGTCAAAGCAGTATCGTTTTTATATGAAAAAAAAAAAAAAGATTACTTATATCCTATACCAATTATTATTATTTTTACATCAGCAAACTAGTAATTATTTTGTTAATTATCTTAACGTCTTTTTTTTCCTCGGGCATCACATGCAAAGTTATAACAAACTTAGTTGTGATGTTAAATCTTTGTGTACAATGAAATTTAAACGAGTTGTATATAGTGGATTGTAGAATTGCTTTTTGTCTTCTTTTTTCTTTCGCCGTATATTATCTTGTTTATATCAACTTTTTATTTAGTTATTTCTATCTTTTTTCAGGATGCAAATCTCGTTTGGGCATTGCCTTTTTTTGCACCCTCTTGGACAGTATTTCCTATATTTGACAGTGAAAATGTTTGTATCTTGTCTGCTTTGCTCAATAAAATTATTATTATTATTAGTGTATGGACTAAAAATATTTCATTTTTTTTTTTTTTTCAAGAAATGTCAGACTGAACTATATAGCGTTTACTGGCACTGCTACAAATGTGCTGTTTGCTGATACCTCCCAAGGCTAGTTTAAGAGCAGCAACTGATGTGATTACAATTCATATTGATGTGATTACAATTCATCAGCTGCTGCATGGAATAAACTGCCACGTACTGTAAAGAGTAGTTCACACAAACGTTCCTCAAGATCAGCTAAAATTATAAAAATGGTTTAAGATATTTAATTTTAAGGTAATGCAAGCTGTTCTTATAGATTTTATTATAGTTTATAGGATTATGTCCCCACTCTCAGCGTAATATTTTTTGTATTGCACTGTTGTGAAACAAGTTAAAAAATAAATTTCCAGTGTAACGATGGATAATATTGAGCACGCGGTGACATTTCAACAATTTCTTGTGGTCAAGATAAGTCACGTGACTTGACGGCACAAAATGTGGGCCACGAACGGTAAACCGAGCAATTGTTGCACAACTTTGTGCTTACTTTTCTGTGATTCTTCCGATATAATTATATTTATATTTATATATATATATATATATATATATATATATATATATATATATATATATATATATATATATATATATATATATATATATAGTATATAATATATTATATAACACTTGATACAACGTGCGCGGTCTAGTGAACGGTTTTACGACATATTATGATACGCGTGTTCTGTAGGATGATCAACCTGACTTGTTTGTATATTATATATACAGAGCAAAAATTATTATCAAGTTGTGTAAAACAATAATAAGTTGACGAAAACTGTTATATTTAATTGAAGTTAGGAATACGTAGGCTTTTGCTGCCGTATAATTATGCATATTAGTATAAATTATATTATAAAATATGCTGTTATGTCCCATGATACATCAGAAACTAGAGGTAAAATATTGATTGCGTGTTTTATAATTTTAATGCACAAAACATTGAATGCTAGTAAAAGAAATTCCCTGTCTTTATATGTAATGAGATGCGTGTAGGAATTAACCTGGACTCACACTTCACAAGTATGATTTTTGTCTAGGCAGAGTTCCTCAAGGGGTGGTGGTGGAGAATATATAGACTCCCAACGCCTTAACCCCTTAGTCCCTGAATTTCTTGGAAATTTATAAACAATTATTTCTAAGATATAAACAATTAACGAACACTTTGTTAATCATCAAATAATTAAATTCAAATCTAGAATTTCAAGACTATTATTTGCAATTTTTCATATTTTTTCCACTCAAAATTCACTGAAATTTTTTTATTACTTGTACAATGTAACAAAAAAATATTATGTACTTGCAAATTCCTAAAAATTTCATTATTAAATATTTTTTTATTTAAAAGCACACATTCTACAAGCGCTCTACAATCGCGTTTACGACGAAAAAGGGGTAACATTCTGTGCCTCTTATTGAACGATATCTGCTAAAATAAATTGTTAATAAAATTTGAATGCATTGAATATTAACCCAATAACCATATATATTATATATTTATATATATTTATATATAAACTAAGAAAGTTATTTCCCAGACAATTTGTATACTCATAATAGAGCGGTAAAGAAAACGAATTTCCGGTGCACCCCGTTTTGGAGCTAGTCATCTTTTTGGCATGGTCGGAGGTACAGAAGGAGGCCGTGATGCAATGTAACCAACATAGTGCCATAAAGTACACATGTTTAACTATATTAAAACCTAAATTTTAAATCGCCAAGTGTGTAGTAGATTCGTCATATTTGGGCCTCTTTAGAACGTATTTGCGAGGAGCGTATACTTTTTAAACGCATGGTATATAGCAAATATTATAACGTTTTGTCAAAATGTTATTAATTTTAACCAACCATAATAGTGTTTGATTATATAACAATGCATGCGATACATGCAATGGTTAAATTAGCTCTTTATTATATGTGTGCAATTTTAAGGCAATGCCGTCTTGTCTTATTCTTCGACTGTTTTTGTTTATATTAGAACTTCGTTCAGATTTTTACAATTTTTGTTCAATATTATAAAATACATTTTCAATTAAAGTTATATGGATTTGTAAGAAAAAGTCTATTGCTGTGTACAATTAACTAATATATAACGGTGATCTGTGTGTTGCACGAGAAAGATTACTCTTTCATCAAACGACCGCCTCTTTAAGTCGTGCTAGCATAGAGAGCGCACGTCTCTGATTTTCCCGAGCATATAATATATTTTAATAATGTCACCGCTCAATATTTTCCGATGGTAAACTGAAAATATTTTTAATCCATCTTAAATTTGATGTAAAAAAAAAACAACAACAAACTAAATTGGTGTAAATTTTGAGCAGTTAATTTTTTCGTATGAAAAAGATGCTGATTTATATACCCACAGAGTCTCCATTTAAAACAATGCTAATATTAAATGCTGAATACCTATATAAAAAATTTCACCCATTAAATTGTGGTCTAATTTCTTTTTCTTGAAAAATAATTTCATTGGTGTCTGGTTAAGTTTGCTGAAATTTTCAGAGTGGTGTATTAAGCCTATTTTTAACACCACTGACATTAATCTTTAATGTATAATTATAATTATTTATAATTATAATATAATGTATAAGTATAAACCAAAGAAAAGCTAAGATGAATAAGTCTTTTGACGGCCAGCTGGTATAAAAAAAGAGAACACAATTTAACATTTAAATAAAAATATACAAATACATGGCATAAAGCAGTGCAATAGTTGCATTTTTAATTCTCCTGTTTTTGTACGGCAGGTTACACATGATTTACTTTATATTTTACTATCAATTGAGTATACTATTGTATTAGTAGTATTTTTAACTGTAAATAATATGGGATATTAATAAAAGTTATTATTAACTTTTATTAATATCCTATCACACTACCTATTTACGCTTCTCTTTTCGATCCATTTTTTTTAGAAAATGATAAAAAATATCTACACATGTATACTATTAGTAACTATACTGCTGTGTATATTTTAATATAATTATGTTGATGACAAATCAATTCGTAACTTTAAAAACTTACATGATATTTACATTGAACTTGTTCAACTTGTTTAAAAATGAAAATCAAATTTCAAAGTTTTATTAAAAAAAATCATTCACAAAAATCAAATATCGCACAAAAAGCAAAAGTAATTACAGAACTTGTTAGATCTCTGAGCAAAACAATTCAGACGAAAAGTATAGAACATGCAATAATATATATAATAATTGCATAATTAGACTGTGCACTAATTTACAAGAGTCTCATTCTTAGAGGCAGCCTAATATAAACGTGACATACCTACAAACTTGTGCAAGTCTCTCCTCTAAATTAGTGTGGTGCACTGTTCTGGTTTAAATTTTAAATAATTTTAATGATAATTGAAATTTGTGCCATCATTTTTAAGCCTTTATATGGTTTCATCTCATACATTTTTGCACCACCCCATGAGTGCAGACTATTAGGTAGACCGATCTGCCCATCACAAAGCGGCTGGCGAGATGTCTGCAATCTACAGGGTTCCTCCAACATCTTTTATTTTTATTTTTATGACGTCATCTGAACGTGATAAAAAAAAGTTTTTCGTACTCGCACTTCCTTCAAAATCTGCGATGTTGGAATATTTTTTTTAATTAATTTGCAACGATACAAGATACACCCGTAAATGAGCTAGGATTAATGAGTAGGGACGTAGGGAGGGATAATTAAGGAAGGGAAAGGATGGTGGCCATGGCCTGTTATACGTGTCCCAGCATTCACTGAGATGAGACTGAGGGAACCGTGGAAAACCTCAGTCAGGACGGACACCTCTACTTTTTATCAATGAACCAAAGTGATGTCCAAAGCCTGAGGAACCACACACAAGTGCATCACTGCACTGGGTGGAAAGCGAGACGAATTTACCCCAGGGAGGGAGCAGCGTATTTTTTACTTGAAACGGTCACCCATCCAAGTACTAAACACGCTCAACATCGGTGATCTAACGAGAACTGGTCAACGCTGGCTTAAATTTTGAGCATCTCTACACTACTAGGAGTACGTACGGTTGTGTGTCGGCCCGGAGTCGCTGCGGGACTGCAGGCCTCGGAGCGCGCGGCCCAAACGAGATTAGAGCGCACATGTACGGCAGCAGCAGCGATAATGCTGTTAGTGGCGCACATTCCCGCGGCAGAGGACATTTACATGACATTGATAGGATAATGATGTTCACGCTTCGCAAGTCACGATGTGGGTTGGGGGACAGTCTAACTTTTTACCAGAAAATGTTGCGTTAGGTGGGAAAATATGCTGATAAAAAAAAAGTTAAAATAATGTTGCATTCGAACATTTACAAAAAGTAAATGAAGAAAAACATACAACATCATGGTAGATGTTTTTTGCAAAAAATTAGTTAGATTTCCTTTAAAAGCAGCTGTTCGGTTAAAGCTCATGTAACAAAGTTACTCTTTTTTCATGACACCTGTTCTCGAGTAAATCGAGGGGTTTTATCAGCTAAGGTCCCCTCCCATGACAAACGTTTCATTGAATTTGTGATTTATTTTCTTTGATCGTGAGATAGAATGTTCCGGGTTTCGGTTCCAAATCTGGGTACCACTTCATTGAGTCATTTTCGAAATTTACCACTTTTATTTTTTTTTTATTTTTTTTTTTTTTGTGACGCGAACTAAAGTTTAAGCTTAGTAAAATGGATTACGCATGCCCAATACATAAAAGTAATTAAACTCAAAACCATGGCATTATTGTATTATTTAGACGTCGAATTTAGAACTTTTTAAACTGGCCATAAGAACGTTGGCTTGTCATTTGTTATCAGTATCACCAATGATAACAACCAAAGCTTGTACGACGTAGCACCCAACGTTGAAAGTTACCTTTCTTTATAGTTGGCCACTTCAGTACGTGTGATTTATACGCATGAGTGCACATGGTATATTATATAATTATATAAATAACGCAACAGTGAGATGCAGTGTACCGATATACTATCATGGGCGGATCCAGCTCGTGGTTCTGGGAAGGGGGAGGGGGGGGGAGCGGTGCCCTATCCCACAATGTTAAAATTTGGAGTGGGTGGGGGGCGATGGGTGTGGGGTGGTAACACCACCTTCAATGTATTTTGGGACCTTTTGGAGGGGAGGGGGGGGGGCAATCCGTGCCTGCTGGATATTATATTATTATAGTAAATAATGTATTGTTTCATTTATTAAGCTGATTTTGAAAAGCGCGGATCCAGAATTAAATTTTGGGAGGGGCTGTCTCCATAAGGCCAATATTTAAAAATAATAATAATAAAAAATGGAGTGGGAATATATTGTTTATGTTCTAAAACTTGAGAGGGGGCTGCAGCCCGCTGGATCCGCGCCTGGATTTTGACGTTGCCCGATACAAATAAATTGCAACAACATTTTTTGTATTCATGCCAACTGGCAAGTTCTGAAGTTAATCGAATAAATGATAATAATATTTTCTGTCATTTTAGCAAGGTGTATTCACCATATAATATTAAAGGAGGTTGCTATCAACGACTATATACTGGAGGACGGCCTAGAACAGCTTATTGAAGAACCTTGATACTCGACATTTCTCGCCAACCTTCGGGGAAGTCCGCTATATGAGCCACGTGCTCGGGTGGTTTTTTTGAAGACGTCAAAGATTTGACAGCTTGACAGATTTGACACATGGCTAATAAAGCGGCATCTTTGACCGCGGTATCTTTGTAGCTGACTCTAGACCAATCAAATGTGCTAGAAAAGTCAACGTCGTGACGTCACTGGGTTAAGGAAATGTCAGCCGGTTGGCGGTAAAAAAGTTAGTCCGTCCTCTTAGTAAATAGTTCTTGGGTTGCTACGATCGAGGTAGCTGATTTGTCAAGCCCTCGTCAAAAAAGCAGAAGAGTTGCTCCCCCACCACATAATTTTTTTTTATAATAATTTTGGAACCAAAAAAAAAAAAAGGAAAAAAAGGGAAATGAAACTCTGTGTATGGTTCTTAAATTATAATCATAATATATGCCGTGCATGGGGCGTTTAATTACATAAGTTCAGGCTTATAAGCTATAGAACTATCACGCTTTGGCTGCTCGCAGACAGCATCGCATCGTATGATTTCGTATCGTATGACTTCGTATGATAAAAATTTAGAACCGGTTCTAAATGAGAAACTTACAATGTCATACCATACGAAGCTGTGTGCGCGCGCATACCTGATCGCATAGTTTCTTATTTTTTTTATCATATGCTGCGAAATCATGCGATTCTGTCTGCTACAAAATTGTGTTAAGAAGCCACCATGCAGCACATAAATATATTATAACTATAACGGACAAAACACATAAGGGGACTTACGTTAGTTGGGTTCATGGAAAAGTTAATAATTGTGCATCAGCAGGAGCTGAAAATTTACCAACAATATATAATTATAAAATTAATATGTATACAGGGTGTTTATAAAAAATGGTACGATTTCAGCCATGCATAAATTTGTAGATGAATTTCGGTGACAGTTTAAACTTTTGTAACACCAAATTAAAGCTTAAATCTCTGTACAAGTTCAAAAATCTCAGTTAAATTTGGTTGCAATGCTTCGTCTTCTCGTGTGAGACGCAAATTAGTGAAAAATGATCCTGGTTCAAAAAAGAAGAACTTTTTAGGGGCAGGATGGAACAGTCTTCACTAAGATCTTGCTTGTTTAACAAGTTTTTCTGCTTAACTTTTTTACCTGATGGCTTCTCCACGTGAGCACCATTAGTAGCTCATCGGCACTGTTCAAGACACACCTCCAGCTCACAATGCAGCCCCCTCGGTGCTGCAGAGTGGATGGCTGCTGTGCTGCGCTGTTTCAGGACCCTGACGATTCGCCCCGTCGTCTTGAAGACCACATCTTTGGCGCAGCTCCAAAGGAAGCAACCATGTGGGGTAAGGTGACGTGGCCTTGCAGTCCATGCCTTCGGTCCATCACGTCGAAGCTACTTAATTGTCTGGGAAAGTGTGGTCCAAAGACTCACACAAGCTCTAAGCACCATCTTTTTAAGAGATGGAATCGAAGCCCCACTCCTCCTGGGCACTTTTGTTGTAAGAGAGTCTTTGGACCGAACTTCTCGAGACAATTAAGTAGCTTCGACGTGATGGACCGAAGGCATGGACTGCAAGGCCACGTCACCTTACCCCACATGGTTGCTTCCTTTGGAGCTGCACCAAAGATGTGGTCTTCAAGACGACGGGGCGAATCGTCAGGGTCCTGAAACAGCGCAGCACAGCAGCCACGCATCCACTCTGCAGCACCGAGGGGGCTGCATTGTGAGCTGGAGGTGTGTCTTGAACAGTGCCGATGAGCTACTAATGGTGCTCACGTGGAGAAGCCATCAGGTAAAAAAGTTAAGCAGAAAAACTTGTAAACAAGCCAGATTTTAGTGAAGACTGTTCCATCCAACCCCTAAAAAGTTCGTCTTTTTTTAACCAGGCTCATTTTTCACTAATTTTCGTCTCACTTGAGAAGACGAAGCATTTTGCAACCAAATTTAACTGAGATTTTTGAACTTGTACAGAGATTTAAGCTTTAATTTGGTGTTACAAAAGTTTATACTGTCACCGAAATTCATCTACAAATTTATGGCTGAAATCGTGCCATTTTTTATAAACGCCCTGTATATATATATATATATATATATATATATATATATATATATATATATATATATATATATATATATATATATATAATTATATGCAAATTGAGTTGAGAATTTTCCTCGTATACAAGGCAAAATTGTATGAATTATTAAAAAAATTGTATAATATATATACTATATATCGTACCGATAGTACGTATGTAGTACCGACTTTAATATATTTAATGCGATCTGGTGATACTAAATACCGCGCGTATATATATATAGTCTAGCTGTATAATGATTTTAAGGTATATGTTAAGTACAATTAAAAGCTAGTAAATAAAAATGTCATATAGCTTATAGCTCGTACAAATACGAACATGCAACCAATAGAAAAGATTACTGCAGCGCAAAAATTTTGGTTCCATATGCTAATAAAGTGAAATGGACATAACGTCAACAGCAGATATCTGTGTGAACATGATTGAAATATTATCAGACAGCAAATGATCAACAACTCACCTCGTCAGTGCATGCTCTCCGTGTGCCACCAAGCCGCACAGCTGCCGGGGATTACGGTACCTAGTCACGTGCGAGCAGCCACGCGGCGTAAACCCTTTCGTTTGGAATTATCCTGAGATCAGGCTTGCAGTTAATTTCTTCTTTCTAACTTTAAATTTGAACGCTACGTCCGCTAAAAGTATTACATCATTATTATATATTATTTTAAATTTATGATGAATTATATGACAGAAGTGACATCTTTTGACATGAAAATAAGTTCATTAGAAAAGGCGGAATAAATTTAAAATACTTCTTGGATGAATGCACAGAGACCCTACAGAGACCTCTGTGTCTTATGGCCAGGGATTTGATCAGAGCTTCACTGTAACTGAGAGTGGTGGCGCTGCTAAATGTTCGGCACGGCCCGGTTCTTGCTGGCTGAAATTGCCCGCGCAGCCAGCGAGAACCGGGCCATACCGCTGCGATTCAGTGGCGCCGCCACTCAGTTACAGTGAAGTTCGGTCAAGCTGGTCAAATTTCTGTCCATAAGACACGGAGGTCTCTGTAGGGTCTCTGCACAGACACCATAGTGTCTCTGCATGATGAATGCATATAATATGATACGCACCAGAGGTTATAATTGGAGACATTTCTCTGTCTTAGGGGGTCGCACAATGCATGCCTTTCCGTATCGCATCATATAATTTCGTATGATATTATAGAACCGCGGTTGTAAATTATAACTTAATTACCGCGATGTCATATATGCGATTATGCTAAACGTGTGTGCGCGTGTACCAGGCGCGGATCCAAGGGAAATCGCCCCCTTCCAAATTAATACATTGAAGGTGTTACTACCCCCCATTAGTCGCCCCCCCCCCCAACCTCCCATGTACACTAAATTTATATAAGTAATTTAACATTGCGGGTTGTGGGATAAAGGAGCCAGAGAGCCCCGGTGGTGCGTACACCTGATCGCATATCATTTTAGGTTCTTATTTTTTTTTTATCATGTACGCTATGCAATTGTGTGAGGCAACCCTTATAACCTGAAATTTGACCGTAATTTGCAGGGCTTCGCCGGGTCTGAGGCACCACGCCGCTTATATCGCGCAATTGTTGCTACCACACCCCGCAAATTTATGGCCACAAGATATATAACCTCTGGTGCGCATCATTAAGGGTAAGATAACACGAACAATAGATTGTTGATAGTCTCATTTGATTAACATGTAAACCTTAGCAACCTCATAATAATTCTGAATTTTTTTTAGAGATAGTTCTTAGCACCAAAAAAATGTGGAAAAAATTTCAAAACAATCGGACGATCCAATTTTTTTAAATGAATTTTTTAAATTTTCTGTATAGGGCTTTAAATTCCCATGCATGGAGATCTAAACTAAGAAATTGATTTAAAAAAATTGGATCGTCTGATTGTTTTGAAATTTTTTCAATATTTTTATGGTGCCAAGAACTGTCTCTCAAAAAAAATTCAGAATCATTATGAGGTTGCTAAGGTTTACATGTTAAT